>OW964839.1:2410000-3010000 GCA_943142095.1 Ophonus ardosiacus
GATCCCGACAGACGCCAAATATTTCCAATTTTAAATGACACAAATGTGACCCCTGTGGTGCACTCTCCATACCAGCTATGAGTGCCTGTGAAGCTTCACCTGGTAAGTGCCACACGGTAAAATATATCGTCATCATTAGATCATTACCGATGTCTACATGTGTTGTAGATACTGGCACACCTAGAAATGGGTAATATGCCGTGATGATATATTTTTATTATTATTTTTTTTAACCAATAAAACAACTGAAAATCCTGATATAGAAGCAAATGTTTTCTAACAAAAATTGTCGTTATGAATTACCCTGTATATAAAGTCTACAGCAATTTTTATTTAAATTTGAATTGATTATCAATCTCTTGCTTGATTTATTCTATTCCTCTGATATTACTAAAACAAATACCAACAAAACAACTGAAAATCCTGATATACAAACAAATAGTAGCGATACCGATAAGTGATATCCCGATTCGTCAACAATTTGAGTGATGTCCCGCAGACATGTATCAATCCGCTAACGAATAAATCAAGCAGATATCCCTGGCCAACTGAGATGATTGACAATTCGACGAAACAAATAAATTTAAAAGTTCAGCTCTTTGTGTTTCGAAATGACAATCTATTGTTTGCGTCTCCATGGAGATAATTTATACGCGCCTACATGTCATTTGTTTGCGATTGTTTTCACAATTAACTTCATTTGTTTTTCGTTTTACGAGGAGGTTTTCGCAGTGGGACATCAAATACTAAATCTTTCAGATTTTTGAAAATTGTAATCAATTAAAATCACCTGCAATACTAACATATGTAAAAATTTCATTGCCAGTACTCTAAAAATGCGTACAAATACGTAAAATTGTCTTTACAATCAAATAATATTACTAGCAAGTTTACATCTCTACCCATTTTTGAATTATTGCCCTAAAAGTCAATATCCTCCATATTTAGATAAAAATTTCAAAGTTTTTAAAAATCTAATTTTTATGTATCTAGATACTTTTCAATGCGCTGATTCCAAATTTTGAAACCGCAGGTCGATATCTCGTTTCGTTCTCGAGATATTTAGATTCAAAGTTTTGCTCAAAAATGCCCATTTTTGGGTAGTAACCCAAAAATGGGTCAAGATATGAATTTGGCCACAACACCATTCGATTCTACGGGCAAAATTACATAAGTATACCAATTTTCATAATTTTTGAACACCGCATACAATCTCTAAAGCAAAATAACTGAAAATGGCTAAAAATCGCAAAAATCGTAAGGGGTACCCCTTAGGATTTTTTCAGATTTTGGCCATTTTCAAACTTCCATTCATAAAAAATGAACCGGTTGGACAAAAATTATGAAAATTGGTATACTTATGTAATTTTTTCTGTAGAATCGAATGGTGATGTCGCCAAATGCATATCTCGACCCAGTTTTGGGTTATTACCCAAAAATGGGCAGTTTTCAGCAAAACTTTAAATCTAAATATCTCGAGAACGAAAAGAGATATCGACCTGCGGTTTCAAAATTTGGAATCAGCGCATTGAGAAGTATCTAGATACATAAAAATTAGATTTTTAAAAATTTTAAAGTTTTTATCTAAATATGGGATATTTTCACTTTTGGGGCAATAATTCAAAAATGGGTAAATATATGAACTTGGCAGTACTATTATTTGATTGTAAAGACAATGTTACGTAAGTGTACGCATTTTTAGAGTATTTGAACAACTGAGTAAATTTTTAGAAATAAAAGCCTAAAAAGAAAAATCTTATGTGGTCAACACAATACCACCTGCTATTTAATTTTTATTAATTTAAATACATACCTATATATTTACTAATCCCGCAAACTATATTGTTTCTTTGTATATATCTACTATATGATCCATTTCGTTAATACATATGTAATTGTAAACTAATATTTGATACTTTGCTTATTGACAACTGTTTAATTCATAGTACTGCAAACATAACAAACTTAAATCGGATCATCCTGTACTTCTTATATTTATATATGATGGAAAATAAATTATTTTTACAAACCTTAATTTCAATAGAATCAATACAATCTCCTTAATATGGTTTCATTATTAATTTTAATGTAATTGCTTCCTGACAGTGACATTTATTTAAATAAGTCAAAATTGTAATTAAAATATTATGTTTTTGTTTGACATAGGAACAACCCCTTACGCCAACGTTTCAATAAAAAAATTCTTTTTTTAACTTTTTCTCAAGACTTATGTTACTTACGTTATTCTCTATTAAGACATTGATAAGTTATTCGTGAAAACAATTGACATCTTTGTTTATTTTGCCATAACAACACAATAAAGTTGGATCGAAAGATACAAGAGTTTCCTACTTTCTATTATGGCGTTACAAACAGATATGTGTACAGAGGAATTTGTTTAATTAAACAAATGAGCAGTAAATTTGTTTCTAAACGTTTACAAGGCATTAAAGACATGCTAACGAGTAGAGGAAGTGCGTTTCGTCCGCTGATAATTCATCCTTTTAAAGATAAAGACAAAGACAAATAATAATTAAACATAAACGTTTGTAGTTTTATAGAAAAACAATTAATGTAACATTTTGTAATTTTGAGAATGACTACTAGAGTAAAAATAATTTCTTATGGGAATGGAAAATGTAGTTCCAAAAATTATTTCAATCAAAAACAGTATTTATTATAATAGTATAATATTTTTAAATGAAACTTCGTTTAATTTTGAAGCAATTAGTGGTATCAAAAAGTCATCATTGTTTTTTGTATTCGCTAGTGAAATAGAGCATTATGACGTCTACCGGCGAAAATATGAACTAGTACATGGTAGTAAGTCCTAGCCGAGGTAGCGGCGAACGCATCGTTTCTGTCACTTATTTAACAAATAAATCACGATTGGATTGAAATTTGTAGGCTATACTTCATTTTACGTAAGAAAATAGTAGATTACTCTTAAGAGCCGACCGTTTTTACATGCATTGAATAAATAATTTAAATTTGTGAAACCAAGCTTTGTCAATAATAAATATATTTATCTGTAAAAATGTTAAAATCTAAAATTGCAACAAAATATGGTTAAACATCACTTAATTTTGTAGATTTTATTTGACAACTGACAGGCGACATTTGTTTTGTTTCTGTGAAATAGGTTTATATTCTGACCAATCAAAGGGTAGAATTTATATACCCTAACTAAACCAACGCTATTCTTACGTGAAATAAAGTATAATAACAAAATCTAAAACTTCAACAAGTCATTAGCACGAAGAAATCCAGAAATAATTAATTTCCATAATTTCCCGAAAACAAAAACCTAAATTCTATAGAAAAATTTATTAGAGAAATTTGCCAATTTGAAATAGTTGGTAGACGAAAGTTATGCATTCATCTTTTAAAAATGGGAAAGGAACCGAGTAAAAATAATGCTTGCTCCTTGCATTTTGTAAAGCAAGATTATATTTTGCCGGGTATAACTACAAGATAATAATTACTTAGTGTCTTTATTAAAATACTTCGTAATGAAATCTAAACTTGTAGACCTGTCTGCACAAAGATGACAATAAAATAATAATACTTATCTCTCCATTAATCTACCAAAGACTGTAATAATGCAGTACTATGTAGATTCCAGGAAACAAAGACTCGAATCATGTAAATTCAAAATTCGAGAGAATGCTGAACATAATTTTTATATGAAACGGACTAGTTCGCAAAATTCAAAATGTTATTCATACTAGAAACATTATTTTTATTTAATATTAACTATAATATTAATATTACTTTGTATTTCAAACGCCGCAGTGTATAAGAATATAGTTGCGGGAAACGAAGCATCTACCTTAAACCGGCCATATTGTTACGTCACGCGCTAAGCTCCTCCTCTTCTTCACTCGCGAATAGCTGCATTTGATTTTTAAAGAAACCTATAGCTATCTTTCTCACACACATATTTTGGCTGTACCTTCGGACAAAATATCTCCAACGGACAAATTTCTCTGGACGGATTTCCATGGACGTATCGCTGCATTTAGCTAGACCAATAAATATACAAAACCTTTTTGCATTCTGCCTCGGGAAATAATTATTGATATTCTCTTTCTTGTTCATCCAATACAAGTACAATTTCTAAATGCTCTATACTACTTTCCGTTTGGAAACGGGTATTTTCAAATTTAAATTTCAAGCCCAAGATAACGACATCTCTATTTGAGAGAACAGCAGACCACACTAGAACTTGTGCGAAACAAAGAAGAATAACTTTATAACTACAGTCGGCGCTATATTTGAATGCTTAAAAATCCGCGACCAACTTAAGTTACGACACCGAAAAATGCGACAATGCAGCCAGAAGCAGCCTGCACTTCAGGGGTGGATTGTACACAAAATAAAATGAGACAGTCAGGAAAGAATCTGATGTGGCCAGTACAAAACCTTCCGCCATTAAATTTTTATTAATTTAAATACATATACATATTTATTAATGCCGAAAACTTTATTAATTTCCTTTTCTTCTAACTATTGTTCCTTTTACTATTTTCTTTTTAAAACATCATTATTATTCCGTTGAAATTATTAGTTTTTTGACAGTAATATTTAACTGTCAGAGATCTAAACTGGTGTAACTAAGGAGATATGTGTTTCAAACATAGGCTCCGGGATTTATTTATAAATTTATACATAAAATATATAGAAAAAGTATTAGTGCAGACCAATAGAAAAATTAATAATATTTAAATTTTATAATAACAAAATTTGCGGAAAAATGTAATTTAAATTCGTAGAAAAACTATTTAGAGCTTCAAGGAAAGTGCTACTTCCGGTTATCTGATTTACACCAAAATCTATATTTCATATTTAAGTAGAGCCAAAATACACAGTTTCAGATTTTTTCAGAATAATAGTATTTGATAACACACATACATGCATACCCAAAGACATCATTGTAAAAATGTTAAAAATATTCTATAAATCCAATAAAATTATCACATGAATATACATTATGTATACTCATATATAAATACTCTAAAAATGCGTACACTTACGTAACATTCTCTTTACAATCAAATAATATTACTACCAAGTTTATATCTCTACCCATTGTTGAATTATTGCCCCAAAAGTCTAAATGTGGGGTATCATTTAGATAAAACTTCAAAATTTTCAAAAATCTAATTTTTATGTATCTAGATACTTCTCAATATGCTGATTCCAAATTTTGAAACCGCAGGTCGATAACTGTTTCCGTTCTCGAGATATTTAGATTTAAAGTTTTGCTCAAAACTGCCCATTTTTGGGTAATAACCCAAAAATGGGTCGAGATATGAATTTGGAGACAACACCATTCGATTCTACGGACAAAATTACATAAGTACACCAATTTTCATAATTTTTGAACACCGCATACAATCTCTAAAGCAAAATAACTGAAAATGACTAAAAATCGCAAAAATCGTAAGGGGTACCCCTTAGGATTTTTTCAGATTTTGGCCATTTTCAAACTTTTATTCATAAAAAATGAACCGGTTGGAAAAAAATTATGAAAATTGGTACACTTATGTAATTTTGCCCGTAGAATCGAATAGTCGTGTCGCCAAATTCATATCTCGACCCATTTTTGGGTTATTACCAAAAAATGGGCAGTTTTGAGCAAAACTTTAAATCTAAATATCTCGAGAACGAAACGAGATATCGACCTGCGGTTTCAAAATTTGGAATCAGCGCATTGAAAAGTATCTAGATACATAAAAAATAGATTTTTGAAAATTTTGAAGTTTTTATCTAAATATGGGGTATATTGACTTTTGGGGCATTAATTCAAAAATGAGTAGATATATAAACTTGGTAGTAATATTATTTGATTGTAAAGACAATGTTACGTAGGTGTACGATTTTTAGAGTATTTGAACATCTGAGAGAATTTTTAGAAATAAAAGCCTTAAAAGAAAAATCTGTTGTGGTCTTAATATACAAATAGCTTTTGTACAATAATTGGCATTACAGTTATTATTAATTCGTGTAAAACCATGATAAATTTTCTTTCAAAAAAACCAATAATGTTTCGATGCACATTGATATGGTTTCAAAATTTTAATACATCTACATTAAATACACAGCATGCGATGTAAACTTCAGTTAAACTGGCTCTAAAAATCATCGAACAAGGTCGATAATTACCATAATATATTATACAAAAATATCCTCCTGATTAATCACTCTCTTCGAAAGAAAACAATCCGGAGTTCTATACAGCGAACAAATCGCTAGCTCTAACAAAAGCGGGAAGAAAATGATTTCGATAATGTTTCGGTATCTTTTGAGTAAGTTTACAGGGAGAATTATATCAATATTTCTTTCTAAAACGGATCCTAGGTGGCCGATGGTTGAGATTAAGACGTTTAGACACAGCTTTAAATTATAACAGGCAAAACACAAACTGTGTTCGAATAAACATGCATTTTATATTCGAAAAAAAATGTAGGCGCCATATAGATATCTCCGAAGTATCAGATGATATCTATCTATAAATGTCTTGTATGTTAATACAATATTTGAATGGATTAAAGTGGTTTTCCAAAGCGATCATCCATTCTAATACCTACCAAACGTTCTTATTCTTACTTGACTATATAGACCTCATATAAAACTTACAACTACAATAGTTGTACATTATTTTTTATTGCCCCTAATACAGGGTGTCTCTTAAATAGGAGGACATGGCTTAACCACAGATTCCTGAGGCTAAAATAAGACGATTTAACGAAACTTGCTTCTACCGGAATGTGTACCATTAAAAATTAGTTGTTTGACATTTGGACAGACTGCTAGATTAAATTTATTTAAAAAAATTCACGGTGCAGTCACTCAGGTTTCATTATTTTCTGTGTAAACAGTAACACCGTAATTAATTTTGCTTATAATAACAGAATGCTTTATTCGATTTGGATGAAATTTGGTATGGCTCTTTATATGGGTATGTCATCTTTTAAGATGGTACTTGTTATTATTATTCAACTACTATTGTATGAAACTTGGGTGTCCCGACATTGATTAGACAGTAACTTCTTAATGGCCACGCCAATAATGTAAATTTTTTTCAGATAGGTACCTACCAAAGGTTCTTATTCTTACTTGACTATATAGACCTCATATGAAACTTACAACTACAATAGTTGTATAGTAATTTTTATTGCCCCTAATACGGGGTGTCTCCAAAATAGGAGGACATGGCTTAACCACAGATTCCTGAGGCTAAAATAAGACGATTTAACGAAACTTGCTTCTACCGGAAAGTGTACCATTAAAAATTAGTCGTTTGACATTTGGATAGACTGCTAGATTAAATTTATTTTAAAAAATTCACGGTGCAGTCACTCAGGTTTCATTATTTTCTGTGTAAACAGTAACACCGTAATTAATTTTGCTTATAAAAACAGAATACCTACTTTATTCGATTTGGATGAAATTTGGTATGGCTCTTTATATGGGTATGTCATCTTTTAATATGGTACTTGTTATTATTATTGAACCACTATTGAATGTAACTTGGGTGTCCCGACATTGATTAGACAGTAACTTCTTAATGGCCACGCCAATAATGTAATTTTTTTTCAGAAAGATGCCTACCAAAGGTACTTATTCTTACTTGACTATATAGATCTCATGTGAAACTTACAACTACAATAGTTGTATAGTAATTTTTATTGCCCCTAATACGGGGTGTCTCCAAAATAGGAGGACATGGCTTAACCACAGATTCCTGAGGCTAAAATAAGACGATTTAACGAAACTTGCTTCTACCGGAAAGTGTACCATTAAAAATTAGTCGTTTGACATTTGGATAGACTGCTAGATTAAATTTATTTTAAAAAATTCACGGTGCAGTCACTCAGGTTTCATTATTTTCTGTGTAAACAGTAACACCGTAATTAATTTTGCTTATAAAAACAGAATACTTTATTCGATTTGGATGAAATTTGGTATGGCTCTTTATATGGGTATGTCATCTTTTAATATGGTACTTGTTATTATTATTGAACCACTATTGAATGTAACTTGGGTGTCCCGACATTGATTAGACAGTAACTTCTTAATGGCCACGCCAATAATGTAATTTTTTTTCAGAAAGATACATTCAATAGCAAACTTTTCTCACTCTCTGTTTAATTTGTGATGTCTGTTACGGTTCACACAGAAGAAAATAGAACCTGAGTGACTGCAACGCGCAATTTTAAAAATAAATTTTATGTAGCAAAAATTAATGTATAAAATTACACAAAACAAATATTGCCACCTTCAATGTGCTCTCCTCTCCGAACCCTACACCGCCCGATGCGAATATTCCATTGTTAGAAGCAATGCTTGCAGGCCTTTTTTGTTAGGATGTTCATAAGTCTGTAGCTTTTCTATAACTACATCTCTGTCCCGAATTTGGTGCATTTTAACGCAGAATTACAATTTGGAAATAAAAGCAAGTCAAATGGCACTAGGTCAAGTGAGTATGGTGATGTACCAACAGGGTGATTTTGTATTTCGTCAAAAATGTATTGCCGGACAGGGCGTTTTGTTCCGGAGAATCCATCACATTTCAGCCCTTTATCTTCCCATCCGTGCATAAAGGGTTATCAAAACGTTCTTGTAATATGCTTGGTTAACGAAATGCCCCTCAGGCACCCAATCCATGTGAACAATCATTCGCATTTACGATCTCTTTTCTTCCTTCTTTAAATCTTCTAAACTGCTCGAAAACTTAAGTACTAGATAGACCCTCATCACCATAAACATTCTTCAACAATTCATACATTTCTATAGCGGATTTTTTAAGTTTCACATAGAATTTCATATTGACACTATCATAATTCCGGCGGATTACGAGAAAGTAGTTAACTTCAATCAAAGGCTACTGCCGAACGGTTAGCCTAATTATCTTGATATTTTAACAGTGGATAGAGAGATGATACAAATTAATATGACTTAGTCTGCAATGTTGCCAAATTTACAAGCCGGAAAAAATAAATCTCGTTATTTAATTGCCACGCCTCTTATTTCAACTATGCAATTTATAAAATGCATTTTAAATACATAGATTAAATAATGATATATTGTGCTTACCGGGTAATGGGAAATCTTCATACACGCATCGTTGAAATCATTGCCCCAATTTTTGTATTTCACTTTAAATATTAGTTTATAGATAATCACTTAATATACACAGAAATATACAAACATATGTCTATCCAGAGCGGAATACCACAGCATACTAAATATCTTGCGATTTTTAACATGTTCTATTAGGTACATGTTAGCACTGATCAGAGAATCAGTGTAATGACATTTCTTTATATTTTATTATTTAAAAAATCTGTTGTGGCTAGCACAATACCTCTCGCCATTTTCATATTAGGCTATTTATATAATACTGTATTTAACATTCTATGAACAAGTGTCCTCCTATTCTTCTAAATGTTCGAGAATGTTCCAATTCATTGACGAGATTGGCGGTATTTCTGAAGGATAATATGATGAATTATATGTATAATAAGCGCGTGTTTAGTTGACACTGATACTGTACATACTTTTCTTATAAATGAGTCCCCTTTTTTTATACCAATTTTATATATTGACGTAGTCTTTTCCTCGTTATAACAACAGCATATTATATTATTATATTAGAAAAACATTAATACTATATAACTCTTGTATAAGTCAAATTGAAAATTTGATCTTTTTGACATAAATATATGTACAGGGAAATGAGCGAGTTTCCATAATACAAAACAAATGTGTCTTCGGATATTTCTTCAGCCGTCGCGTTATGCTGTCCCTGATTTCCTGTGATCCTGTAATGCTGAAATATTGCAGGAATCCTTCAGAAGCTTTCAGGATATTGGATAAAAATTTCCTGTAAACAGAAAAGCTAAACCATAGAGCTTAAAGTACAAGAAAAACCTTATGAATATTTTCTTGGTCGAAAAACTGTTAAGAACTTCAAATAAGGGTACTTCCGGTTCACCAATTATAACCAAAATATAATCAGCTCTTCATATGGTTGTAAAGAAGACGAATATGAAAGAATCATAATTTTTACCTCTCGCTAAGAGAGGTATTGGATTCATGTTAAAAATCACATCTCCAGATTTAAGTGAATAAGCACGATTTAAGGTCCATATAAACCGATTTTAACATTTTTGATGATGTGTGTGTGTGTGTGTGTGTGTGTGTGTGTGTGTGTGTGTGTGTGTGTGTGGGTGTGTGTGTGTGTGTGGATGTTGGAGGGACGATTACTCAAAAACTATAAGACATATGACCTGTTTAACTATGAATTCCTCAATTTGACATTCTTGGAAAGAGCTGAAAAGGTTTTGGTAACAATTGAACAACCGGAAGTAGAAGTTTTAAAAAAAAAATCTTCTAAATATTATTTTTTGAAAATTTTTGATATTACGCATTTTGAAGAATACAATTCTACATCTGATACATTTAATTTTATAATAATAATAAAGACGGTATAATATATAGAATATCGGGATATAATAAGTCGAGTAGGCGAAACTACACTAAGGTAACCAGTTGACAAATTCAAACGTTTATAACATAATTTGTAAATGACAGATATCAGTGTCAAAAATGAAAAGTTTTAGTTACATTCTGAAAGCTTTTTCTGTGAAGTACTTTTAATCTTTCATATGAATTTAATAATTAAATATTTAAAATTATAGGTAACCTGCATATATCCATTAGAAATACCGCGTCCGTTATTTTCCTCATATCGGCCTAAAGACGTTAATAACTATTACTATACAGAGTCTGGAGGGTTCAATGTATGGTCCTCATTTCTACAGAGCGGCACAAATAATCGCAACCAGTATAAAATAAAATATATTTTCCAACTTTTATTAGATTTTGGGGGTAAAATTCCCAACTTTGGGCCCATTCTCTCCGCCAATGGTTGCCCATAATATCGTAATCTATTAACTTGGGTTCATTTAAACTGACAAATGGTTCTCAGTTCTCAAATGGTTAGCTTAGACTCCAGTTTAACTATAGGATGAAGACGTATACTTGACAAGGCTATTAGCTTATTTTACCCTGGGGCAAAATACTAATTTATTTTAGATATTATGAAGAAGAATACATTAAGAAGAAGGATTTTACTACTTGAGCATATGTATGAGCATATATGGGATTTAATTTCTTCAATAATTACGAAGAAATATAAATAAATAAATATATCATCACGGGTAACTAGTGGTGGGATCCGGATCCGGATAGTTTCGGTTTCGGATCCAAAAATATCCGGATATCCGGATAATTGATTGTTGAACTATCCGGATCTGAGTATCGGATTTTGGATCCGGATCTGAGTATCGGATTTTAGATCCGGATCTGAGTACCGGATTTTGGATCCGGATCTGAGAATCAGATTTTGGATCCAAATCTGAGTATTGGATTTTGGATCCGGATCCGAATATGAGTATGAGTGCCAAATTTTAGATATTGAATTTCAGAATCCACATCTGTTCTCGGATTCGAATATTCTCAGTATTGAACCCGATGATAATATTTGAATGTATAAGTATTACCATGGAGTTTCAAAACCAAATAAATCTGATTATGAAATAGGTAACCCACAATAAATTTTTGTTTGATATAGTTAATAGAATTGGATCCAGAATTAAAATTCGGATCCGGATCCGTAAACAAATCAGGGATCCGGATCCAAATCCGAATTAAATTTACGGATATCCGCTTCAATATCCGAACATCGGATATCCGAGGAACCGGATATTTTGAGATCCGGGTACTCGGATCCAAGTTTTGCCGGATCCTCACAGCATTACATATTACCCATTTCTGGGTGTGCCAGTATCTACAACACATGTAGACATCGGTATGATGACGATATATTTTACCGTGTGGGCGCTTACCAGGCATCACCTCACAAGCACTGATAGCTGGTGTGGAGAGTGCACCACAGGGGTCACTTTTGTGCCATTTAAAATTGGAAATATTTGGCGTCGGTCGGGATCGAACCCGGTTACGAAGAAATATTATTAAGATATATAAGTATTATATTGTTTTTGACTTCCTCATAGGATTATATCCTTTCTTATGACCAATACCAATTAATTTTAATAAAGACGTTACAGAATATTAAAGGAACTTATTATATTAAATATGCTTTTTTACGATTATTACGAAAAATAAAAATTAAATGTCTATTTAATATTTTTATTACTATATTCTATATTCATGTTCCCTACGGAGATATACTAATTTGTTTTACAAAAAAGGACAAAACCACATTAGAAAGAACAATTTTACAACTTTAAAATAAGTATAAAACATTATGAGTACTGTTTTTACATGAAATTAATATTTAAACTTGAAAATACTTTACTAGCCACTTATTATTGTTGGTAAAATTGACAAATTTTTGAAATAAATCACTTACAATAATTAATAAATTAATTTTTTTAAATAAATATTTTCAAAAAACCTATATTTATCAATTAAAATCGATAAATCGTTAAATTTATGATAAATAAGCCCAATTCAATATCGATTCTGCCATCTGTTGAGAATATATAATATTTAAACAAAAGTAATAAATTCATATTTTATGCTGGATTTGCCCAAATCAATATTGGTAGTGCCATCTGTGAGAAAATCCCAAACTAATATTTTTATTAACAATTTAAACAAATGTGTTTTTATTTGTTTAATTAACTTTTTTAAATATATTCTTCAATTTTATGCATTGAAAATTATTAACAACTAATATTTTGGTAATTGTTAATAACAATTTCATAACCCCAAATGTCAAATGACAGCTAAGAACTATAATGGATAAACAAATTGGAACAGAAAACAAAACTAATTTAGTTAGTTTGTATTTTGTTACAAGGTGATATTTGGTAAGAAAACATTTGTTTAAACAATTGATATGCAAATAAATTGTATTTCAGGTGTTACAAACCAGTTTGCAATAATTGTGGAAGATAAAAGAAACCAGTTTTGGAGCGGGTACTAAACTTGAAAAACCGGTTTATTTGTAGTGAAGTAATTGTAAAAACGAGTTTTTAGACCAGTTTTAGAATGAGAACTAGTTATAAAAACCGGTTTTTAGATAATACTAGCTTTTGTGAAGAGCTTGAAGCAAAGTTCTAAATTAGTAACAACAACATTTAGTTCATTATGTAGATTTTTGCAAGGATCCTACAGGTTGTAATGCCTCTTAAACCAAATGGACATATCAGAATTTTATGTTTTCTAATAATAAGGTGTGTATATTTGCATATAACAATCATTATATAGCATTATTATTATTGAATACGTATTTTTTACAGAATTACAAATTAGTTGATTACAAGATTCATCCAAATGCAAACATTACTAATGTTTGGAGTTGTCTAGCGAAGAATACTGTTGTTTAAGGGATGAAATATCGTAGGATTAATCTCCAGGGGTTGTTTTTATGTAGACAAAGAATGTGGGACGAATCAAAGAAGAAAAAACACAAACATATTACATCAAAGAACCAAATATGATGAATAACCTTGAATAAAGACTAGATGACTAATTTTAGTGATAATTTAGTATTTTAGTACAAGTATTTAGTATCATTTTACTCAGTGCTTCACGCTGAATCTGCTGATGTGTAATTTATTAACTTTTAATGAAAATTTTGTACTGAAAATTGTAAATGAAAAAATTCAAGTATGTCAAATGAAATGTATAAGGTATTAGCAATATATTACAGTTATAATTCATAAATTTGTTATTTTTGTACTCAAAATTTAATGCTGAAACTTCTGATATATAACATATTAACTTTTTATGAAAATTTAGCGAAGAAAAATGAAGACAAAAAAATACAGGTGCCATGTCAGTGTTTTACATAATAATTTTTATTTATTATATATTATATGTTTCTTTCTGTAAACTGTATTACTAGTATAATGTTTACAATAAGTTATTGTTAACAATTATTGTTTATAATATTAATAAACAATAAAATACTTTTATTCTGTACACTCTTACAATGTATATAACCAAATATGTTATTTATTATAATAAAAAATGGATAATATGCACAACATTATATTTATTTAACCTCCAAATTACATATAATAACAATATTTAATTGAAAAATTATTGTACGCAGTCAAATTTGGAAGAAATTCCTATGTTTATTTTCTGGTATTTAGACGCCAGCGCCTATCATATTTAACATTCCACAAATAATTTGTTGCTATCACACAAGACGTATTCAGGAAATTTTCTGACAACCAATATTTCTGTGTATCTTCTTTGAAAAAGAAGTTTGATCATTTATTTCCTATTTTTTATAAACTATTGTCATTTCTTTGTTGTATAACGTATAAATTTTAGCCTAGAAAATTGTTAAATATTTTCTGAAAATAATAAATGTTAATTACGGTCCTGTGTTTCATGAAGGTCAGATTTTGTTGTTTAGTAGGTGGAGACATCTTGTGAAACGGTGGTTGTAAATAGAACTAACAATAAATAAATAAACAAAAAATGCGTATTTTATAATATAATATAGATAAAATCGTATATAAATCAATATTTTAATGATTAATATATTTAAAATCATAAATTTAGCAATTTTTCAATGTCATTTGATTAATAATTACGAATTATATTTATACAGATATTATAACATTCATATTGGGATTTTTTTTAAATTCTATATACATTTTTTCAAAAAAATACTGTTCAAAACGGCTTGTATTATCGAAAAAAATCGATAAATCTTATGATGGATCATCCAAAATCTATATAGGTAGTGCCATCTCGAAGGAAAATCCTGAACTAATATTTTTATTAACAATTTATTAAACATGTGTTTTAATTCGTTTTATTTATTTTTTTGAATATATTCTTCGGTTTTATGCATTGGAAATTAATAACAACTAGTATTTTATTAATTGTTAATAACAATATTTATAACCTCAAATTTCAAATGACAACTAACAACAATAATAGATAAACAAATCTACATAATTGGAACAGAAAACAAAACTAATTTAGTTAGTTTGTATATTGTTACAAGGTGATATTTGGCAAGAAAACATTTGTTTAAACAATTAATATGCAAATAAATTGTATTTCAGGTGTTACAAACCAGTTTTGCAATAATTGTAGAAGATAAAAGAAACCAGTTTTGGAGCGGGTACTAAACTTGAAAAACCGGTTTATTTGTAGTGAACTAATTATAAAAACCAGTTTTTAGACCAATTTTAGAATGTGAACTAGTTATAAAAACCGGTTTTTAGAACAGATTTAGATAATACTAGCTTTTGTGAAGAGCTTTTTCCAAATTAGTAACAACAACATTTGGTTCATTATGTAGATTTTTGCAAGGATGCTACAGGTTGCAATGCCTCTTAAACCAAATGGACATATCAGAATTTTATGTTTTTTAATAATAAGGTATGTATATTTGCATATAACAATCATTATATAGCATTATTATTATTGTATACGTATTTTTTACAGAATTACAAATTAGTTGATTACAAGATTCATCCAAATGCAAACATTACTAATGTTTGGAGTTATCCAGCGAAGAATGCTGTTGTTTAAGGGATGAAATATCGCAGGATTAATCTCCAGGGGTTGTTTTTATGTAGACGAAGAATGTGGGACAAATCAAAGAAGAAAAAACACAAACATATTACATCAAAGAACCAAATATGATGAATAACCTTGAATAAAGACTAGATGACTAATTTTAGTGATAATTTAGTATTTTAGTACAAGTATTTAGTATCATTTTACTCAGTGCTTCACGCTGAATCTGTTGATGTATAATTTATTAACTTTTAATGAAAATTTTGTACAGAAAATTGTTAATGAAAAAAATCAAGTATGTCAAATGAAATGTATAAGGTATTAGCAATATATTACAGTTATAATTTATAAATTTGTTATTTTTGTACTCAAAATTTAATGCTGAATCTTCTGATATATAACATATTAACATTTTATAAAAATTTAGCGAAGAAAAATGAAGACATAAAAATAAAGGTGTCATGCCTGTATTGCCCATAACAATTTTTATTTATTTTAAGTTATATACTTATTTCTGTAAACTATATTATTAGGATAATGTTTACAATAAGTTATAGTTAACAATTATTGTTTATAATGTTAATAAATAATGAAATACTTTTATTCTGTACACTCTTATAATGTATAATAACCAAATATGTTATTTATTACAATAAAAAATAGATAATAACATTGAATTTATTTAACCTCCAAATTACATATAATAACAATATTTAATTGAAAAATTATTGTACGTAGTGAAATTTTGAAGAAATTTCAATGTTTATTTTCAGGTATTCAGGCGCCAGCGCCTATCATATTTGACATTCCACAAATAATTTGTTACTATCACACAAGACGTATTCAGGAAATTTTCTGCCCACCAATATTTCTGTGTATCTTCTTTGAAAAACAAGTTTGATCACTTATTTTCTATTTTTTATAAACTATTGTCTTATCTTTGTTGAAATACATATAAATTTTGGCCCGAAATATTGTTAAACATTTTCTGTAAACAAAATTTTTTAATTACAGTCCTGGATTTCATGAAGGTCAGATTTGCTGAAATACAGGTGGAGACATCTTTGGGCAAATATGAGTAACGTTAAATAAAATGAATAAAAAATGCAAATTTTCGGTATAATAAACATTAAATCGTGTATCAATCTATATTTTAATTATTAATTTATTAAAAATAATAAATTTAAAAAAAAATTCATCTGTCATTTGATAAATAATCAAGTGACATTTGTTTAAACAATTTTTCTTCCTGCTTAGATCCTATGCACATTTCTGCGAACCAGATCGGTCAATTGATTTATCAATGGTATTGATTTTCTCCTATTTACTCGAAATCAACGTACCTTCTTAGAACAAAACGTAAAATTATAGTTAACAAGTTTCATCATAGAGTGCAGCAGCAGTATTGTTTTGGTATTAATAATTTTGAGAAAACTCATTTTTTGGCTAAATTAATAACGTTTCGACCAAGTTTCACATAAGGAAAAATATATGTAATTAAAAATAAAATAAAGTCTCGTTAAAACTTTTTTTTATATTCGTTTTAATAACAGAGATAATGAGTAAATTTAAAAATCAATTTATTGCTCGCAAATAAAATTTCTTATAAAATAATTTTTGTAACAAATTCCATTTATTATTTAATTCTAAATATATTTTAACTAATAATTTATTTTATTTACGTATAATTCTTGAGAAAATATTTATTTCGTACCCGAAAATGGGTATATGTTGACCACCCGAAAATAGGTGGAGACGGAAATTTTTCTATAGCACCATTAGATTCTTCGTACTTTCTTATATAAATAACCTAGTTTTCAAAATTTTTGCTTAATTGGTCTAAGTACCATTATTAAATTAGTAAAACCATTTTTGAGTAGACATTGTTGATAAATGTTAAAATTAAAATTGAACCATTCATTTGATAAAAATAATTGTACATATGTATTTTGACCTGAAGAATCGATTTTTGATAGAATTAAACCCCTATCTTGAACCCTTAAATGGGTAGATATATTCTACCCAAAACTGGGTAGAGACACAAAAACATCGACTACACCATTCGAATCAACATATTTTTTTATACAAGTATACATATTTCCAGAATTATTGTACTATTGGAATAATTTCAGTATTACAAGATTCTAAATGCTACAAGCTTAGGGTCAATAACCGCTGAACATTTTGTTTTAATATTATTAAATAACCTGTTGCAATATTTTAACAAAAAATTGTAAACTTGTGTACTATGACCCAAAGAATCGATTTTTCGTAAAATTAAAGTCGTACCTTCAACCCTTAAATGGGTAGATATTCACTACCCAAAACTGGGTAGAGATAAACAATTTTAGACTTTATTATTAAATTCTTTATATATTCTTTTATGAGTTTACCAATTTTCAAATTTTTTCATTAAAGGAATTCCAAATAAACACACATTGAATTTACCGCAAATCTACGAATTTTTTGTGTGCAAGCGACACGTCAGTGGCCGACAAAATTACGAAAATTTAGGGCAAATACAAATTGAAATATTTAGTATATCCTTTGGAGAATATTATTCAAAATAGGTACACATATGTATTTTCATATGAGGAATCGATTTTTCATAAAATCAAAAACGTACCTTCAACCCTTAAATGGGTAGATACTTGCTACCCGAAATTGGGTCGAGATACACACCTGTCGACTTTACCATTAAATTCTACGTATTTTTTAATATAAGTTTAGTAATTTTCATAATTATTGTACTAGTGGTTTCAGTATAGTAAAAAACGATTTAAAATGGTAAAAATCTTAATATTTTTGGGGCCAACGACATTTAATAATTAATAATTAAATGGCCATTTATTTAAATATTTTAATTAAATTTAGTATACATATTTTTTTATTAAATGAATTCCAAATAAACGCATTTTGAATTTACCGCAAATAAACCCTTAAATGGGTATATATTTGCAACCCAAAACTAGGTCGAGATACAAACCTGTCGACTTTACCATTAAATTCTACGTATTTTTTAATATAATTTACCAAATTTCAAAATTATTTTAATAGTGGTTTAAGCATAGTAAAAAATTTAGTATACATATTTATTTTGACCCATGGAATCGATTTTATATGAAATTAAAACCATACCTGTCTCCAATTAATGGGTAGATATTTGCTACGGACACCACATACAAGATGTCTCAAATCTGTCAATAATCAATAAAGTACTTATCAATTTTGAGACATTTCAAAAATAAAATGCCCGTGAGGTGACGCCTGGTAAGCGTCCACACGGTAAAATATATCGTCATCATTACCGATGTCTACATGTGTTGTAGATAATGGCACACCCAGATATGGGTAATATGCCGTGATGATATATTTTATATTTATTTAAAAAATAAAATTTTTGAGTGGCATGTTTTCTAGACTTTAGACGTTAATTTTGCCGATTATGCCATTGGTAAAACAATAGGTTAGGTCCATAGAATTATTTTTTATAAAATATTTTATTGGTTTAAGATCCCTTTCACTGTAAGTTTTAAATTTCCGTTTGGTTTCGCTGTAATACAAATATTCAATAGCCATTCACACAAATTTAAATCCAATCGTTTAGCGGTGACCCGTATCTTTACGATCGCCCTGTATATTATTTTCTCATACTTTATACCTAATTATAGCATAATGAGTATATATACCGCATAGCGTACGCTACGCTATTTGAGAATACCTTTTTATGGATATGGGAGACTTAATAGAGAAATTAGTGCAAATTAAAAATTTCTTTGGAGGTAAATGTAAGTATGGATATTAGTTCTGGACATGCACGTAGCTCAGTGCTTAAGTAGCGTGACTTGGCTTTAAGCAAGCGCGTGAAAATATGATTTGGAGGGTTTAAAAAATTAGATTGGGTGCTGGAGATCCATGGTTCAAATCTTTAACCATACATAGTAGTTAATAGATATTTAAACACTTTCTTAAACCATATCAGATATTGTACAGGTAATATAAGTTTTTTTGATTACTACCTCTAGTTAATGTCCACCTATTAACTAGCTATGCTGTACTGATGAGCTCTAATAAGAGCGAAACACGTGTCTACAGCTGCAATTGAGCGATAACCCTAGGAAAAAAATAGGGGTAGCAAGTTTTTACCTGCTCTTCAAAAATATGAAATAAAAAATCTGTTGTGGCCAGCACAAGACCTTCCGTCAGTTCGATGTATTTTGTACAAATCCCATACCATAAGGTCCTTGGAAAAAATTCTATATAATATCATGTAAAATCGAACACGAACACATACTTTTTTTTACAAATTCCATACTAAAAGTTCATTTGAAAAGGTTCTTTAAATGCAATAAAATTATAACATAAACTACACTAAGTAATGTCCTTCCATCTTCTCTTTGGCCTTTCTCTGCATGTCACTTGCGAGTAACAATATGACATACCAATATTAGATCCTATACTTTTCATATTTGGTTTTGCACTTGCAACTGACATCTGTCAATTACTTTTTTTTGAATAATTATGTCAGCTGTTTCCATGATAAATTACAAATCTGACTAATTTTTGAAAATTAATTTCTTTATAATGCTTTAAATTTACATCTATTGAATATGAAAGAAAATGTATAATTAAACCGTATAGAGAAGAGTATTTTCTTTAATATATATAAAAACAAAATGTCAAAAAATAATATTTAACTGCGTTTTTTTAAGAAAAACTGTTAAAAACTTCAAAAAAGGGTACTTCCGGTCGATCGATTATAACCAAAATCTAATCACAGAAGAGGAATACGAAAGAATTATAATTTTTAGAAATGTAGTATTGGAGTTATCGTCGGAGAAAAATTTGTCACACACGGACACACATACACACACACACACACACACACACACGGACACACACACACACATACATACAGACATCATCTTAAAAATAGTAAATTTGTATTGTAGGGACCCTAAAACGTGCTTATTCATTAAAAACTCACCACCGAATTTTTTGACCAAAGACAATACCTTCCTTACCTAAAGGTGACGGAAGGTAAAAAAGAATTGTTTAATATAATAGATATTTACACATCGAGTGAGCTAAGGTAAGGTTTATTCATGAGAAGAAAGTTTAGCTCACGAGCCCGTAAGAGCGAGGGAGTTATTTTCTTCGAGTGAATAAACATTCTTAGCTCACGTGGTATTTTATTCAATTTTGACGAAATAATAATAAAAACCATTATAATATTTAATTTTGACAAAATAAAAAACTGATCAGTTAGTAGGCTGAGCATGACAATTGTCGCTGATAATCAATCAAATAATCTATTTAAAATGCTTTATTGTCTGTCATTTGTGCCGTGAAAAATAATGAAAATGGCTGATAATGTCTGATAAATATTATGGTGAGTGTTATTTTCGTACCTAATGTTATTTTAAATGCATTATTTGTTGCAGAGTGAGTTTAAATTTTGTGAGAGTGATTTAAAAAAATTTAATTCACATGTAAAAAAAATCTGTTGTGGCCAGCACAAGACCTCTCGCCATTTCCATATTAGGCTATATAAGTATTGTATTGCACTTCGCTTTCGAACAGTCGTTTTATAACACAAAAATACAGAACTTTACCCAAATATTGTTTTTTATTGTATTTAACATGTCTTCTGCACACATATAATTCGAATTATATCTATTTTTCATTGTATGAGGAAGCTTCTGAATGTCAGAGATTCTTCCAATTCATTAACCAGATTGGTGGTATATAATAAAATTTTTAAGTGTATTAGATGGAGAATTTCATGTTCTTCAATATTTAATAAAAAAAACTCCCAAAAAATTATATTTAGAAGAATTTTTCTAAGAAACTACTACTTCCGGTTGTTCAATTTTTACCAAAACTTTTCAGCTCTTCCCAGGAATGTCAGATTGAGGAAACTGCAGTTAAATATTTTTTAAGTCTTATAGTTTTTGAGGAATCGTGTCTACAACATCCAAACATACATACACACACACATATACACATCCACATACACACACCCACACACACACACACATCATTTTAAAAATGTTATGATCTGATTCTAGGGACCTTAAATCGTGCTTATTCAATAAATTTTGGATATGCGAATTTTAGCATGAATCCAATACCTCTCTTAGCGAGAGGTAAAAATAATCTTTTTTATAAATCCCGGAAACTATGTTATAAAAATAAAAACAGTGCGTTTGTTACACAGTTCATATTTCAAATATCACTGTCCACCTAATTATTTCAAATTAATATTGGTGACATTTTAAAAAGAAAATAATAAATAAAGCAGTAGTTATATGCAAAGGAACTTAATGTAGTTTGCAGCATTAATAAAAATGTAGGTACGTATTTAAATGGGTGGTGCCTGAGTGTCTGGTCGCGAACCTGGGGGAACCGGGTTCGATCCCGACAGACGCCAAATATTTCCAATTTTAAATGGCACAAAAGTGACTCCTGTGGTGCACTCTCCACGCCAGCTATGAGTGCCCGCAAGGTGACGCCTGGTAAGCGCCCACACGGTAAAATATATCGTCATCATTACCGATGTCTACATGTGTTGTAGATACTGGCACACCCAGAAATGGGTAATATGCCGTGATGATATATTTATTATTTATTTATTTACGTATTTAAATTAATAAAAATAAATTGGATAAAAGGTAAACTTAATTTACTGGATAAATTTCACACAATGCATGTCTAATTCTATAACAAGACTTTAAAAAATTATTCTCAGGTAAAAATCAAAAAAATTCCCAAATATATCATCCAAAAATTCGTGGGAATAAATACTTTACAGGTGTAGACCACTTGTCAAGAATCACGGACCATTTAACTAAAATTTTCAAATCTTTAAAACTTGTAGTGGCGGAACGAATCTTTAACAGATTAAATTTACTCTAAAATTGCCTTTAGCTGACCTTTAGTTAACAATGGTCATCTCAGCGGTGAACTAAAAAGGCTTCCAATTTGTTAAAATAGGAGGTTTTGAAAAATGACCAGTTTTATTATGATATATGATGGTTAGGATTTTTAAACTGATTTTCTGGGTACCTGTTATACGTTCTCAGGATGTAGTCACTTTGGAAATAATGTGTTTGAATGTCTGATGGCTTCATTTTAAGAAAAAGTTGTAAATTATTTTTTAATTAACGAGAATAGATTAGAAAATAGTTTAGCTGTTTTATTTTGTTTTTTTAATGAATTTTTCTAATAGGTGCCTATAATAAATTTTATAGTTTATTGCCTTTTAACTTCTACTTGATAAGATTTTTGCAAAATGACTAATTTAAATATTTTTATATATGAATAAATAAATTTATCACTATTTGTGAAACGTTATTCTTTTCATATACAGTTCATAAATAAATAAAGCGACTTTGTAGGAACTAATAAAAATTACTTACCATTATTAAAATATTTAATATATTTTTAATTTTTACCTCCCGCTACCCTAGGTAAGGGATCGTGCTAAAAATCGGATATAAAGATTTTAGTGAATAAGCACGTTTTGATGTGTGTGTGTGTGTGTGTGTGTGCGTGTGTGTGTGTGTGTGTGTGTGCGTGTGTGTGTGTGTATGTGTGTGTATCTTGTGGACACGATTACTCAATTACTATCAATCAGAAAAATTTGAAATTTTGTATGTATGTCCATTCTATACTAATGTGGGAAGAGCTCATTAGTTTTTAGTGTATACCGGATAACCGGAAGTATCACTTACACAAGGTTTTAACAGTTTTTCTTGTAAAAAATTCATTGAATATAATTTTTTAGCAACTTTTACCAATACAAATTGAATATAATGGCACAATCTTCAATTCTACGATAATAGCATTTAGTAAATAACTTGAAATAACTTTATATTATATTATATTATATTATAAAATAATTTATTTTTGTACATCACTTTGCCTCTGCGTCAAACAAAAACAATACTTTAATAACAAATTCGACATATTTAAACAAATGTCACTGTCACGAAGCAATTTTCATTAAAATTAATAATGAAACCGTGTTAAGAAGAATTTAGTAGTTTAAATATGATTCTAATGAAATTAAGGTTTGTAAAAATAATATATTTTCCATCATACATAAATATTAGATATACAGGATAATTCGATTGAAGTTTGATGTTTACAGCATTATATATCAAACAGCTCTCAATAAGAACGTGATTTCAGTGTCAAATAATAGTTTGCAACTACACATTTACGAAATGGATAATGTACAGCGACGAATTTACACAGATTGCGTTTTAGAGCATAAGGAAGTTGGTGCTGATTTTGATAATAATGTGTGTGTGACGATTTTTCCTTAAAATATGTTAATGATCCGAAACTTCGCAAAGTTGGTATTTAATACTCTTATATAATTTGAAACAACATATTAGATTTTGACTATATATGATAAACCGGATGTAGTACTTAATTTGAAGCTCTAACAGATTTTTCAGGAAAAACATAATAAAATATAATCCAAAATTTCGTATTACAAACTTTTCTATTTATTGGAATAACAATGTAGATTTTGTTTACAAACGATCAATCGGAAGTGAAACTTTACTTAAAGCTCATTGCTATTTTTATACATGGAATTGGCGGGAGGTCATGTGCTGGCCACATCAGATTTTTTTTATATAATGTCGGCTTGTTGATTTTTGACACTGACATTTATCTGTCAATTACAAACTATGTTACAAACATTTGAATTTGTCAATTGGTTTCCTTGGAGAGTTAAGAATTTCTGCCAAGGAGAAGATCCTGTGAACAGTTGTCCATAGTATCTTTACGTCTTCAACTACCTGCTTCAGGTAAAGTCGGTCTTTACACATCCAATAATGGGAACAAGATAATGAGCAATAAAAAAATCGTCAGCATTGTTGCTGCTGTTTCTGGCTCTTCCATTTTAAGGAATTTTGAAAGATATATGTTTCCTTAACTAATACTAATTATAGGATACAACATAGAAGAATTTTAAAAACATATTGTTTTTGATTTGCTTCGCTAAAGTAGTTATTAACTTTATAGTATAGCTTTACGAGTATTATTTCCAATTTTTTAAAAGTATAAAGTGACAGCATTATTACCAAAATCTCGTTTTCAATTTGGTTAATTTTTTTTTATCGCGATCTGTGAAGTTGCGAAACCCGACAAATCCACTTACGTCAAAATTTGATAGTAATAACAATAATAATATATCATCACTGCATATTAAACATTTCTGGGTGTGCCAGTATCTACAACATATGTAGACATTGGTAATGATGATATATTTTACCGTGTGGGCGCTTACCAGGCGTCACCTCACGGGCACTCATTGCTGGTGTAGAGAGTGCACCACAGGGGTCACTTTTGTGCCATATAAATTTGGAAATATTTGGTATCTGTCGGGATTGAATCCGCGTGCCTGAGTGTCTGGTCGCGAACCTAGGGAACCGGGTCAAAATTTAAGATATCGAAAAAAAAAATGTTTTAATATATTCCAAATATAAAATAAAATATAACGTTTATAATTTTATCTCTCGCTAAGAGAGGTATTGGAATCATGCTAAAATTCGCATATCCAGATTTTAGTGGATAAGCACTTTTTAAGGTATCTAGAATCCGATTATAACATTTTACGATGATATCTGTCTCTCTGTGTGTGTGTGTGTGTGTATGTGTGTGTGTGCATGTGTGTATGTGTGTGTGTGTGTGTGTGTGTGTCTGGATGTTGGAGGGACGATTCCTCAAAAACTATAAGAATTAAGACCTGTTTAACTATGAATTCCTCAATCTGACATTCCTGGGAAGAGCTGAAAAGGTTTTGGTAACAATTGGACAACCGGAGGTAGTAGTTTCTTAGAATAATCTTCTAAATATTATTTTTTTAAAATTTCTGTTATTACTAATGTTGAAGAACATAAAATTTTGATACATTTAAAAAAATTATTATATCTAGTATAGATTTAAAGAAAAAGGCACTGTAATATATAATAATCGCAGAGGCTAGGGCACTGGGGAAACCAATTGACAAATTCAAATGTTCGTAACATAATTGGTAAATGACAGATGTCAGTGTCAAAAATCAACAGTTTTATTGACATTCTGATAGCTTTTTCTGGGTAGTACATTTAATCTTTCTTATTGTTTTATTAATTAAATATTTGAAATTATAGGTACAATGCTTATATCCATCAGAAATATCGCCAATCTGGTTAATGAATTGGAAGAATCTCTGACACTTAGGAACTTCCTCATACAATGAAACATAGATATAATTAGAATTATATGTGTGCAGAAAACATGTTAAATACAATAAAAAATAATATTTGGGTAATGTTCTATAATATTATGTTATAAAACGACGGTTCGAAAGCGAAGTGCAATACAATACTTATATAGCCTAATATGGAAATAGCGAGAGGTTTTGTCCTGGCCGCAACAGATTTTTGTTATTGCCAACAGACAGTTTTTTTTTTATCACTCTGTACTTTACTGTCGAAACATCGTATGTGTAAGTAACAGTTTTCATACACCATTTACATCAAAAATACTTAGAATTTTATTAATGGTTAGTAGCATATTTTGCACTTCCAACTAATAATTAAAATCTTAATAAAAGTCGCTTGCAATATCATAATAAAATTACAATAAAACGCATTTATCCTAAGTGTTTGTATATAATTAAAATTCTCATGTTTATAGCTTGTTAAGTTGGAGATAGCCGTACGTATATCTCCGTGTGTAAGACAAGATTCTGGCCGAAGTAGAAAACCTTATTTATGTCCGTTTTGTAGGAATTAATTATTAATGAAATAAAAGTTTACAGCCAAGTCTAAGACACGTTTTATTGGGCATAAAATCCTTCACGAATCTTTCAAGAATCTGAGGGTGAAAATTATATTTACTAGTTAATTAGGCATTAATTTTAAAGTCGTATTTCACATGATGTCGGTGCTAATTTTATATAAAAGTATATGATTGCTGTTAGTAAATTGTTACAATTTGTATACACTGATACATTTGAAAAATTTTATTGTTAATAATTTAATTTGTGCATTTTTAAGCCGATCAATTTATATAATAAAATCACTCAGCATTGAAAAATTAAAATGTATCTAATTGACATAAATGTTAGGGTCAAACAACCAAGGAAGACTTTTTTCTGGGAAGTACATTTAATATTTCTTATTTTATTATTAACTAAATATTTATAATTTTAGATATATATATTACATATACCATTCAGAAATACCGCCAATCTTATCAATGAATTGGAAGAATCTC
The DNA here is from genome assembly GCA_943142095.1 of Ophonus ardosiacus. Classification (NCBI taxonomy): domain Eukaryota; kingdom Metazoa; phylum Arthropoda; class Insecta; order Coleoptera; family Carabidae; genus Ophonus; species Ophonus ardosiacus. The sequence goes on from OW964839.1 coordinate 2,436,875, forward strand.
GAACATTTAGAAGACTAAGAGGAAACTTGTTCATAGAATGAATTAAATAATATAAAAATATATAAAGAAAATTTGTGTTTTTGTGTGTACCAGAAAAGTTAAATATGTGCAATACCCTAATATGGAAATGGCGAAAGGTCTTATGTTGGCCACAACAGATTTTTGTAATATTTTTCTCGGTAACTAAACATACCATTGTAACTTTTTCCGTATCTTTATAATAGAATTAAATCCATTATTAGATTTAATAAATATTAATTCAGTAAAAATAATGTGTTGAATTACAGCGAGTCAAATAATTAACAATTATTTGTGAAATAACTACAATAAATAAATTAATAGTATATTACATCCGAGGTGGGAGATGTTTCATTACAGCCGAAGGCCTATGTATATTACCGAGAGGCGAAGCCTCGAGGTGAGATAATGCGCGAGGCTGTAATGAAATTCCCACCGAGATTATGTATACTATTTTATTGACAATCATCCTCATTTTAAATCAATAATTTTCAAAATAAGTCAATGAATTATAACCTTTAATTTTATTAATATTTTGACAGCTGTCTTAAAATTTGTTTATCCTACTTAATTATAGGGATCTAAGGCAATGTTGCTAGGCAACCACTACATAAACATTTCCAACCCAAGAGATGGAAGTGAAATCTGTTATTTCCAACCCAAGAGATTGTCATTAAAGTTAGGAATGACGTATTTTCCAACCTCCAAAAGGTTAGGAATCTGTATATTACTATAATAATTGTGAATAAATATACATAGAAGATTGTTATAGACAGAAATGAGTAATAAATGATACATTTCTTATGTTTACTTTAGTCTATCTTTTAGTCTTTTTGTTAAGCAGTGAACGCCTCTTAAGTCAAGTTTTCTCTTCAGCAACATTTTTAACATTGTCTACTTGCTTCCCACGAGTTGACAAATGAATTATAGTCAGATACAAACAAGCGATATCTAGATTCTCTTCAGAAATGCTTCTTGCCCGAACATTTTAATTATTTGAATGACTAGAAAATTGCTTGAAATTCGAAATTTGTTAAACACTTGAAGGGGAAAAAAATTCCAAAGAAACAAACGCGTAATTGTTTGTTTCAAAAGTAAAAAAGATTTTTTTTAAGAAGAAGAAATAAATGTAAATAGCATCGCGGTTCATTACCCATTTCTGGGTTCATATGCTGCACTCTATACCCGAATTCGAGCATTAAAACTAGTTCAAAACAATTTTTTACCTCTCGCTAAGAGAGGTATTGGATTCATGCTATTCAGATTTCAATGAATAAGCACGTTTTAGGGTCACTAGAATCCGATTTTAACATTTTTATAGAGATATGTGTGTATGTGTGTGTACGTATGCGTGTCTCGATGTTTTTTTCAAATTCTGCAAGACTAAAGACTAATGTAAGTAAGTATTCCTTAATCTAACATTAATGGGAAAAACTGAAAAGGTTTTGGTACCAATTGGATAACCAGAAGTAGTAGTTTTTTAAAAAAATCTTCTAAATATTATTTTTTGTAAATTTTTGTTATTACAAGTATTAAAGAAGATAAAATTCTCTAACCGATATATTGAACATTTTTACTTTAGGAATCTTCTATAGATTTAGAGATAGAGAATTATAAATATATAAAATAATACGTTATAATGAATCTCCCAAATAACTCTATGGAAACTAGTTGAAAAATTAAAACGCTTGTAATGACAGAAAAATGTCTGTGCCAAAAATCCAGATACATTACTGAAGGCTTTTTCTGAGAAGTTTAATTTCTTATTTTATTATTACTTAAATATTTAAAATTATAAATACATATATTACACATATATGGGATCCCGTGGCCGCGTGCCAGAGTGCCTGGTCGTGAACCTGGGAAACCAGGTTCGATCCCGACCGACGCCAAATATTTCGAATTTTAAATGGCACAAAAGTGACCTCTGTGGTGTACTCTCCACACTAGCAATGAGTGCCCGAGAGGTGACGCCTGGTAAGCGCCCGCACGGTACAAATATGTCATCATCATTACCGATATCTGCGATAAAGCAGATTGTGGCACACTCTGAAATGGGTAATATGACGTGATGATATATTTATTTATTTATATTACATATACGCATCAGAAATACCGCCAATCTCGTCAATGAATTTAAAGAATCTCGAAGATTTAGAAAAGTAAGAAGAAACTTGTTCATAGAATGAAATAACGAATATTTATAACTAATAATAGATGTGAAAAATGCGTCAAATAAAAGTTCTATAGCATATAAATCAATAAACAAATTATTCAATGTCCGAATTTTGCTTCTATTTTAAAATGCATTTGATCCAAAGACCAAATATTTTCAACCTACTATCCTTGTCTGTCTATCTTCTATCTCTTTTTAACTTGTGTGGCAACCCCCTGCTGCGGGAGTTGAACCAAGACATCTCTATACCTGTGGCGAGGCTCTAACCACTGATCTTTAATTGTCAGCACGTTTGCCCATTACAAGACGATAGAAAATTGACTTACAAACCCTTAAATGGGTTGATTTTAATACCCAAAAATGGCTGGAGATATAAACTCTGATTATATCAAGATGGTTAATTTAAATTTTTATTCAATTTTGACGTTTTAAACTGTTATTATTAACTCCATAGCAACAACTACAAGTAACACTATTCACAAGTGAATTAAAAATTTTTAAATCACTCTCACAAAATTGTAACTCACTCTGCAACAAATAATGCATTTAAAATAACACTCACCATAATATTTAGCAGACATTATCAGCCATTTTCATTATTTTTCACGGTACAAATGACATGCAAAGCATTTTAAATACATGACTTGACGTCTATCAGCGACGATTGTCATATGCTCAGCCAACTAACTGATCAATTTTTTATTTTGTCAAAATCAAATATTATAATGGTTTTTGTTTAGTATTTCGTCAAAATTGAATAAAATATTGTACAAACCACGTGAGCTAAGAATGTTTATTCACTCGAAGAATTTAACTCACTCGCCCTTATGGGCTCGTGAGCTAAATTTTCTTCTCATGAATAAACATTACCTTAGCTCACCTGGTGTGTAAATTTCTATTATATATTTATATTTCTCTAACTCTATAGAAGATATAATAATTTTTTTAAATGTATCGGATAGAGATATTTATATTCCTTAATATTTGTAACACAAATTTAAAAAAAATAATATTTAGATTTTTTTTAAGAAACTAGTACTTCCGGTTGTCCAATTGTTACTAAAGTCTAATCAGCTCTTCCCAGTAATGCCAGATTGAGGAAACCACAGTTAAACATATTTTAAGTCTTATTGTATTTCAGAAACCGTGCGGTTCCAACGTCCATAAACTCATACACACACACACACACACACACACACACACACACACACGGACATCATTGTAAAAATGTTATAATCGGATTCTAGGGAGCTTAAAACATGCTTATTTACTAAAATCTAGATCTAGGCCAGTTAGAACTATGTACCTCAAATTTTTCACATCTTTTTTTGAATTTTAAATGGCACAAAAGTGACCCCTGTGGTGCACTCTCCACACCAGCAATGAGTGCCTGTGAGGTGACGCCTGGTAAGCGCCCTCATGGTCCAAATATGTCATCATTACCGATATCTGTGGTAAAGCAGATTGGCACTTTGGCATACCGAGAAATGGGTAATATTTTCTCTTCAAGTTCGAATAATTTATGAATCCTCGCCACTAAGTTACCCAACCTTTTATAAAAGATTTTAAACCCTGCCTAAGTCAGTTCCTTAGATCGTTTCATACCACTATACAATTTTGTTATTTTAGACAGACCTACGAATTACAAATTTCTAAATCCAAGATAGCTATAGAAAATACATAGGCTGTGTCCGATGTCGCATTTTAATATTTAGTATTTAGTATTTAGGTCTTTTTCAGATAAATACAACTCCGAATGGCACACTAATGACATCGATTGGTTTGTATGGCAACATTTTAGAACAACAAAAATGAATTATACAATTCGATTTAATTTGATACTTGAGAGTATATTTCAGAAAATATAAGCTAAGAAGCTGTTTTTTGACAGTAAATTTGACGTTTTGTACAAATTATAACAACGAACATGATTTGTTTAATTAGTGCGCGTCAACTTCAAGGCATAGTGTGCTCCTGCAAAACCCTAAAATCTAATTCCTAAAATCCTAAATAATCACTAGATTTAGGGTCTATAAATTCAGAATTTAAATATTAGGGTGATAAAACCCCATTACCCCGATAATTTTCCGCTACCAAGTAAATAAACAGTTGTTATTGTTTATAACTGTCAATGTGACAATTACTGTGTCAAGTTTCATTTTGCGTTGTCTTTGGAATTTATCTCACCAAATACCATACGACCTCTCAGATTTTCTCAGATAAACTCATTTTTAAGCATTCATTTTTTTGCTTTTAAGCAAAATCACTCAAGCAAACTGACATTAGGTAAAACCCCTCCTCCTTCGGAGTCGGGATTTACCATGCAATTTGCTTTCGTGTTTATTGCTAAGCAAAAAAAAATCGTGCAAAATAAATTTTTTCGATAAAATCAGGAGGTCTTGTGATATTACTTTTGATAAAAGTGCAACATCGGACACAGGCTTAGAACACAATTAAATCCAACTAAAATAATAATCTACAGAATATTCAAATTTTTCCCGAAACGCTAGAAAAGATCAAAGACATCGTCATCTGATTAACAAAGTCGCAGAAAAAGTTGAAGCGCTTAATAATTAAGATGTTATCTGGCTGATCACTGTCAACAATTAAAGTTATTTATTGTTGGCTACAATGACCGTATGCATTGTTATGGGTGGTCCAGGTATGCTGATTCACCATCATTAGTTAGTTATTGAATACTGAAGCCAGAGGATACTTAGAAAAGCTTAATTGACTCTATGATCCTATAGAAATAGTTAGGGAATTTTTACGTGATTGTATTGATTGTAATTGAATTGAATTAATTTCTAATTGTGTAGAAATTATTGATGATGTATCGATTCAAAAATATAACATTACAACTTGATGATATTGTAGTATGAAATTTTATAAATTTATAATAAATACATAAATAAAATATATATATATCATCACGGCATATTACTCATTTCTGGGTGTGCCAGTATCTACAACACATGCAGACATCGGTAATGATGATGATATATTTTACCGTGTGGTCGCTTACCAGGCGTCACCTCACGGGCACTCATAGCTGGTGTGGAGAGTGCACTTTTGTGCCATTTAAAATTGGAAATATTTGGCGTCTGTCGGGATCAATAACAATAATTGTAACTAAAATATATTTAAATAAAAGTTTGTGGAATTGGTGATAAAATTAAAGTTGTATCTTATACACATAAATAGGTTGAATTTTATATCCCAAAAATGGGTTTATATACAAATTTACAGATATCACCATTAGATTCTATGCACTTTTTTATGCATGTGGCCAAATTTTCAAATAATTATTTACATTAGTATAATTCCTGTAAATTAAATTTTAAGACAATGTAAATGCAATTTTATTCTCATATTTTAATTTTGAAAAATGTTTAATTGAACAACAACTTCTTTAAATATTTCACTAAAAATTGATATCCATGTGTACCTTGAACCAAAAAATCGTTTGGTAATAAAATTAAAGTTGTATCTTATACCCATAAATGGGTTGAATTTTGTAACCCAAAAATGAGTTGATATATAAATTTACTGATATAACCATTAGATTCTACGTACTTTTTTATACAAGTAACCCAATTTTAAATATATATTTATTTACATTAGTATAATTTCTATAAATTAAATTTCAATAATTTAAAATTTCGATAAAAAAATCATGTACATTCAAACGGCCGTAACTTGAGATCCGATATATATATATATATATATTGATGGTTTATTTATAAAATTATATTAATTTCTTATATTCATTGCTTCTGAAATGAGACATATTTTATGGTGCCATCTTTTTGAGCGTCGGGAAATTATAAATCGTCAAAAATTTTGCAAAAATTTTTAAAAAAATAATTTATGTATTGTAAATATGTTTATTTAGTTATTTGGTTCGGTGCAAAGTTCAAAAAACTTTATATACAAAACAAACGGTATAGCCATCTGTTATGAAACTGGGAACTGTATACTTGAAACTAATATTTTTTATATTAATATATTTAAAAATTAGGCCGTTAAATTGAAAAAACTATAAAATAATTACTATTTAATCATGTAAGCAATAAGTTTATTAGTTGTATAAATGCATATATTTCAACAATAACTTTACAGTCGTGTTATAAAAATTATAAAATATATTTAATATTTATTGCTTTTAAAGATTCAAGATTTTTATCTATACAGATTATAAACAAAAACACATATTCTATAGTTAATAATTTGTTGTAGTTTGCAAACTAATAATAATTTCTAGCCTGTTAACTTGTTTTGGAATAACTTGTGACATCTAGTGCTCAAAAGCCGAACTGGGCATTTTAGGACGAAAGCTAATAGAGTTATTTTCTGGATTAAATTATAGATTATTTAAAAATATATAAATCTACGTTATTAAATACATTTTCGGCTATACATTCACATTTATTTTTTCATTAGTTATTTCAAAAATATTTTCTTATACATATTATATTTAATAATTTATATTTTAACTATATTTTGGTTTTGGACTATGGCAGACATATTGTAAACACGAGGAAAAGATATAATATAATATAAATATATTTACAATGATATTTATTATAATAAATAAATGAAAATATATATGGTTTGTAGTATATGTATCGTACTTATTATTTTAATTATCTAATACTTTATTTATCTTCAATTTTATTTTGTTACAGGCTTCCAGACAACCATTAATAGACGCCACGTTTATCTATGAATATTTTTGAAGAAGTAGAGGATTGCTAATTCAGTAGAAACACAGGCATGGAGTAGGTACACAAAAAATCGGATATAAAGAAAATATAAATCTTAATTCATACAATACAATCATAAAATTTAAAAGTGTGATGTTTTTAGCTTGAATAATACATGCTCGATTTAGAATAGGTGGTAGCATAACGATTATAAATTATCTCTGAAATTAAAAAAGATAATGAGATGTGCATATCGGCTTTAGATTCATCGGAAAATTTCCAATAGGAAAGTATATCTTTTATATATTTTGGATATTTCATGAGAATAATACTAAAGGAAATGCAAAATCTATACGAGTATACGTCAAGTATTTTGTCCTATTCTTAAAAACTCATAAAAATTTTAAAATTCAATAACTAGAGAACTAATAGACATAAAAGCCCCTCCAAAGAAGCGTTTTATTTAAAATTTTCTGAATTTTGAAGGACCAATTGGAATACATAGCAGTTATTCAAATTAAGGTTGATATATTTTAATACCAAATTAAGCTACATTAAAATCTGAGTATTTTACTGCGTTGGAGAGATCTCTACGTCTTAGTTTCGGAGATATTGAATTTTTAAATTTTTCTGAATTTTGAAGGACCAAATGGAATACATAGTAATTATTCAAATTAAGGTTTATGTATTTTAAAACCAAATAAAACTACATTAAAATCTAAGTATTTTACTGTGTTGGAGAGGTCTGTATGTCTTTTAGTTTTGGTGATATTGAATTTTGAAAGTTTTTTGAATTTTGAAGTACCAGTTGGAATACGTAGCAATTATTCAAATTAAGGTTCATATATTTTAATACCAAATAAAACTACATTAAAATCTGAATATTCTACTGCGTTGGAGAGGTCTCTACGTCTTTTAGTTTCGGAGATATTGAATTTTTAAATTTTTCTGAATTTTGAAGGACCAAATGGAATACATAGCAATTATTCAAATTAAGGTTCATATATTGTAATATTAAATAAAACTACATTAAAATGTAAGTATTTTACTGCGTTGGAGAGATCTCTACGTCTTTTAGTTTCGGAGATATTGAATTTTTAAATTTTTCTGAATTTTGAAGGACGAAATGGAATACATAGCAATTATTCAAATTAAGGTTCATATATTTTAATACCAAATAAAACTACATTAAAATCTAAGTATTTTACTGCGTTGGAGAGATCTCTATGTCTTTTAGTTTCTTAGATATTGAATTTTGAAAAGTTTATGAGTTTTCAAGCATAGTGCAAAGTACACGGGATATACGTATAAGATATTATTATTAATTTTGTACATATAAAAAAATATTAAACAAACAAAACATATCCTATCTTATGGAGAATTTTACGAGGAATTCAATTCTGCATTGTTTAAATTAATATCTTTCTTAGTTTTTGAATAATTAAATAAAAATTATCAATTAATAGTTGCTAAGGAGTGGGGGAAGCCAGCAGCCAATCAGCGTCAAGCAGAAATTTGTCAATTTAGATATGGTATATAAGCGGGGTAAAAATTAAAAATAGGTCATTGAACGTAGTGATTTCAATACGAGTGATCCTTTGTTGCTGTTACGTCTGAATTCATCTTGTGCAGTTATGCTGTGGGTTATTGGATATTGTTTATTACTTAGCATGTCCTTTGCATTGGGGCCAACGTTGGAACACGGTGCACAGCCATAGGCCTCCATGGGCACCCCCCCTCGTCCTCGTACTTGGCAGACGGAACCCATGTGCCTATGCCGGTGTTGTCGGGAATGCTGGAGTTCGTTTGGAGACGTAGGCTTTCAGTCGACGTCGTGAGATCACCATATACCTATTACCAAGGTGATAAGTATATAGTGAGTATCACGGCGCCTCGTCTAGGCGTGAAATCTCTGACTCTTGCTCGTGTATAGGCGAGACCAACCCAAAAGGGCGGGAATCATCGGCACAGATTCCACCGTTTTTTATATTAGAGTCACTTAGATTTGCGAACAACACGTGTTGTTCTTAGATTCAGGATTGGAATTAGGGATGGTGTAATTGCCCTGGATGGATTCAGACGTACTCAGGACAAAGTGTTGCTTTGAGGAATTACTGGCGTTCGCCAAATATATCCCGAAAAGAATTTTCACTTCAGATATGCTAATAACTTCAATTAAAGTCTGGATTGTATATTTTCCAGCAATCGGCTCTTTTCAGAGCTACCAAATACAATAGCTGTTACATCCGAATTAAGGTACATATATTTTAAAATCAAATAAAACTACATTCAAATCTGAGTATTTTACTGCGTTGGAGAGATCTCTATGTCTTTTAGTTTCGGAGATTTTAAATTTTTCTGTATTTTGAAGGACCGAATGGAATACATAGCAGGTATTCAAATTAAGGTTCATATATTTTAATACCAAATAAAACTACATTAAAATCTGAGTATTTTACTGCGTTGGAGAGATCTCTACGTCTTTTAGTTTCGGAGATATTGAATTTTTAAATTTTTCTGAATTTTGAAGGACCAAATGGAATACATAGCAATTATTCAAATTAAGGTTCATATATTTTAATACCAAATAAAACTACATTTAAATCTGAGTATTTTATTGCGTTGGAGAGGCATCTATGTCTTAGTTTCGGAGATATTGAATTTTTAAATTTTTCCGAATTTTGAAGGACCAAATGGAATACATAGCAATTATTCAAATTAAGGTTCATATATTTTAATACCAAATAAAACTACATTAAAATCTGAATATTCTACTGCGTTGGAGAGGTCTCTATGTCTTTTAGTTTCGGAGATATTGAATTTTGAAAATTTTCTGAATTTTGAAGGACCAATTGGAATACATAGCAGTTATTCAAATTAAGGTTGATATATTTTAATACCAAATTAAGCTACATTAAAATCTGAGTATTTTACTGCGTTGGAGAGATCTCTACGTCTTTTAGTTTCGGAGATATTGAATTTTTAAATTTTTCTGAATTTTGAAGGACCAAATGGAATACATAGCAATTATTTAAATTAAGGTTCATATATTTTAATACCAAATATAACTACATTAAAATCTGAGTATTTTACTGCGTTGGAGAGATCTCTACGTCTTTTAGTTTCGGAGATATTGAATTTTTAAATTGTTCTGAATTTTGATGGACCAAATGGAATACATAGCAATTATTCAAATTAAGGTTCATATATTTTAATACCAAATAAAACTACATTTAAATCTGAGTATTTTATTGCGTTGGAGAGGCATCTATGTCTTTTAGTATCGGAGATATTGAATTTTTAAATTTTTCCGAATTTTGAAGGACCAAATGGAATACATAGCATTATTCAAATTAAGGATCATATATTTTATTACCAAATAAAACTACATTAAAATCTGAGTATTTTACTGCGTTGGAGAGATCTCTACGTCTTTTAGTTTCGGAGATATTGAATTTTTATTTTTTTCTGAATTTTAAGGACCAAATGGAATACATAGCAATTATTCAAATTAAGGTTCATATATTTTAATACCAAATAAAACTACATTAAAATCTGAGTATTTTACTGCGTTGGAGAGATCTCTACGTCTTTTAGTTTCGGAGATATTGAATTTTTAAATTTTTTTGAATTTTGAAGGACCAAATGGAATACATAGCAATTATTCAAATTAAAGTTCATATATTTTAATACCAAATAAAACTACATTAAAATCTAAGTATTTTACTGTGTTGGAGAGATCTCTATGTCTTTTAGTTTCTTAGATATTGAATTTTGAAAAGTTTATGAGTTTTCAAGCATAGTGCAAAGTACACGGGATATACGTATAAGATATTATTATTAATTTTGTACATATAAAAAAATATTAAACAAACAAAACATATCCTATCTTATGGAGAATTTTACGAGGAATTCAATTCTGCATTGTTTAAATTAATATCTTTCTTAGTTTTTGAAAAATTAAATAAAAATTATCAATTAATAGTTGCTAAGGAGTGGGGGAAGCCAGCAGCCAATCAGCGTCAAGCAGAAATTTGTCAATTTAGATATGGTATATAAGCGGGGTAAAAATTAAAAATAGGTCATTGAACGTAGTGATTTCAATACGAGTGATCCTTTGTTGCTGTTACGTCTGAATTCATCTTGTGCAGTTATGCTGTGGGTTATTGGATATTGTTTATTACTTAGCATGTCCTTTGCATTGGGGCCAACGTTGGAACACGGTGCACAGCCATAGGCCTCCATGGGCACCCCCCCTCGTCCTCGTACTTGGCAGACGGAACCCATGTGCCTATGCCGGTGTTGTCGGGAATGCTGGAGTTCGTTTGGAGACGTAGGCTTTCAGTCGACGTCGTGAGATCACCATATACCTATTACCAAGGTGATAAGTATATAGTGAGTATCACGGCGCCTCGTCTAGGCGTGAAATCTCTGACTCTTGCTCGTGTATAGGCGAGACCAACCCAAAAGGGCGGGAATCATCGGCACAGATTCCACCGTTTTTTATATTAGAGTCACTTAGATTTGCGAACAACACGTGTTGTTCTTAGATTCAGGATTGGAATTAGGGATGGTGTAATTGCCCTGGATGGATTCAGACGTACTCAGGACAAAGTGTTGCTTTGAGGAATTACTGGCGTTCGCCAAATATATCCCGAAAAGAATTTTCACTTCAGATATGCTAATAACTTCAATTAAAGTCTGGATTGTATATTTTCCAGCAATCGGCTCTTTTCAGAGCTACCAAATACAATAGCTGTTACATCCGAATTAAGGTACATATATTTTAAAATCAAATAAAACTACATTCAAATCTGAGTATTTTACTGCGTTGGAGAGATCTCTATGTCTTTTAGTTTCGGAGATTTTAAATTTTTCTGAATTTTGAAGGACCGAATGGAATACATAGCAGTTATTCAAATTAAGGTTCATATATTTTAATACCAAATAAAACTACATTAAAATCTGAGTATTTTACTGCGTTGGAGAGATCTCTACGTCTTTTAGTTTCGGAGATATTGAATTTTTAAATTTTTCTGAATTTTGAAGGACCAAATGGAATACATAGCAATTATTCAAATTAAGGTTCATATATTTTAATACCAAATAAAACTACATTTAAATCTGAGTATTTTATTGCGTTGGAGAGGCATCTATGTCTTAGTTTCGGAGATATTGAATTTTTAAATTTTTCCGAATTTTGAAGGACCAAATGGAATACATAGCAATTATTCAAATTAAGGTTCATATATTTTAATACCAAATAAAACTACATTAAAATCTGAATATTCTACTGCGTTGGAGAGGTCTCTATGTCTTTTAGTTTCGGAGATATTGAATTTTGAAAATTTTCTGAATTTTGAAGGACCAATTGGAATACATAGCAGTTATTCAAATTAAGGTTGATATATTTTAATACCAAATTAAGCTACATTAAAATCTGAGTATTTTACTGCGTTGGAGAGATCTCTACGTCTTTTAGTTTCGGAGATATTGAATTTTTAAATTTTTCTGAATTTTAAGGACCAAATGGAATACATAGCAATTATTCAAATTAAGGTTCATATATTTTAATACCAAATAAAACTACATTAAAATCTGAGTATTTTACTGCGTTGGAGAGATCTCTACGTCTTTTAGTTTCGGAGATATTGAATTTTTAAATTTTTCTGAATTTTGAAGGACCAATTGGAATACATAGCAGTTATTCAAATTAAGATTGATATATTTTAATACCAAATTAAGCTACAATAAAATCTGAGTATTTTACTGCGTTGGAGAGATCTCTACGTCTTTTAGTTTCGGAGATATTGTATTTTTAATTTTTTCTGAATTTTGAAGGACCAAATGGAATACATAGCAATTATTCAAATTAAGGTTCATATATTTTAATACCAAATAAAACTACATTAAAATCTGAGTATTATACTGCGTTGGAGAGATCTCTAAGTCTTTTAGTTTCGGAGATATTGAATTTTTTAATTTTTCTGAATTTTGAAGGACCAAATGGAATACATAGCAATTATTCAAATTAAGGTTCATATATTTTAATACCAAATAAAACTACATTTAAATCTGAGTATTTTATTGCGTTGGAGAGGCATCTATGTCTTTTAGTATCGGAGATATTGAATTTTTAAATTTTTCCGAATTTTGAAGGACCAAATGGAATACATAGCATTATTCAAATTAAGGATCATATATTTTATTACCAAATAAAACTACATTAAAATCTGAGTATTTTACTGCGTTGGAGAGATCTCTACGTCTTTTAGTTTCGGAGATATTGAATTTTTATTTTTTTCTGAATTTTAAGGACCAAATGGAATACATAGCAATTATTCAAATTAAGGTTCATATATTTTAATACCAAATAAAACTACATTAAAATCTGAGTATTTTACTGCGTTGGAGGGATCTCTACGTCTTTTAGTTTCGGAGATATTGAATTTTTAAATTTTTTTGAATTTTGAAGGACCAAATGGAATACATAGCAATTATTCAAATTAAAGTTCATATATTTTAATACCAAATAAAACTACATTAAAATCTAAGTATTTTACTGCGTTGGAGAGATCTCTATGTCTTTTAGTTTCTTAGATATTGAATTTTGAAAAGTTTATGAGTTTTCAAGCATAGTGCAAAGTACACGGGATATACGTATAAGATATTATTATTAATTTTGTACATATAAAAAAATATTAAACAAACAAAACATATCCTATCTTATGGAGAATTTTACGAGGAATTCAATTCTGCATTGTTTAAATTAATATCTTTCTTAGTTTTTGAAAAATTAAATAAAAATTATCAATTAATAGTTGCTAAGGAGTGGGGGAAGCCAGCAGCCAATCAGCGTCAAGCAGAAATTTGTCAATTTAGATATGGTATATAAGCGGGGTAAAAATTAAAAATAGGTCATTGAACGTAGTGATTTCAATACGAGTGATCCTTTGTTGCTGTTACGTCTGAATTCATCTTGTGCAGTTATGCTGTGGGTTATTGGATATTGTTTATTACTTAGCATGTCCTTTGCATTGGGGCCAACGTTGGAACACGGTGCACAGCCATAGGCCTCCATGGGCACCCCCCCTCGTCCTCGTACTTGGCAGACGGAACCCATGTGCCTATGCCGGTGTTGTCGGGAATGCTGGAGTTCGTTTGGAGACGTAGGCTTTCAGTCGACGTCGTGAGATCACCATATACCTATTACCAAGGTGATAAGTATATAGTGAGTATCACGGCGCCTCGTCTAGGCGTGAAATCTCTGACTCTTGCTCGTGTATAGGCGAGACCAACCCAAAAGGGCGGGAATCATCGGCACAGATTCCACCGTTTTTTATATTAGAGTCACTTAGATTTGCGAACAACACGTGTTGTTCTTAGATTCAGGATTGGAATTAGGGATGGTGTAATTGCCCTGGATGGATTCAGACGTACTCAGGACAAAGTGTTGCTTTGAGGAATTACTGGCGTTCGCCAAATATATCCCGAAAAGAATTTTCACTTCAGATATGCTAATAACTTCAATTAAAGTCTGGATTGTATATTTTCCAGCAATCGGCTCTTTTCAGAGCTACCAAATACAATAGCTGTTACATCCGAATTAAGGTACATATATTTTAAAATCAAATAAAACTACATTCAAATCTGAGTATTTTACTGCGTTGGAGAGATCTCTATGTCTTTTAGTTTCGGAGATTTTAAATTTTTCTGAATTTTGAAGGACCGAATGGAATACATAGCAGTTATTCAAATTAAGGTTCATATATTTTAATACCAAATAAAACTACATTAAAATCTGAGTATTTTACTGCGTTGGAGAGATCTCTACGTCTTTTAGTTTCGGAGATATTGAATTTTTAAATTTTTCTGAATTTTGAAGGACCAAATGGAATACATAGCAATTATTCAAATTAAGGTTCATATATTTTAATACCAAATAAAACTACATTTAAATCTGAGTATTTTATTGCGTTGGAGAGGCATCTATGTCTTAGTTTCGGAGATATTGAATTTTTAAATTTTTCCGAATTTTGAAGGACCAAATGGAATACATAGCAATTATTCAAATTAAGGTTCATATATTTTAATACCAAATAAAACTACATTAAAATCTGAATATTCTACTGCGTTGGAGAGGTCTCTATGTCTTTTAGTTTCGGAGATATTGAATTTTGAAAATTTTCTGAATTTTGAAGGACCAATTGGAATACATAGCAGTTATTCAAATTAAGGTTGATATATTTTCATACCAAATTAAGCTACATTAAAATCTGAGTATTTTACTGCGTTGGAGAGATCTCTACGTCTTTTAGTTTCGGAGATATTGAATTTTTAAATTTTTCTGAATTTTGAAGGACCAAATGGAATACATAGCAATTATTCAAATTAAGGTTCATATATTTTAATACCAAATATAACTACATTAAAATCTGAGTATTTTACTGCGTTGGAGAGATCTCTACGTCTTTTAGTTTCGGAGATATTGAATTTTTAAATTGTTCTGAATTTTGATGGACCAAATGGAATACATAGCAATTATTCAAATTAAGGTTCATATATTTTAATACCAAATAAAACTACATTTAAATCTGAGTATTTTATTGCGTTGGAGAGGCATCTATGTATTTTAGTTTCTGAGATATTGAATTTTTAAATTTTTCCGAATTTTGAAGGACCAAATGGAATACATAGCAATTATTCAAATTAAGGTTCATATATTTTATTACCAAATAAAACTACATTAAAATCTGAGTATTTTACTGCGTTGGAGAGATCTCTACGTCTTTTAGTTTCGGAGATATTGAATTTTTAAATTTTTCTGAATTTTAAGGACCAAATTGAATACATAGCAATTATTCAAATTAAGGTTCATATATTTTAATACCAAATAAAACTACATTAAAATCTGAGTATTTTACTGCGTTGGAGAGATCTCTACGTCTTTTAGTTTCGGAGATATTGAATTTTTAAATTTTTCTGAATTTTGAAGGACCAATTGGAATACATAGCAGTTATTCAAATTAAGATTGATATATTTTAATACCAAATTAAGCTACATTAAAATCTGAGTATTTTACTGCGTTGGAGAGATCTCTACGTCTTTTAGTTTCGGAGATATTGTATTTTTAATTTTTTCTGAATTTTGAAGGACCAAATGGAATACATAGCAATTATTCAAATTAAGGTTCATATATTTTAATACCAAATAAAACTACATTAAAATCTGAGTATTATACTGCGTTGGAGAGATCTCTAAGTCTTTTAGTTTCGGAGATATTGAATTTTTTAATTTTTCTGAATTTTGAAGGACCAAATGGAATACATAGCAATTATTCAAATTAAGGTTCATATATTTTAATACCAAATAAAACTACATTTAAATCTGAGTATTTTATTGCGTTGGAGAGGCATCTATGTCTTTTAGTATCGGAGATATTGAATTTTTAAATTTTTCCGAATTTTGAAGGATCAAATGGAATACATAGCATTATTCAAATTAAGGATCATATATTTTATTACCAAATAAAACTACATTAAAATCTGAGTATTTTACTGCGTTGGAGAGATCTCTACGTCTTTTAGTTTCGGAGATATTGAATTTTTATTTTTTTCTGAATTTTAAGGACCAAATGGAATACATAGCAATTATTCAAATTAAGGTTCATATATTTTAATACCAAATAAAACTACATTAAAATCTGAGTATTTTACTGCGTTGGAGAGATCTCTACGTCTTTTAGTTTCGGAGATATTGAATTTTTAAATTTTTTTGAATTTTGAAGGACCAAATGGAATACATAGCAATTATTCAAATTAAAGTTCATATATTTTAATACCAAATAAAACTACATTAAAATCTAAGTATTTTACTGCGTTGGAGAGATCTCTATGTCTTTTAGTTTCTTAGATATTGAATTTTGAAAAGTTTATGAGTTTTCAAGCATAGTGCAAAGTACACGGGATATACGTATAAGATATTATTATTAATTTTGTACATATAAAAAAATATTAAACAAACAAAACATATCCTATCTTATGGAGAATTTTACGAGGAATTCAATTCTGCATTGTTTAAATTAATATCTTTCTTAGTTTTTGAAAAATTAAATAAAAATTATCAATTAATAGTTGCTAAGGAGTGGGGGAAGCCAGCAGCCAATCAGCGTCAAGCAGAAATTTGTCAATTTAGATATGGTATATAAGCGGGGTAAAAATTAAAAATAGGTCATTGAACGTAGTGATTTCAATACGAGTGATCCTTTGTTGCTGTTACGTCTGAATTCATCTTGTGTAGTTATGCTGTGGGTTATTGGATATTGTTTATTACTTAGCATGTCCTTTGCATTGGGGCCAACGTTGGAACACGGTGCACAGCCATAGGCCTCCATGGGCACCTCCCCTCGTCCTCGTACTTGGCAGACGGAACCCATGTGCCTATGCCGGTGTTGTCGGGAATGCTGGAGTTCGTTTGGAGACGTAGGCTTTCAGTCGACGTCGTGAGATCACCATATACCTATTACCAAGGTGATAAGTATATAGTGAGTATCACGGCGCCTCGTCTAGGCGTGAAATCTCTGACTCTTGCTCGTGTATAGGCGAGACCAACCCAAAAGGGCGGGAATCATCGGCACAGATTCCACCGTTTTTTATATTAGAGTCACTTAGATTTGCGAACAACACGTATTGTTCTTAGATTCAGGATTGGAATTAGGGATGGTGTAATTGCCCTGGATGGATTCAGACGTACTCAGGACAAAGTGTTGCTTTGAGGAATTACTGGCGTTCGCCAAATATATCCCGAAAAGAATTTTCACTTCAGATATGCTAATAACTTCAATTAAAGTCTGGATTGTATATTTTCCAGCAATCGGATCTTTTCAGAGCTACCAAATACAATAGCTGTTACATCCGAATTAAGGTACATATATTTTAAAATCAAATAAAACTACATTCAAATCTGAGTATTTTACTGCGTTGGAGAGATCTCTATCTCTTTTAGTTTCGGAGATTTTAAATTTTTCTGAATTTTGAAGGACCGAATGGAATACATAGCAGTTATTCAAATTAAGGTTCATATATTTTAATACCAAATAAAACTACATTAAAATCTGAGTATTTTACTGCGTTGGAGAGATCTCTACGTCTTTTAGTTTCGGAGATATTGAATTTTTAAATTTTTCTGAATTTTGAAGGACCAAATGGAATACATAGCAATTATTCAAATTAAGGTTCATATATTTTAATACTAAATAAAACTACATTTAAATCTGAGTATTTTATTGCGTTGGAGAGGCATCTATGTCTTAGTTTCGGAGATATTGAATTTTTAAATTTTTCCGAATTTTGAAGGACCAAATGGAATACATAGCAATTATTCAAATTAAGGTTCATATATTTTAATACCAAATAAAACTACATTAAAATCTGAATATTCTACTGCGTTGGAGAGGTCTCTATGTCTTTTAGTTTCGGAGATATTGAATTTTGAAAATTTTCTGAATTTTGAAGGACCAATTGGAATACATAGCAGTTATTCAAATTAAGGTTGATATATTTTAATACCAAATTAAGCTACATTAAAATCTGAGTATTTTACTGCGTTGGAGAGATCTCTACGTCTTTTAGTTTCGGAGATATTGAATTTTTAAATTGTTCTGAATTTTGATGGACCAAATGGAATACATAGCAATTATTCAAATTAAGGTTCATATATTTTAATACCAAATAAAACTACATTTAAATCTGAGTATTTTATTGAGTTGGAGAGGCATCTATGTCTTTTAGTTTCTGAGATATTGAATTTTTAAATTTTTCCGAATTTTGAAGGACCAAATGGAATACATAGCAATTATTCAAATTAAGGTTCATATATTTTATTACCAAATAAAACTACATTAAAATCTGAGTATTTTACTGCGTTGGAGAGATCTCTACGTCTTTTAGTTTCGGAGATATTGAATTTTTAAATTTTTCTGAATTTTAAGGACCAAATGGAATACATAGCAATTATTCAAATTAAGGTTCATATATTTTAATACCAAATAAAACTACATTAAAATCTGAGTATTATACTGCGTTGGAGAGATCTCTAAGTCTTTTAGTTTCGGAGATATTGAATTTTTTAATTTTTCTGAATTTTGAAGGACCAAATGGAATACATAGCAATTATTCAAATTAAGGTTCATATATTTTAATACCAAATAAAACTACATTTAAATCTGAGTATTTTATTGCGTTGGAGAGGCATCTATGTCTTTTAGTATCGGAGATATTGAATTTTTAAATTTTTCCGAATTTTGAAGGACCAAATGGAATACATAGCATTATTCAAATTAAGGATCATATATTTTATTACCAAATAAAACTACATTAAAATCTGAGTATTTTACTGCGTTGGAGAGATCTCTACGTCTTTTAGTTTCGGAGATATTGAATTTTTAAATTTTTCTGAATTTTAAGGACCAAATGGAATACATAGCAATTATTCAAATTAAGGTTCATATATTTTAATACCAAATAAAACTACATTAAAATCTGAGTATTTTACTGCGTTGGAGAGATCTCTACGTCTTTTAGTTTCGGAGATATTGAATTTTTAAATTTTTCTGAATTTTGAAGGACCAATTGGAATACATAGCAGTTATTCAAATTAAGATTGATATATTTTAATACCAAATTAAGCTACATTAAAATCTGAGTATTTTACTGCGTTGGAGAGATCTCTACGTCTTTTAGTTTCGGAGATATTGAATTTTTTAATTTTTCTGAATTTTGAAGGACCAAATGGAATACATAGCAATTATTCAAATTAAGGTTCATATATTTTAATACCAAATAAAACTACATTTAAATCTGAGTATTTTATTGCGTTCGAGAGGCATCTATGTCTTTTAGTTTCTGAGATATTGAATTTTTAAATTTTTCCGAATTTTGAAGGACCAAATGGAATACATAGCAATTATTCAAATTAAGGTTCATATATTTTATTACCAAATAAAACTACATTAAAATCTGAGTGTTTTACTGCGTTGGAGAGATCTCTACGTCTTTTAGTTTCGGAGATATTGAATTTTTAAATTTTTCTGAATTTTAAGGACCAAATGGAATACATAGCAATTATTCAAATTAAGGTTCATATATTTTAATACCAAATAAAACTACATTAAAATCTGAGTATTTTACTGCGTTGGAGAGATCTCTACGTCTTTTAGTTTCGGAGATATTGAATTTTTAAATTTTTCTGAATTTTGAAGGACCAATTGGAATACATAGCAGTTATTCAAATTAAGATTGATATATTTTAATACCAAATTAAGCTACATTAAAATCTGAGTATTTTACTGCGTTGGAGAGATCTCTACGTCTTTTAGTTTCGGAGATATTGTATTTTTAATTTTTTCTGAATTTTGAAGGACCAAATGGAATACATAGCAATTATTCAAATTAAGGTTCATATATTTTAATACCAAATAAAACTACATTAAAATCTGAGTATTATACTGCGTTGGAGAGATCTCTAAGTCTTTTAGTTTCGGAGATATTGAATTTTTTAATTTTTCTGAATTTTGAAGGACCAAATGGAATACATAGCAATTATTCAAATTAAGGTTCATATATTTTAATACCAAATAAAACTACATTTAAATCTGAGTATTTTATTGCGTTGGAGAGGCATCTATGTCTTTTAGTATCGGAGATATTGAATTTTTAAATTTTTCCGAATTTTGAAGGATCAAATGGAATACATAGCATTATTCAAATTAAGGATCATATATTTTATTACCAAATAAAACTACATTAAAATCTGAGTATTTTACTGCGTTGGAGAGATCTCTACGTCTTTTAGTTTCGGAGATATTGAATTTTTATTTTTTTCTGAATTTTAAGGACCAAATGGAATACATAGCAATTATTCAAATTAAGGTTCATATATTTTAATACCAAATAAAACTACATTAAAATCTGAGTATTTTACTGCGTTGGAGAGATCTCTACGTCTTTTAGTTTCGGAGATATTGAATTTTTAAATTTTTTTGAATTTTGAAGGACCAAATGGAATACATAGCAATTATTCAAATTAAAGTTCATATATTTTAATACCAAATAAAACTACATTAAAATCTAAGTATTTTACTGCGTTGGAGAGATCTCTATGTCTTTTAGTTTCTTAGATATTGAATTTTGAAAAGTTTATGAGTTTTCAAGCATAGTGCAAAGTACACGGGATATACGTATAAGATATTATTATTAATTTTGTACATATAAAAAAATATTAAACAAACAAAACATATCCTATCTTATGGAGAATTTTACGAGGAATTCAATTCTGCATTGTTTAAATTAATATCTTTCTTAGTTTTTGAAAAATTAAATAAAAATTATCAATTAATAGTTGCTAAGGAGTGGGGGAAGCCAGCAGCCAATCAGCGTCAAGCAGAAATTTGTCAATTTAGATATGGTATATAAGCGGGGTAAAAATTAAAAATAGGTCATTGAACGTAGTGATTTCAATACAAGTGATCCTTTGTTCCTGTTACGTCTGAATTCATCTTGTGCAGTTATGCTGTGGGTTATTGGATATTGTTTATTACTTAGCATGTCCTTTGCATTGGGGCCAACGTTGGAACACGGTGCACAGCCATAGGCCTCCATGGGCACCCCCCCTCGTCCTCGTACTTGGCAGACGGAACCCATGTGCCTATGCCGGTGTTGTCGGGATTGCTGGAGTTCGTTTGGAGACGTAGGCTTTCAGTCGACGTCGTGAGATCACCATATACCTATTACCAAGGTGATAAGTATATAGTGAGTATCACGGCGCCTCGTCTAGGCGTGAAATCTCTGACTCTTGCTCGTGTATAGGCGAGACCAACCCAAAAGGGCGGGAATCATCGGCACAGATTCCACCGTTTTTTATATTAGAGTCACTTAGATTTGCGAACAACACGTGTTGTCCTTTAGATTCAGGATGGGGATTAGGGATGGTGTAATTGCACTGGATGGATTCAGACGTATTCAGGACAAAGTGTTGCTTTGAGGAATTACTGGCGTTCGCCAAATATATCCCGAAAAGAATTTTCACTTCAGATATGCTAATAACTTCAATTAAAGTCTGGATTGTATATTTTCCAGCAATCGGCTCTTTTCAGAGCTACCAAATACAATAGCTGTTACATCCGAATTAAGGTACATATATTTTAAAATCAAATAAAACTACATTCAAATCTGAGTCTTTTACTGCGTTGGAGAGATCTCTATGTCTTTTAGTTTCGGAGATTTTAAATTTTTCTGAATTTTGAAGGACCGAATGGAATACATAGCAGTTATTCAAATTAAGGTTCATATATTTTAATACCAAATAAAACTACATTAAAATCTGAGTATTTTACTGCGTTGGAGAGATCTCTACGTCTTTTAGTTTCGGAGATATTGAATTTTTAAATTTTTCTGAATTTTGATGGACCAAATGGAATACATAGCAATTATTCAAATTAAGGTTCATATATTTTTATACCAAATAAAACTACATTTAAATCTGAGTATTTTATTGCGTTGGAGAGGCATCTATGTCTTAGTTTCGGAGATATTGAATTTTTAAATTTTTCCGAATTTTGAAGGACCAAATGGAATACATAGCAATTATTCAAATTAAGGTTCATATATTTTAATACCAAATAAAACTACATTAAAATCTGAATATTCTACTGCGTTGGAGAGGTCTCTATGTCTTTTAGTTTCGGAGATATTGAATTTTGAAAATTTTCTGAATTTTGAAGGACCAATTGGAATACATAGCAGTTATTCAAATTAAGGTTGATATATTTTCATACCAAATTAAGCTACATTAAAATCTGAGTATTTTACTGCGTTGGAGAGATCTCTACGTCTTTTAGTTTCGGAGATATTGAATTTTTAAATTTTTCTGAATTTTGAAGGACCAAATGGAATACATAGCAATTATTCAAATTAAGGTTCATATATTTTAATACCAAATATAACTACATTAAAATCTGAGTATTTTACTGCGTTGGAGAGATCTCTACGTCTTTTAGTTTCGGAGATATTGAATTTTTAAATTGTTCTGAATTTTGATGGACCAAATGGAATACATAGCAATTATTCAAATTAAGGTTCATATATTTTAATACCAAATAAAACTACATTTAAATCTGAGTATTTTATTGCGTTGGAGAGGCATCTATGTCTTTTAGTTTCTGAGATATTGAATTTTTAAATTTTTCCGAATTTTGAAGGACCAAATGGAATACATAGCAATTATTCAAATTAAGGTTCATATATATTATTACCAAATAAAACTACATTAAAATCTGAGTATTTTACTGCGTTGGAGAGATCTCTACGTCTTTTAGTTTCGGAGATATTGAATTTTTAAATTTTTCTGAATTTTAAGGACCAAATGGATTACATAGTAATTATTCAAATTAAGGTTCATATATTTTAATACCAAATAAAACTACATTAAAATCTGAATATTCTACTGCGTTGGAGAGGTCTCTACGTCTTTTAGTTTCGGAGATATTGAATTTTTAAATTTTTCTGAATATTGAAGGACCAAATGGAATACATAGCAATTATTCAAATTAAGGTTCATATATTTTAATACCAAATAAAACTATATTAAAATCTGAGTATTTTACTGCGTTGGAGAGATCTCTACGTCTTTTAGTTTCGGAGATATTGAATTTTTAAATTTTTCTTAATTTTGATGGACCAAATGGAATACATAGCAATTATTCAAATTAAGGTTCATATATTTTAATACCAAATAAAACTACATTTAAATCTGAGTATTTTATTGCGTTGGGGAGGCATCTATGTCTTAGTTTCGGAGATATTGAATTTTTAAATTTTTCCGAATTTTGAAAGACCAAATGGAATACATAGCAATTATTCAAATTAAGGTTCATATATTTTAATACCAAATAAAACTACATTAAAATCTGAGTATTTTACTGCGTTGGAGAGATCTCTACGTCTTTTAGTTTCGGAGATATTGAATTTTTAAATTTTTCTGAATTTTGAAGGACCAATTGGAATACATAGCAGTTATTCAAATTAAGGTTGATATATTTTAATACCAAATTAAGCTACATTAAAATCTGAGTATTTTACTGCGTTGGAGAGATCTCTACGTCTTTTAGTTTCGGAGATATTGTATTTTTAATTTTTTCTGAATTTTGAAGGACCAAATGGAATACATAGCAATTATTCAAATTAAGGTTCATATATTTTAATACCAAATAAAACTACATTAAAATCTGAGTATTATACTGCGTTGGAGAGATCTCTAAGTCTTTTAGTTTCGGAGATATTGAATTTTTAAATTTTTCTGAATTTTGAAGGACGAAATGGAATACATAGCAATTATTCAAATTAAGGTTCATATATTTTAATACCAAATAAAACTACATTTAAATCTGAGTATTTTATTGCGTTGGAGAGGCATCTATGTCTTTTAGTATCGGAGATATTGAATTTTTAAATATTTCTGAATTTTGAAGGACCAAATGGAATACATAGCAATTATTCAAATTAAGGTTCATATATTTTAATACCAAATAAAACTACATTAAAATCTGAGTATTTTACTGCGTTGGAGAGATCTCTACGTCTTTTAGTTTCGGAGATATTGAATTTTTATTTTTTTCTGAATTTTAAGGACCAAATGGAATACATAGCAATTATTCAAATTAAGGTTCATATATTTTAATACCAAATAAAACTACATTAAAATCTGAGTATTTTACTGCGTTGGAGAGATCTCTACGTCTTTTAGTTTCGGAGATACTGAATTTTTATTTTTTTCTGAATTTTAAGGACCAAATGGAATACATAGCAATTATTCAAATTAAGGTTCATATATTTTAATAACAAATAAAACTACATTAAAATCTGAATATTCTACTGCGTTGGAGAGGTCTCTACGTCTTTTAGTTTCGGAGATATTGAATTTTTAAATTTTTCTGAATTTTGAAGGACCAAATGTCACATAGCAATTATTCAAATTAAGGTTCATATATTTTAATACCAAATAAAACTACATTAAAATCTGAGTATTTTACTGCGTTGGAGAGATCTCTACGTCTTTTAGTTTCGGAGATATTGAATTTTTAAATTTTTCTGAATTTTGAAGGACCAAATGGAATACATAGCAATTATTCAAATTAAGGGTCATATATTTTAATACCACATAAAACTACATTAAAATCTAAGTATTTTACTGCGTTGGAGAGATCTCTATGTCTTTTAGTTTCTTAGATATTGAATTTTGAAAAGTTTATGAGTTTTCAAGCATAGTGCAAAGTACACGGTATATACGTATAAGATATTATTATTAATTTTGTACATATAAAAAAATATTAAACAAACAAAACATATCCTATCTTATGGAGAATTTTACGAGGAATTCAATTCTGCATTGTTTAAATTAATATCTTTCTTAGTTTTTGAAAAATTAAATAAAAATTATCAATTAATAGTTGCTAGGGAGTGGGGGAAGCCAGCAGCCAATCAGCGTCAAGCAGAAATTTGTCAATTTACATATGGTATATAAGCGGGGTAAAAATCAAAAATAGGTCATTGAACGTAGTGATTTCAATACAAGTGATCCTTTGTTCCTGTTACGTCTGAATTCATCTTGTGCAGTTATGCTGTGGGTTATTGGATATTGTTTATTACTTAGCATGTCCTTTGCATTGGGGCCAACGTTGGAACACGGTGCACAGCCATAGGCCTCCATGGGCACCCCCCCTCGTCCTCGTACTTGGCAGACGGAACCCATGTGCCTATGCCGGTGTTGTCGGGAATGCTGGAGTTCGTTTGGAGACGTAGGCTTTCAGTCGACGTCGTGAGATCACCATATACCTATTACCAAGGTGATAAGTATATAGTGAGTATCACGGCGCCTCGTCTAGGCGTGAAATCTCTGACTCTTGCTCGTGTATAGGCGAGACCAACCCAAAAGGGCGGGAATCATCGGCACAGATTCCACCGTTTTTTATATTAGAGTCACTTAGATTTGCGAACAACACGTGTTGTTCTTAGATTCAGGATGGGAATTAGGGATGGTGTAATTGCCCTGGATGGATTCAGACGTATTCAGGACAAAGTGTTGCTTTGAGGAATTACTGGCGTTCGCCAAATATATCCCGAAAAGAATTTTCACTTCAGATATGCTAATAACTTCAATTAAAGTCTGGATTGTATATTTTCCAGCAATCGGCTCTTTTCAGAGCTACCAAATACAATAGCTGTTACATCCGAATTAAGGAACATATATTTTAATAACAAATAAAACTACATTAAAATCTGAATATTCTACTGCGTTGGAGAGGTCTTTACGTCTTTTAGTTTCGGAGATATTGTATTTTTAATTTTTTCTGAATTTTGAAGGACCAAATGGAATACATAGCAATTCTTCAAATTAAGGTTCATATATTTTAATACCAAATAAAACTACATTAAAATCTGAGTATTTTACTGCATTGGAGAGATCTCTACGTCTTTTAGTTTCGGAGATATTGAATTTTTAAATTTTTCTGAATTTTGAAGGACCAAATGGAATACATAGCAATTATTCAAATTAAGGTTCATATATTTTAATACCAAATAAAACTACATTTATATCTGAGTATTTTACTGCGTTGGAGAGATCTCTACGTCTTTTAGTTTCGGAGATATTGAATTTTTATTTTTTTCTGAATTTTAAGGACCAAATGGAATACATAGCAATTATTCAAATTAAGGTTCATATATTTTAATACCAAATAAAACTACATTAAAATCTGAGTATTTTACTGCGTTGGAGAGATCTCTACGTCTTTTAGTTTCGGAGATATTGAATTTTTATTTTTTTCTGAATTTTAAGGACCAAATGGAATACATAGCAATTATTCAAATTAAGGTTCATATATTTTAATACCAAATAAAACTACATTAAAATCTGAGTATTATACTGCGTTGGAGAGATCTCTAAGTCTTTTAGTTTCGGAGATATTGAATTTTTTAATTTTTCTGAATTTTGAAGGACCAAATGGAATACATAGCAATTATTCAAATTAAGGTTCATATATTTTAATACCAAATAAAACTACATTTAAATCTGAGTATTTTATTGCGTTGGAGAGGCATCTATGTCTTTTAGTATCGGAGATATTGAATTTTTAAATTTTTCCGAATTTTGAAGGACCAAATGGAATACATAGCATTATTCAAATTAAGGATCATATATTTTATTACCAAATAAAACTACATTAAAATCTGAGTATTTTACTGCGTTGGAGAGATCTCTACGTCTTTTAGTTTCGGAGATATTGAATTTTTATTTTTTTCTGAATTTTAAGGACCAAATGGAATACATAGCAATTATTCAAATTAAGGTTCATATATTTTAATACCAAATAAAACTACATTAAAATCTGAGTATTTTACTGCGTTGGAGAGATCTCTACGTCTTTTAGTTTCGGAGATATTGAATTTTTAAATTTTTTTGAATTTTGGAGGACCAAATGGAATACATAGCAATTATTCAAATTAAAGTTCATATATTTTAATACCAAATAAAACTACATTAAAATCTAAGTATTTTACTGCGTTGGAGAGATCTCTATGTCTTTTAGTTTCTTAGATATTGAATTTTGAAAAGTTTATGAGTTTTCAAGCATAGTGCAAAGTACACGGGATATACGTATAAGATATTATTATTAATTTTGTACATATAAAAAAATATTAAACAAACAAAACATATCCTATCTTATGGAGAATTTTACGAGGAATTCAATTCTGCATTGTTTAAATTAATATCTTTCTTAGTTTTTGAAAAATTAAATAAAAATTATCAATTAATAGTTGCTAAGGAGTGGGGGAAGCCAGCAGCCAATCAGCGTCAAGCAGAAATTTGTCAATTTAGATATGGTATATAAGCGGGGTAAAAATTAAAAATAGGTCATTGAACGTAGTGATTTCAATACAAGTGATCCTTTGTTCCTGTTACGTCTGAATTCATCTTGTGCAGTTATGCTGTGGGTTATTGGATATTGTTTATTACTTAGCATGTCCTTTGCATTGGGGCCAACGTTGGAACACGGTGCACAGCCATAGGCCTCCATGGGCACCCCCCCTCGTCCTCGTACTTGGCAGACGGAACCCATGTGCCTATGCCGGTGTTGTCGGGAATGCTGGAGTTCGTTTGGAGACGTAGGCTTTCAGTCGACGTCGTGAGATCACCATATACCTATTACCAAGGTGATAAGTATATAGTGAGTATCACGGCGCCTCGTCTAGGCGTGAAATCTCTGACTCTTGCTCGTGTATAGGCGAGACCAACCCAAAAGGGCGGGAATCATCGGCACAGATTCCACCGTTTTTTATATTAGAGTCACTTAGATTTGCGAACAACACGTGTTGTCCTTTAGATTCAGGATGGGGATTAGGGATGGTGTAATTGCACTGGATGGATTCAGACGTATTCAGGACAAAGTGTTGCTTTGAGGAATTACTGGCGTTCGCCAAATATATCCCGAAAAGAATTTTCACTTCAGATATGCTAATAACTTCAATTAAAGTCTGGATTGTATATTTTCCAGCAATCGGCTCTTTTCAGAGCTACCAAATACAATAGCTGTTACATCCGAATTAAGGTACATATATTTTAAAATCAAATAAAACTACATTCAAATCTGAGTATTTTACTGCGTTGGAGAGATCTCTATGTCTTTTAGTTTCGGAGATTTTAAATTTTTCTGAATTTTGAAGGACCGAATGGAATACATAGCAGTTATTCAAATTAAGGTTCATATATTTTAATACCAAATAAAACTACATTAAAATCTGAGTATTTTACTGCGTTGGAGAGATCTCTACGTCTTTTAGTTTCGGAGATATTGAATTTTTAAATTTTTCTGAATTTTGAAGGACCAAATGGAATACATAGCAATTATTCAAATTAAGGTTCATATATTTTAATACCAAATAAAACTACATTTAAATCTGAGTATTTTATTGCGTTGGAGAGGCATCTATGTCTTAGTTTCGGAGATATTGAATTTTTAAATTTTTCCGAATTTTGAAGGACCAAATGGAATACATAGCAATTATTCAAATTAAGGTTCATATATTTTAATACCAAATAAAACCATATTAAAATCTGAATATTCTACTGCGTTGGAGAGGTCTCTATGTCTTTTAGTTTCGGAGATATTGAATTTTGAAAATTTTCTGAATTTTGAAGGACCAATTGGAATACATAGCAGTTATTCAAATTAAGGTTGATATATTTTCATACCAAATTAAGCTACATTAAAATCTGAGTATTTTACTGCGTTGGAGAGATCTCTACGTCTTTTAGTTTCGGAGATATTGAATTTTTAAATTTTTCTGAATTTTGAAGGACCAAATGGAATACATAGCAATTATTCAAATTAAGGTTCATATATTTTAATACCAAATATAACTACATTAAAATCTGAGTATTTTACTGCGTTGGAGAGATCTCTACGTCTTTTAGTTTCGGAGATATTGAATTTTTAAATTGTTCTGAATTTTGATGGACCAAATGGAATACATAGCAATTATTCAAATTAAGGTTCATATATTTTAATACCAAATAAAACTACATTTAAATCTGAGTATTTTATTGCGTTGGAGAGGCATCTATGTCTTTTAGTTTCTGAGATATTGAATTTTTAAATTTTTCCGAATTTTGAAGGACCAAATGGAATACATAGCAATTATTCAAATTAAGGTTCATATATATTATTACCAAATAAAACTACATTAAAATCTGAGTATTTTACTGCGTTGGAGAGATCTCTACGTCTTTTAGTTTCGGAGATATTGAATTTTTAAATTTTTCTGAATTTTAAGGACCAAATGGATTACATAGCAATTATTCAAATTAAGGTTCATATATTTTAATACCAAATAAAACTACATTAAAATCTGAATATTCTACTGCGTTGGAGAGGTCTCTACGTCTTTTAGTTTCGGAGATATTGAATTTTTAAATTTTTCTGAATATTGAAGGACCAAATGGAATACATAGCAATTATTCAAATTAAGGTTCATATATTTTAATACCAAATAAAACTATATTAAAATCTGAGTATTTTACTGCGTTGGAGAGATCTCTACGTCTTTTAGTTTCGGAGATATTGAATTTTTAAATTTTTCTTAATTTTGATGGACCAAATGGAATACATAGCAATTATTCAAATTAAGGTTCATATATTTTAATACCAAATAAAACTACATTTAAATCTGAGTATTTTATTGCGTTGGGGAGGCATCTATGTCTTAGTTTCGGAGATATTGAATTTTTAAATTTTTCCGAATTTTGAAAGACCAAATGGAATACATAGCAATTATTCAAATTAAGGTTCATATATTTTAATACCAAATAAAACTACATTAAAATCTGAGTATTTTACTGCGTTGGAGAGATCTCTACGTCTTTTAGTTTCGGAGATATTGAATTTTTAAATTTTTCTGAATTTTGAAGGACCAATTGGAATACATAGCAGTTATTCAAATTAAGGTTGATATATTTTAATACCAAATTAAGCTACATTAAAATCTGAGTATTTTACTGCGTTGGAGAGATCTCTACGTCTTTTAGTTTCGGAGATATTGTATTTTTAATTTTTTCTGAATTTTGAAGGACCAAATGGAATACATAGCAATTATTCAAATTAAGGTTCATATATTTTAATACCAAATAAAACTACATTAAAATCTGAGTATTATACTGCGTTGGAGAGATCTCTAAGTCTTTTAGTTTCGGAGATATTGAATTTTTAAATTTTTCTGAATTTTGAAGGACGAAATGGAATACATAGCAATTATTCAAATTAAGGTTCATATATTTTAATACCAAATAAAACTACATTTAAATCTGAGTATTTTATTGCGTTGGAGAGGCATCTATGTCTTTTAGTATCGGAGATATTGAATTTTTAAATATTTCTGAATTTTGAAGGACCAAATGGAATACATAGCAATTATTCAAATTAAGGTTCATATATTTTAATACCAAATAAAACTACATTAAAATCTGAGTATTTTACTGCGTTGGAGAGATCTCTACGTCTTTTAGTTTCGGAGATATTGAATTTTTATTTTTTTCTGAATTTTAAGGACCAAATGGAATACATAGCAATTATTCAAATTAAGGTTCATATATTTTAATACCAAATAAAACTACATTAAAATCTGAGTATTTTACTGCGTTGGAGAGATCTCTACGTCTTTTAGTTTCGGAGATACTGAATTTTTATTTTTTTCTGAATTTTAAGGACCAAATGGAATACATAGCAATTATTCAAATTAAGGTTCATATATTTTAATAACAAATAAAACTACATTAAAATCTGAATATTCCACTGCGTTGGAGAGGTCTCTACGTCTTTTAGTTTCGGAGATATTGAATTTTTAAATTTTTCTGAATTTTGAAGGACCAAATGTCACATAGCAATTATTCAAATTAAGGTTCATATATTTTAATACCAAATAAAACTACATTAAAATCTGAGTATTTTACTGCGTTGGAGAGATCTCTACGTCTTTTAGTTTCGGAGATATTGAATTTTTAAATTTTTCTGAATTTTGAAGGACCAAATGGAATACATAGCAATTATTCAAATTAAGGGTCATATATTTTAATACCACATAAAACTACATTAAAATCTAAGTATTTTACTGCGTTGGAGAGATCTCTATGTCTTTTAGTTTCTTAGATATTGAATTTTGAAAAGTTTATGAGTTTTCAAGCATAGTGCAAAGTACACGGTATATACGTATAAGATATTATTATTAATCTTGTACATATAAAAAAATATTAAACAAACAAAACATATCCTATCTTATGGAGAATTTTACGAGGAATTCAATTCTGCATTGTTTAAATTAATATCTTTCTTAGTTTTTGAAAAATTAAATAAAAATTATCAATTAATAGTTGCTAGGGAGTGGGGGAAGCCAGCAGCCAATCAGCGTCAAGCAGAAATTTGTCAATTTACATATGGTATATAAGCGGGGTAAAAATCAAAAATAGGTCATTGAACGTAGTGATTTCAATACAAGTGATCCTTTGTTCCTGTTACGTCTGAATTCATCTTGTGCAGTTATGCTGTGGGTTATTGGATATTGTTTATTACTTAGCATGTCCTTTGCATTGGGGCCAACGTTGGAACACGGTGCACAGCCATAGGCCTCCATGGGCACCCCCCCTCGTCCTCGTACTTGGCAGACGGAACCCATGTGCCTATGCCGGTGTTGTCGGGAATGCTGGAGTTCGTTTGGAGACGTAGGCTTTCAGTCGACGTCGTGAGATCACCATATACCTATTACCAAGGTGATAAGTATATAGTGAGTATCACGGCGCCTCGTCTAGGCGTGAAATCTCTGACTCTTGCTCGTGTATAGGCGAGACCAACCCAAAAGGGCGGGAATCATCGGCACAGATTCCACCGTTTTTTATATTAGAGTCACTTAGATTTGCGAACAACACGTGTTGTTCTTAGATTCAGGATGGGAATTAGGGATGGTGTAATTGCCCTGGATGGATTCAGACGTATTCAGGACAAAGTGTTGCTTTGAGGAATTACTGGCGTTCGCCAAATATATCCCGAAAAGAATTTTCACTTCAGATATGCTAATAACTTCAATTAAAGTCTGGATTGTATATTTTCCAGCAATCGGCTCTTTTCAGAGCTACCAAATACAATAGCTGTTACATCCGAATTAAGGAACATATATTTTAATAACAAATAAAACTACATTAAAATCTGAATATTCTACTGCGTTGGAGAGGTCTTTACGTCTTTTAGTTTCGGAGATATTGTATTTTTAATTTTTTCTGAATTTTGAAGGACCAAATGGAATACATAGCAATTCTTCAAATTAAGGTTCATATATTTTAATACCAAATAAAACTACATTAAAATCTGAGTATTTTACTGCGTTGGAGAGATCTCTACGTCTTTTAGTTTCGGAGATATTGAATTTTTAAATTTTTCTGAATTTTGAAGGACCAAATGGAATACATAGCAATTATTCAAATTAAGGTTCATATATTTTAATACCAAATAAAACTACATTTATATCTGAGTATTTTACTGCGTTGGAGAGATCTCTACGTCTTTTAGTTTCGGAGATATTGAATTTTTATTTTTTTCTGAATTTTAAGGACCAAATGGAATACATAGCAATTATTCAAATTAAGGTTCATATATTTTAATACCAAATAAAACTACATTAAAATCTGAGTATTTTACTGCGTTGGAGAGATCTCTACGTCTTTTAGTTTCGGAGATATTGAATTTTTATTTTTTTCTGAATTTTAAGGACCAAATGGAATACATAGCAATTATTCAAATTAAGGTTCATATATTTTATTACCAAATAAAACTATATTTAAATCTGAGTATTTTATTGCGTTGGAGAGGCATCTATGTCTTTTAGTATCGGAGATATTGAATTTTTAAATTTTTCCGAATTTTGAAGGACCAAATGGAATACATAGCAATTATTCAAATTAAGGTTCATATATTTTAATACCAAATAAAACTACATTTAAATCTGAGTATTTTATTGCGTTGGAGAGGAATCTATGTCTTTTAGTTTCGGAGATATTGAATTTTTAAATTTTTCCGAATTTTGAAGGACCAAATGGAATACATAGCAATTATTCAAATTAAGGATCATATATTTTATTACCAAATAAAACTACATTAAAATCTGAGTATTTTACTGCGTTGGAGAGATCTCTACGTCTTTTAGTTTCGGAGATATTGAATTTTTAATTTTTTCTGAATTTTAAGGACCAAATGGAATACATAGCAATTATTCAAATTAAGGTTCATATATTTTAATACCAAATAAAACTACATTAAAATCTGAATATTCTACTGCGTTGGAGAGGTCTCTACGTCTTTTAGTTTCGGAGATATTGAATTTTTAAATTTTTCTGAATTTTGAAGGACCAAATGGAATACATAGCAATTATTCAAATTAAGGTTAATATATTTTAATACCAAATAAAACTACATTAAAATCTGAGTATTTTACTGCGTTGGAGAGATCTCTACGTCTTTTAGTTTCGGAGATATTGAATTTTTATTTTTTTCTGAATTTTAAGGACCAAATGGAATACATAGCAATTATTCAAATTAAGGTTCATATATTTTAATACCAAATAAAACTACATTAAAATCTGAATATTCTACTGCGTTGGAGAGGTCTCTACGTCTTTTAGTTTCGGAGATATTGAATTTTTAAATTTTTCTGAATTTTGAAGGACCAAATGTCACATAGCAATTATTCAAATTAAGGTTCATATATTTTAATACCAAATAAAACTACATTAAAATCTGAGTATTTTACTGCGTTGGAGAGATCTCTACGTCTTTTAGTTTCGGAGATATTTAATTTTTAAATTTTTCTGAATTTTGATGGACCAAATGGAATACATAGCAATTATTCAAATTAAGGTTCATATATTTTATTACCAAATAAAACTATATTTAAATCTGAGTATTTTATTGCGTTGGAGAGGCATCTATGTCTTTTAGTATCGGAGATATTGAATTTTTAAATTTTTCCGAATTTTGAAGGACCAAATGGAATACATAGCAATTATTCAAATTAAGGTTCATATATTTTAATACCAAATAAAACTACATTTAAATCTGAGTATTTTATTGCGTTGGAGAGGAATCTATGTCTTTTAGTTTCGGAGATATTGAATTTTTAAATTTTTCCGAATTTTGAAGGACCAAATGGAATACATAGCAATTATTCAAATTAAGGATCATATATTTTATTACCAAATAAAACTACATTAAAATCTGAGTATTTTACTGCGTTGGAGAGATCTCTACGTCTTTTAGTTTCGGAGATATTGAATTTTTAATTTTTTCTGAATTTTAAGGACCAAATGGAATACATAGCAATTATTCAAATTAAGGTTCATATATTTTAATACCAAATAAAACTACATTAAAATCTGAATATTCTACTGCGTTGGAGAGGTCTCTACGTCTTTTAGTTTCGGAGATATTGAATTTTTAAATTTTTCTGAATTTTGAAGGACCAAATGGAATACATAGCAATTATTCAAATTAAGGTTCATATATTTTAATACCAAATAAAACTACATTAAAATCTGAATATTCTACTGCGTTGGAGAGGTCTCTACGTCTTTTAGTTTCGGAGATATTGAATTTTTAAATTTTTCCGAATTTTGAAGGACCAAATGGAATACATAGCAATTATTCAAATTAAGGTTCATATATTTTAATACCAAATAAAACTACATTTAAATCTGAGTATTTTATTGCGTTGGAGAGGAATCTATGTCTTTTAGTTTCGGAGATATTGAATTTTTAAATTTTTCCGAATTTTGAAGGACCAAATGGAATACATAGCAATTATTCAAATTAAGGATCATATATTTTATTACCAAATAAAACTACATTAAAATCTGAGTATTTTACTGCGTTGGAGAGATCTCTACGTCTTTTAGTTTCGGAGATATTGAATTTTTAATTTTTTCTGAATTTTAAGGACCAAATGGAATACATAGCAATTATTCAAATTAAGGTTCATATATTTTAATACCAAATAAAACTACATTAAAATCTGAATATTCTACTGCGTTGGAGAGGTCTCTACGTCTTTTAGTTTCGGAGATATTGAATTTTTAAATTTTTCTGAATTTTGAAGGACCAAATGGAATACATAGCAATTATTCAAATTAAGGTTAATATATTTTAATACCAAATAAAACTACATTAAAATCTGAGTATTTTACTGCGTTGGAGAGATCTCCACGTCTTTTAGTTTCGGAGATATTGAATTTTTAAATTTTTCTGAATTTTGATGGACCAAATGGAATACATAGCAATTATTCAAATTAAGGTTCATATATTTTAATACCAAATAAAACTACATTTAAATCTGAGTATTTTATTGCGTTGGAGAGGCATCTATGTCTTTTAGTTTCGGATATATTGAATTTTTAAATTTTTCTGAATTTTGAAGGACCAAATGGAATACATAGCAATTATTCAAATTAAGGTTCATATATTGTATTACCAAATAAAACTACATTAAAATCTGAGTATTTTACTGCGTTGGAGAGGTCTCTATGTCTTTTAGTTTCGGAGATATTGAATTTTTAAATTTTTCTGAATTTTGAAGGACCAAATGGAATACATAGCAATTATTCAAATTAAGGTTCATATATTTTAATACCAAATAAAACTACATTAAAATCTAAGTATTTTACTGCGTTGGAGAGATCTCTATGTCTTTTAGTTTCTTAGATATTGAATTTTGAAAAGTTTATGAGTTTTCAAGCATAGTGCAAAGTACACGGGATATACGCATAATTATTATTAATTTTGTACATATAAAAAAAAATATTAAACGAACAAAACATATCCTATCTTATGGAGAATTTTACGAGGAATTCAATTCTAGATCTCAATAAAACAAAGCTTTTTTTCTTGAATCCTTATTTTAGAAATAGAAAAAAATAAATAAATTGTATCCTTTATTATCTTTTCCTTT
The DNA here is from genome assembly GCA_943142095.1 of Ophonus ardosiacus. Taxonomy (NCBI): domain Eukaryota; kingdom Metazoa; phylum Arthropoda; class Insecta; order Coleoptera; family Carabidae; genus Ophonus; species Ophonus ardosiacus. Next base: position 2,473,367 of record OW964839.1, read on the forward strand.
TAAAATTACATTTCAAGATTAATTTTGACAACTTGACTTTTGAATTGAATAATAATCAGACATACGTTTCTGTGTTCATAGTCTATTCCGAATTAGGTTCTTTTCTGAACACACTATTACTGAATTTTGCAATATAATATAGGTGCATTAGAGTTACAAGCGTGTAAAGAATTCGATTTACGTACAAAATTATCTTATTTACGTACGTATTTTGAAGATTAGTACTATGAAAATCTTTGTAAAAAATAAGTAAAATGTGTTATAATATTTTGTACTCTTTCTATACCTATATATGTAATACTCTAATATAATTTAAAATATGATTTATTATCTAATGTAGAGAAATAGACCATATATTTAATATTAATGTATTATAAGATTTATAAACAATTTTATTTGCTCAATTGCAGTAAAAAATTGTACCAGCGTACATCTTAAAAGACACGACTGCCATTTTTTCAACGATTTTTGTTCATAATTATTGTATTTTTTTTAATATCTAATAAATAATTTATCTTAATTTTTGTCATTGAATTTACTCCTATTTGCATTTATATAAATGGACAGAGACAGCTAAAGGTAGGAAGAAGTTGTGAAGCCTGTAGCGCTGACATATATATATATATGCACCCAAATTTTACCCAGAAATTTTGCGGACTGAGTAGAAATTTAACGTTTGACTCAAGGCTTGATACAATTTTACAGAACATTGAAGTAAAAAACAAGGATAATATTAAATTATTTATTTATTAAAAAGCAATTATATCACAAAATATGACAGTTAGACAAAATATTATTAAAAATAGGACAAGAAAATAATCATACATAAATATTATAATATTGTTACTTTCGTTATTTTTGCTGAGGCATGAAGTAGTTTTCTTTACAGTACGGATATTTGGTGCTAAGTAGAAGGCCTCTTAGAGACTTACGAAGGTACTTCAACAAAAAGATTGACTAAAATGACTTAAGTCAGCACCAAGAAAGAATTACACACTTTGACACACATACAATATTTTACATTTTTCCACATTTACTCTTTATACAATTAATTATTTATATATTATATCTATAGACTTAAACACGTCCTCCCATGGCTACAAGTTAAAATAAACATTGCACTATGAAGAATTGCACAGAAATCAGAACAAAGAGAAAAAAATTATGTTTTATCTTATGTAAAATAAAATGGTATACTCACAAAATTTATAACTACCAAATTCTGGGTGGCAGACATAACCCATTTAAGGGTACAAGTTACGCCTTTAATTTTACCATCAATCGATTCATTGGGTCAAAATACATATGTATACCAATTTTTGTCCAAAAATTCCGAGGAATACGATTTTAATTAAAAAAAATCTAATTTAGAAATTTTCAAATGTTATTTGTAAAATTAGAAGAGTAAAGAAAAATATTTGAAAATTTGGTACGCAAAATTTAATGGTGTTATCAAAAATTTAGTAACTCCATCCATTTCTGAGTGACAAACACTAACCCTTTTATGGGTTAAACGTAAAATTTTAATTTCCACCAATATTTCTTGGACCAAAATACCAATTTTGGACAAAATTTCTAATTAATATTTTATAAAGTTAAACCGTTTAATCAAAAATTTTGAAAACAAGTGTTTTTACATAAAAAAAAATACGTAGAATTTAATGTACACTTCAAATTATCTTTAAAAAATATGGAGTTTTTAATCTTATTCCTATTGGGTTTATGTTGTACCTAGGCGGTCATCCATCCAAGTACTAACTACACTCACCCTTGCTTGACTTTACAAATCACGAATAAGTCTACGAACACTCAAATCTAAAGCGGAAAGTGTACTTGCAAATAAACAATTAAAATTTTTAATTCTTTGTTCTGAGTAAGTCCTATTATTGAAACTCAAGGGTTGCAAAATTTAATCACTATTAAAGATTAAGAAGTCCCGTCACCAATGAAAAACCCTTGTTGCAATATTTTTTTTGTTAAAAGATAAGCCATTGGAGGAGATCTCTTACAAAATATATTTTAAACCAATCAGAAGGTTTAGAATATATTTATTACAAAATTAACTAAAAATAATTGGTTCGTAAGTTTCTCAATAATTCATTGGCTGTTTTAAATTAAAAAGAAAATTATGAACGTCGATTATGAGTATTTGGATTCAATCCAATTGAATATAAATATTCTCAGTTTGAGTATTTCGATGTATAAATATATAAAAAAAATCTACTCTAATAATGTATCATAGTATTTTGAAATTGATGGTATAAAAAAGTTAAGCTATAATTTTGAAAAACTAACCTTATAAGTGATGGGGCTTATATGGGAAGATTTTCACCTATTTCAAATTACTTTGACACACTGTATTTTCGGCAGTATAGTCATAACTGTTTAATGTACCCATATGTATAGGCAGTTTTAGAGAACTACTTTTCAACTAAGTTTTACATAATTTGTCATTTGTTGGTAGCATCAATTCGATGAGGTTTTGATATGATTTATTCGAACTGAACTATAAAATTTATTAATTTGCAGATAAATAAATGTATATATCATCATGATTTACCTTTTACCTATTTGTGGGTATGCCAATCTATATATATTCACAGGTTTTGGCAATAAAAATGATGATATATATTTGTTCCCTAATGTTTCTTCGGGGGTTCTCCAAGGTTCGCATGTTGGGTCCACCTCATATAATTATTTAAATTTCTCCATTTTAAATTGGTCAAATTTTATTAGTTCAGTTCTTATTATATATTTAATATATTCTTTTCATTTTTTGTTTTTATTTTACAGACAAACAAAATAAATATGAAAAAAATTGAATTTACTTTTAAAGCAATTATTCATAAAATTTTACATCTAGTTTGTCTGTTCACTATACAATTCTTTACATTTTACTATCTTAATATTCTTTTTCTTATCTGTTAAGCGTCTTTCTCTTCTACGTCAAATAATCTGGTGATGGTTCTGCGACGGGTTCTGGCGTAGTAAATAATGGATTGGGGAATTCTGGAGGATGAGGTAGCGGTCCAGAAGTTTTTGGACGTCTTCTATATGCCATCAGCCAACAAGAAACGGCTACAGCGACTGCTACGAGAGCCAGAAGGGCCGTAATGACTAAAGCGATTATGAAGCCGATCATAGAAACGCAGATGTCCTCTACGCGTTGGATGTCTGGAGCTAGGGAAGAAAAATAAATGTTTTAATGTTATACATTTAATAATAATTAATGTAAGTATTTATTTTGACCTAATAAATTGATTTTTAATCAAAATAAAGTCGTATTTTCTACCCTTAAAAAGTTTAAAGTCACCACTCAAAGGTGGGTACAAAATTAGCGATGCTATATTCTTATATAAGTGCACACATTTTCAAAATTTTATCTATAATGTTCTAATAGTTATATATTAATTACTAAAACAATATTTATTTGAAAATTTGGAAAATCGAAATTAACTTTATATTACTAATAGTGCAATTAAAATCATTGAAAAAATACAAATATTAGTATACTTATATAATTTAACCCAAGGCGTCGATTTTTGATAAAATTAAAGTCGTAACTTACACCCATTAATGGGTTTATATTTACTACCCCAAACTAGGTGCAGATAAAAACTTGTAGATAGCACCATTCGATTCGTTGGACTTTTTTATATAAGCATCCTAATTTTCAAAATTTTATCTATAATGTTCCAATAGTTATATATTAATTAGTAAAACAATATTTATTTGAAAATTTGGAAAATCGAAATTAACTTTATATTACTAATAGTACAATTAAATTCATTGAAAAAAATACAAATATTAGTATACTTATATAATTTAACCCAAGGAATCGATTTTTGATAAAATTAAAGTCGTAACTTACACCCATTAATGGGTTTATATTTACTACCCAAAACTGGGTGCAGATAAAAACTTGTAGATAGCACCACTCGATTCGTTAGACTTTCTTATATAAGTATCCCAATTTTCAAAATTATTACTAAAATGGTCCACTTGCTATGAATTGTTTAGTAAAACAATATTATAGGTAAGTACCTACAATTATACAAATATTAAAAGAATTGTAAATAAATTATTTTAAATAAATTTAATAACATCTAATTGTAATTGAAACAATAGGTATATATTGTTCATAGTATTGTTAATATATAAATAACAAATATAGTCAATATATTTATTAAAGCATTTAGAACAATGAATGATCGTGAGGTACGAATATGTCATCATAATTAGTCATATTTGTGATTTGTGTACAAAGCAAATTGTCACACCCAGAAATGGGTAATATATCGTCATGATACATTATTTATTGTGTGAAGAAAATATATTAGACAAGACAAAATTATAATTAGTTTTCTTAATAGTAATAAACAATTATTTTTTCTATAAAATTTGAAAATTATTAAAATTTATGCAAAATTATTGAATATTATTATAACTATTAATAATTATAACTAAACTATTTCATATTAACAAAAGCGAAAGTCATTTACAAAGCCAACTTTCTAATCGTACATACCTACCTACGACATTTATTCCAACATATGTACTATTTAAACATTTCTTTATAAAATAACATGTTTTACCTTCCGTGTAAGTCCGTATGTCTTTCTCCGTGATTAAAAGAGACATTTTTCAACACTTTTAACAACTTTTTCTTTATGAACTTCACTCTGTGATGACTCAAAAACGACTGATACTTTTTATAGAAATGGAATTTACGTAGGTACAAGGCTAAATAACAGGCAACCGTCCGTACGCCGTGATAGAGAGAGAGAATGTTTTGTTTAATTTTGTAACAATAAAACAGATTAGATGTTTTGCTCTAAAATTTACAAGGAAAATGACGAAGGATATCTTTATATTGTATTAGTATTGATTAGAAGATCTACAAAAATAGAAAAAAGGCTTCGAAGGATAATAGTTTCAATATATTTCAAGAAAAATACGATAAACAAATTAATTATAGGAGCCCAAACTCATAATAGATCGGCCGATTTATATTGACTTAAAACTTTAAAAAACTGTGGGCGAAATGATTGGTGATAATAGTTCGGTCGACATTTTAAGGGTCATCTTCTACTCCAGATTTAACTTCTACCGAAACCCTTTACCCTTTAATTTATCTTGTAAGAAATATGGGGTCCCGTGGCCGCGTGCCTGAGTGTCTGGTCGCGAACCTGGGGGAACCGGGTTCAATCCCGACAGACGCCAAATATTTCCAATTTTAAATGGCACAAAAGTGACCCCTGTGGTGCACTCTCCACACCAGCTATGAGTGCCCGTGAGGTGATGCCTGGTAAGCGCCCACACGGTAAAATATATATCGTCATCATTACCGATGTCTACATGTGTTGTAGATACTGGCACACCCAGAAATGGGTAATATGCCGTGATGATATATTTATTTATTTTATTTAAGAAATATATGGGACAATATTCACAGAAAATGTGCAGGGCTTAGGGATACAATGTCTAATAGAATTAAATCTGGTATTACTAATAAAAGTTATGTAACCCAGTATTAAATGGCGGAAAAAAAATATATTTTGTTGCATTTTCAACTATACTGTCATTTATAATTTATTTTTTTAACATTTGGTTTTAATGGTATATATTCCAGTATTTTTTTTTTTTCAAGAATTTCTCACATTTGCTCAATTGGGTTTAAGTCCGATGACTATCACGTTCAAATTTTCAAAATTTTGGCAATAATAATTAGAAAAATTATGTTAAATGTTTGTTTAAATAAAACTTGTGCACTCTTCACACCAGCTGTGAGTGCCCGTGAGGTGATGCCTGGTAAGCGCCCACACGGTAAAATATATATCGTCATCATTACCGATGTCTACATGTATTGTAGATACAGGCACACCCAGTAATGGGTAATATGTCCTGATGATATATTTATATTATTTATTTAATTTTAAAGTTAAAAATTTGTTGTACATATATCAATTATTGTCATATGTTTATTGGATTTTAATGAGCATTTTGTTAGCGTGTGACCTAGGTCCAGCCTTTGTAATGCCTACCTACATCTTATTGTAGGCTGTAACTTCATTAATAATGTATTTCGACCGGTTATAAATATTTAGAATGTATTGAAAAATAAATAATTTTTTTAACGTCTGTACCAGTTTTTAAAATTTCATATACATACATTCCCAATAAATGGTACGTGGTCAATCAAAATGGTTACCCATCAAAATACTAACCGTTCTCACTCTTACTTGACTCTTTATAAAAATAAAGTCATTGACATTATAACAGTAACAAAATTATCATAATTTTAAAGAAATGTCATCCCACTTATTCTTGAGTACGTCAAAAAAAAAAATTTTTACTATCTCCAAAATCAATCTTATTAAAAGCATTTCATGACTCACCTTCTGTGGGGTCAATGAACCTTTCTTCTCTTCTCTCAAACGTCAAGATAGCGTTGGATTGAATTGTAATTTCTTCTCGAAGTTGACCACTTAGAAGATCGCCACTAACAGCGACATCTGTGTTGTTGTCTTCTTCCACAGCACGTTTTCTTCTTCCATAAGCGTTGTAGCCTCTACAGTTCACCTGATGAAGAAAAGAGAAGTGTGAAGAGAATGAAGAAATATGGAGAAAATGATAGAAAAATAGAAGAAAGTATTGTTTTTGTTTTTATATGCAGGGAATGTATTTAGAAGAAAATTTAAACAACCAAGGAATCGATTGGTGATATTTTTGGGTCGATGTTTGCTACCCAAAAATGGGTGAAGCTACAAATTTTCTGATTACAAAATTACATTCTACGTACTATCTTATATAAATAACACCAATTTTCAAAATTTTTGTGTAACTATTTTACGTTGTATAAATTAATTTATGAAACTATATTGATTAAAATTTGTAAATTCGCAAAATTAATAAATATTTAATTGCCACCCAAAAATGGGCAGAGATACAAATTTTTTGATATCACCATTGGATTCTGCATATGTTCTTATATAAAAACATCAATTTTTTATTTTTTGTTAATAATAGTTTAAAGACAAACTAAAAATGAAATTTAGCTAAGGGACGTACCTACTACATACAGGGAATTTATTTTAACATGCAACATATGACGAATCACTTTCATGGTTACTCACTATTGTCAAAAAATGACAGCAATGTAATATTTGTCCATTTTAAATTGCAACATACAAAATTTGTAGTTTTGTATTATCAAAACTAAATTCCAATAAATTAGCCTACATAGATTAACAAATAATCAAAACATGAAAGTTGTACATCTTAACAAACTTTAGCTTACAAAAATTCATAATTTTCATGTAATAAATGTTAAAAAATACCCCCAATCACTCTGAGGCAATATTCTAGTCGGTCGTAATAAGAATTGACACCATTTGTGATGTGTTTTGGAGGTATCTCCTGTGCTGCAATACTATTTACAATGTTGCATTTTAAAATGGACAAATATTACATTGCTGTCATTTTTGACAATAGTGAGTAACCATGAAAGTGATTAACTATAATGTTGCATTTTAAAATAAACTCTCTGTATATTATGACCATGAAATAGCTAAAGTAAACTATATTTTTTGAGTGCGAAAAAGTAATATCTTTCCACACTCAATGCGGAAAACCTTCTTTTTAGAAGACCAATTCAGAAAATAATAGATATCGCAATAATAGCCTACTTAGGTAAGTATATTTGTCGTCAAATAAATATGGACTGGAGATTTGTACACTGTTGCAAATTCCGTTAATCATGTTGAAAATTGTGTTATGAAGAAGCGGCAACAATGCAGGGCAAGAGACAGGATGGGGAGAAGGGAAAAATTGAGCATCAGTCCATATTTATTTGACGGCAAGTATAACACGATATAGTTATATCGTAATGATGAGACCAAATCAACATAGTTAGGCAGTTTTTTTGTTTGATTGTTAAAAAAAACAGTAAGTATTGTAATTTGAAATAAAATTCTTGAAAATACTTGTTACTTTTTCTGATCTTCTAAAAAATGTGTTCATAATTCCTCGAAAGTAATATCGTATTGCTCGATATTTCTCAATTTCGATACTTTTCTTAACGTATGTCACTAGTGAAGTAAAGGACTTTTCCAAACGATATTAGAAACTGTATATTACTTACCGGTTGGCATTTTCCAAAGCATACTCTGATGTTACACTGGAACCTAATATTGTCACTACTTGGGAACTTAAAAGCGTTGAAGCTAGCCAATAAGGATTGAGTATCTGGATTATATTCCCATTCTCCAAAGATGGACGGATCAGTTGCACAACCATTCTCATCAGTAACCGTATATTCATTTTCGACTTTGTTATCCATTGTTTTCGCTACGCAACTTCTGGCAAAGCCTCCGTAGATACTACCTGGTTGAACATCTACTTGAAGCATGAGATTGTCACCGATTTCAGCTGCACTGATTTCTTGACCAGTCTGTGTTACAATTTTCATAAGACATGTTGGTGGTGGTCCAGTATTAGCTATGGTACCAGCTGTTGTTAACATAGATACGTTGAAGCCTAACGTGACGTTTTGTTCACCAGTTTGGTACAAGCATTTGATATGGTACGCTTGAGCTTTGTATGTTACTAATTTTGGATGTTTTTGGATTACCAAAACGAAACTTGCTTCACCGTTTACGTGGATTAGACCACAATTTCCAAAGTTTACTTTGAATAATTCTGTGTTTGGCAATGAATCAATTGGTAGGGACAACACTCGTCGACACTTTTCGTCCTTGGAGTGACCTTTAACGTACAAAACTCCGTTGAAACCTTGCTCAGCAATGTCTATTTCTACTTGGACTCCATCTGATAAACAGCTGACAATGTTTGGTCTAGGAATATTTTTAGAACGGCATGTTTCTCCTGGTAGACACTGACAAATCCCTTGATGATTGGTGGCGTTACAAAATTCGTCTTCTCCACATTTCTTGAGCAAGCAAGGATCTTCGCAAGTTTTTGTTTGTAAGTTGCAGTATTTGTGGTCAACGCAATCATAGTTTGTTTCACATTCTGGACCACCGGGAATGCAGTTTCCAAGGCTGTCAAGTCGGTAGCCGAATTCTATTGGGCATACGCAGTTTCCACGTTCGTCTATGATCATACCGCGTTCTAACGCGCACACACAACGACCTTTTTCGTCAACCTTAAGGCCCTTTTCGATTTGACAAGGAATACATTCGTCATTTTCGTTCAAAGCTGTGTTGGGAGGGCAGACACAGTTGCCGTTTTCGTCACGGATGTAGCCTTTGTCTATTGGACATAAAGATGCTGGAAAAACAAAAAAAAATGTTAGGACATAACACAATTAATTGGTGTATGAAGAATGTAGGGTTAGCGAGTTGCTAAGAGAGTTGGGGTGAGTCAGTTGAGATGGTGGAGAGAACAGTTTGTAAAGCGTATATATGTTGGTGAGTTTTGACTTACTTTTATCGCATTGGACAGCAGCGTTTCCTTGGTAACCAGGTAGGCACTCACAAATCATCGTCCGTACAGGTATGGTATCCAACACCTTACAATTGGCATTAACTCCACAAGGTTCTGCATCAACGCAAGGGTTAATACATTCTCCATCGATACAAGCCTTTTGTGAAGGACATTCATAGTCTCCCCTACATTTAATCTCTTCCTTTTTACATCCTGTACCTACATCCCCTACAAATCCTGGAGGACATACACAATTCACTCTATGGTTGTACACTTTACATTCTGAAGTAGTATCACAAGGATTATCACCACAAGGATCAACACATTTTTGGTTGACACACGCTTTAGTTGTCGGACATTCTGAGTCTGATCTACATCCCAAAAGGACACAAGATGTTTTGGGGTTTCCTTGGTAACCAGGAGGACACTCACAAATGGCACGGTGATTAGAACCATAACAATTGGCATTTAAGCCACAAATTCCGTCAGTACAAACTGGTACACATTGTCTGTTGATACAACTATGTTGTCCAGAACAGTCATCATCGCTTCTACATCCGATTTTGACGCATTGGATTTCTGGATTACCGTCATATCCTTGTTTGCAAGTACAGACAGGTCTATGATCTTTAATTCTGCATTCAGCATTTGGTCCACAGTTGCACGGGTTTTTACAAATACCTCTATCACAAGATTTTTCTTCAGGACAGTCGCTGTCTAAAACACAACCACCGACTTCTTTGACAGCGGATATAGGTTGGCATGTACCAGATCCAGAACTGATGTACCCAGGAGGGCAAATACAAATCATGGTACGAACTGGTACAGAACCAACCACTTGGCATTCAGATGGACGTCTACACGGCTCAAGAACCGAGCAAGGGTTTTGGCATTTATTGTTGAGGCATGCAAGGTGTGACGAACAATCGCCATCTACTCGACATTCTGGTTGAATTTCGCGCCGACAATCGACGTAAGGGTTGCCAATAAAACCTGTGGGACAGCGGCACAAAGCCATGTAGTTTTGAACCCGACATTGAGCATTTGGAGAACACGGGTTGTCATAAATACAAGGATTGATACATTGAGCGTTGATGCATTGGCGATCTGAAGGACAATCGCTGTTACTTCTACATCCAACAACAATACAACGGTCATAAGGATTTCCTCTATAACCACTAAGACATCTACACTCAGCTCTATTTCCATAAACATGACATTCAGAATTAATTCCACAAGGATCGTTTATCAAACAAGGATTAACACAATTTCCATTAATACAAGCTCGCCCTGAATCACATTCTGAATCAGCTCGACAACCAACAGTATGACAAGCAATATTCGGGTTTCCTTCATACCCGTCTTGACAGGAACAAATAGGTCTATGATTTTGTACCAAACATTGGGCGTTAGACCCACAACTACAAGGGTTTCTACACAATCTGTTAATACAAGCTTCGTTCGAAGGACAATCATCGTCAGAAATACATCCAGGTGGTACTGGAAGGACAACTGGAAGACATTCTCCATTGCTGTTACTAACCCAACCATCTGGACAAGTGCAAATCATAGTCCTAACTGGTACTGTGTCAAGGACGCTACATTTGGCGCTGGACGCACAAGGTGATAGACTTCGACAAGGATCTACACAAGTATCTTTAATACAAGCAAGTTTGCTTGGGCAATCTTCGTCTAGTCGGCATTCAGGTTCGCCGACTACAGGTGTTCTAGGGAGACAATAGGTGATTGGACTACCTTCTGGAAGACTTTCTGGACAAAGACAAGCAGCGGCGTGGTTTTGGGCCAAACAAATGGCATTTTGGGCACAAGGTGGATTATTTGAACAAGGATTAACACATCTGTTTTCAAGACAAGTTTTGTCATTAGGACAATCAGTATCAATTCTGCATTCTGCGCGTTCACATCTACTAAATGGATTTCCAGAATATCCAGAAGGACATCTACAGCTAGCCCTGTGGTTGTCTCCGTAACATTCAGCATTAGAAGCACAAGGATCTCCCAGAATACAAGGACTAACGCATTGTCCATTAAAGCATTGCTGGTCATTGTTACATTCATTGTCTGATTGGCAGCCAAGTTTAACGCAACCAATTTGAGGGTTTCCAGAAAAGCCGGGTTTACAATAGCAAATAGGGTAATGGTTGTCGACCCTACATTCGGCATTGGGACCACAGTTACAAGGGGAAATACATAAACGGTTGATACAGGATTCAGAACGCGGGCATTCCGAAGTTGATGTACATCCAACGGTAGCCAAAGCTAGAAATAAAGTATAAAATTAATATTTCAAATAATGAGGTCATATAAAAATAACTTACGTGGTATGCATTCTACAGAAGGATTTCCTTCGAAACCAGCTGGACAAGTACAAATGGGTTGGTGATTATTAACATGACAAAAAGCGCCTCTGGCACAGACATTTCCGGAACAGGGGTTTACGCATCTATCGTTTCGGCAAGATTTGTCGTATTGACAATCATCATCTTTGTAACACTCGACTGGGCGGAGTGGTTGTCTTGGTACTGAAACAAAATGACTGATATACCACAAGGAATAGCGATAATTATATTTATAATGTACTATTTAAGATGTGTTGATGGTCAATTTTAAGGACCAAATTTGGATTCTACTGTTAATTCTACAGAAGAGTATCAATAATTTATTCAATACATGATCGACCCATTTTCATTTTCACAAATTGAAAAAGTTCGATTGATCCTTATGGCTGTTTCGGGTAGCATAACTTATAAAATAAGTGTTGGGCAGTGTTCTACCATGCAAATTTGGAATCCTAAGACATTTTTACATAAGTGTACAAAATATTAGGTAAATCTATGATGTACCCATTTTTACAATTTAAGAATGTGTAAAAAATGAACATTCCGATTGATCATTATGGCTGTTTTGGGTAGCATAACTCAAAAACTAAGAGTTGGGTAGTGTTCTACCATGCAAATTTGGAATCCTGAGACATTTTTACATAAGTGTACAAAATACTAGGTAAATCTATGATGTACCCGTTTTCACAATTTAACAATGTGTGAAAAATGAACATTCCGGTTGATCATTATAGCTGTTTCGGGTAGCATAACTCATAAAATAAGTGTTGGGCAGTATTCTACCATGCAAATTTGGAATCCTGAGACATTTTTACATAAGTGTACCAAATATTAGGTAAATCTATGATGTACCCATTTTCACAATTTAACAATGTGTGAAAAATGAACATTTCGGTTGATCATTATGGCTCTTTCGGGTAGTATAACTCATAAAATAAGTGTTAGGCAGTGTTCAACCCTGCAAATTTGGAATCCTGAGACATTTTTACATAAGTGTACAAAATACTAGGTAAATCTATGATGTACCCATTTTCACAATTTAACAATGTGTGAAAAATTAACATTCTGATTCATCATTGTGGCTGTTTAGGGTAACATAACTCATAAAATAAGTGTTGGGCAGTGTTCTACCATGCAAATTTGGAATCCTGAGACATTTTTACATAAGTGTACAAAATACTAGGTAAATCTATGATGTACCCATTTTCACAATTTAACAATGTATGAAAAATGAACATTCCGGTTGATCATTATGGCTGTTTCGGGTAGCATAACTCATAAAATAAGTGTTAGGCAGTATTCTACCATGCAAATTTGGAATCCTGAGACATTTTTACATAAGTGTACAAAATACTAGGTAAATCTATGATGTACCCATTTTCACTAATTAACAATGTGTGAAAAATGAACATTCCGGTTGATCATTATGGCTGTTTCGGATAGCATAACTCATAAAATAAGTGTTGGGCAGTGTTCCACCATGCAAATTTGGAATCCTGAGATATTTTTACATAAGTATACCAAATATTAGGTAAATCTATGATGTACCCATTTTCACAAATTAACAATGTGTGAAAAATGAACATTTCGGTTGATTATTATAGCTGTTTAAGGTGGCATAATTTTGAAACTATGGGCTAAACATTGTTTTACTTTAGAAATATAAAATCTTGAGACATTTCTACATAAGTGGACCAAATATTAAGTAAATCCATTATGTACCCATTTTCACTAATTAACAATGTCTGAAAAATGGACATTTCGAATGATCATTATGCCTATTTAGGGTTCCATAACCAAAAACTAAGGGTTGTACAGTATTCTACAATAAAATTTTTGAATCTTGTGACATTTTTACATTTGTAAACGAAAAATTAAATAATTCCATGAGGTACCATTTGAAATATTTAATATTAAAGAAAAAAAGATTAGCTTACTATTAGTGCATTCGGTATGAGGATTTCCTGAATATCCAGGTGCACAGGTGCAAATAGCTTGGTGTGACCTCGAATTACATTGGGCATTGACTCCACAATGGTCAATTCGGCAGGCTTCGATGCAGTTACCACGGACACATTTATCCCGGTCAGAACAATCGGAGTCTACTTGGCACTGAGCTTCAAAAACAGCTGAAAAATGAAAGTTGTAGCTTTACCTTTAAAATGGTTGACATTTGACTTACTTATTGGCTTGCATAGTCCATTTTCGTCGGCTATAGTATCTTTAGGACACTGACACATAATAGTCCTCAACGGTAGCGTATCAAGTACCCTACATTCTTGACTGGGACTGCATACATCTCCCTTGGCACACGGATTATCACATCTGCTGTTAATACAAGCCAAAGAACTGGCACAATCCGAATCCGTCCTACATTCTGGTTGGGGTAACTCAAAGCCTTTGCATTCGGCATAAGGATTACCAGTAGTCCTCGGTGGGCAAGCGCAACTTGGTTGGTGATTCCCAGCGGTACAAATAGCGGTTTCGGCACAAGAGTCTTCGTCACAGACTGGACGGCAGACGCGGTTTAGGCGGTCGCAAGCTTCATGGTCAGCGCAATCTTCGTTGTATTGACAGACAACAGATATACAGCTGACTAATGGGTTGCCTTGGGTGCCAAGAGGGCATATGCATTGGGCACGGTGGAATTGGACCAGGCATTGAGCGTTACGGCCGCAATGAGTGGATGAGTCGCATGGGTCGAGGCATTTTTCGTTGATGCATGCTTTGTCGAAGGGACAGTCGCTGTCTATTTTACATTCCGCTGAAAAAAAGAAATTGTTTTTGTAAAAAGACTTTTTAACTCAAAAATTAAAGATTGGACAGTATTTTACTATGAAAATTTGGAATCCTGGGGCATTTTTACCTACGTACACCAAAAATTAGGTAAATCCATGATGGACCCATTTTTACAAATTGACAATGTTGAACAGTATTATACTATAAAAATTTGGAATCCTAGGGCATTTTTACATAAGTACACAAAAATTGGGTAAATCCATGATATTCACAATTTATGAAATATGAACATTTCGGTTGATCATTATGGCTGTTTAGAGTAACATAACTCAAAAACTAGGGGATAAACAATATCATACTATGAAAATTTGGAATCCTGGGACATTTTTATATAAGTAAACCAAAAATTAGGTAAATCCATGATGGACCCATTTTTACAAATTAACAATGTTTGAAAAATGAACATTTTGGTTTATCATTAAGGCTGTTTAGGGTAGCATAACTCGAAAACTAAGGGATGGACAATATTCTACTATGAAAATTTGGAATCTTGGGACATTTTTACGTAAGTACACCAAAAATTAGGTAAATCCATGATGGACCTATTTTTACAAATTAATAATGTTTGAAAAATGAATATTTGGTTCATCATTAAGGCTGTTTAGAGTAGTATAACTCAAAAACTAAGGGTTGGACAGTATTCTACTATAAAATTTTGAAATCCTGAGACATTTTTCCATAAGTACAACAAAAATTAGGTAAATCCATGATGGACCCATTTTCGCAAATTAACAATGTTTGAAAAATGAACGTTTGGTTCACCATGAAGGCTGTTTAGGGTAGCATAACTCGAAAACTAAGGGATGGACAATATTCTACTATGAAAATTTGGAATCCTGGGACATTTTTACATAAGTACACCAAAAATTAGGTAAATCCACGATGGACCTATTTTTACAAATTAATAATGTTTGAAAAATGAACATTTGGTTCATCATTAAGGCTGTTTAGGGTAGTATAACTCAAAAACTAAGGGTTGGACAGTATTCTACTATAAAAATTTGAAATCCTGAGACATTTTTACATAAGTAAAACAAAAATTAGGTAAATCCATGATGGACCCATTTTCACAAATTAACAATGTTTGAAAAATGAACGTTTGGTTCACCATTAAGGGTGTTTAGGGTAGCATAACTCAAAAACTAAGGGATGGACAATATTCTGCTATCAAAATTTGGAATCCTGGGACATTTTTACATAAGTACACCAAAAATTAGGTAAATCCATGATGGACCTATTTTTACAAATTAATAATGTTTGAAAAATGAACATTTGGTTCAACATTAAGGCTGTTTAGGGTAGTATAACTCAAAAACTAAGGGTTGGACAGTATTCTACTATAAAAATTTGGAATCCTGGGGCATTTTTACATACGTACACCAAAAATTAGGTAAATCCATGATGGACCCATTTTCACAAATTAACAATGTTTGACAAATGAACATTTGGTTCAACATTAAGGCTGTTTAGGGTAGCATAACTCAAAAACTAAGGGTTGAACAATATTCTACTATAAAAATTTGGAATCCTGGGACATTTTTACATAAGTACACCAAAAATTAGGTAAATCCATGATGGACCTATTTTTACAAATTAATAATGTTTGAAAAATGAACATTTGGTTCATCATTAAGGCTGTTTAGAGTAGTATAACTCAAAAACTAAGGGTTGGACAGTATTCTACTATGAAAATTTGGAATCCTGGGGCATTTTTACGTAAGTACACAAAAAATTAGGTAAATTAATGATGGACCTATTTTTACAAATTAATAATGTTTGAAAAATGAACGTTTAGTTCACCATTAAGGGTGTTTAGGGTAGCATAACTCAAAAACTAAGGGATGGACAATATTCTACTATGAAAATTTAGCAGCCTGGGGCATTTTTATATAAGTACACCAAAAATTAGGTAAATCCATGATGGACCCATTTTCACAAATTAACAATGTTTGAAAAATGAACGTTTAGTTCACCATTAAGGGTGTTTAGGGAAGCATAACTCAAAAACTAAGGGTTGGACAATATTCTACTATGAAAATTTGGAATCCTGGGACATTTTTACGTAAGTACACCAAAAATTAGGTAAATCCATGATGGACCTATTTTTACAAATTAATAATGTTTGAAAAATGAATATTTGGTTCATCATTAAGGCTGTTTAGGGTAGCATAACTCAAAAACTAAGGGTTGGACAGTATTCTACTATAAAAATTTAAAATCCTGAGACATTTTTACATAAGTACAACAAAAATTAGGTAAATCCATGATGGACCCATTTTCACAAATTAACAATGTTTGAAAAATGAACATTTTGGTTTATCATTAAGGCTGTTTAGGGTAGCATAACTCGAAAACTAAGGGATGGACAATATTCTACTATGAAAATTTGGAATCTTGGGACATTTTTACGTAAGTACACCAAAAATTAGGTAAATCCATGATGGACCTATTTTTACAAATTAATAATGTTTGAAAAATGAATATTTGGTTCATCATTAAGGCTGTTTAGAGTAGTATAACTCAAAAACTAAGGGTTGGACAGTATTCTACTATAAAAATTTGAAATCCTGAGACATTTTTACATAAGTACAACAAAAATTAGGTAAATCCATGATGGACCCATTTTCACAAATTAACAATGTGTGAAAAATGACATTTCAGTTGAACATTATTGCAGTTTAGGGTAGCATAACTCGAAAACTAAGGGTTGAACAATATTCTACTATAAAAATTTGGTATCCTGGGACATTTTTACATAAGTACACCAAAAATTAGGTAAATCCATGATGGACCTATTTTTACAAATTAATAATGTTTGAAAAATGAACATTTGGTTCATCATTAAGGCTGTTTAGGGTAGCATAACTCAAAAACTAAGGGTTGGACAGTATTCTACTATAAAAATTTAAAATCCTGAGACATTTTTACATAAGTACAACAAAAATTAGGTAAATCCATGATGGACCCATTTTCACAAATTAACAATGTTTGAAAAATGAACATTTTGGTTTATCATTAAGGCTGTTTAGGGTAGCATAACTCGAAAACTAAGGGATGGACAATATTCTACTATGAAAATTTGGAATCTTGGGACATTTTTACGTAAGTACACCAAAAATTAGGTAAATCCATGATGGACCTATTTTTACAAATTAATAATGTTTGAAAAATGAACGTTTGGTTCACCATTAAGGGTGTTTAGGGTAGCATAACTCGAAAACTAAGGGATGGACAATATTCTACTATGAAAATTTGGAATCCTGGGGCATTTTTACGTAAGTACACCAAAAATTAGGTAAATCCATGATGGACCCATTTTCACAAATTAACAATTTTGAAAAATGAACAATTTGGTTCACCATTTGTGTTGTTTAGGGTAGCATAACTCAAAAACTAAGGGTTGAACAATATTCTACTATAAAATTTGAAATCCTGGGACATTTTTACATAAGTACACGAAAATCTAGATAAATCCATGATGAACCCACTTTCACAAATTAACAATGTTTGAAAAATGAACAATTTGGTTCATCATTAAGGCTGTTTAGGGTACCATAACTCAAAAACTAAGTGTTGAACAATATTCTACTATAAAAATTTGGAATCCCGGGACTTTTTTTACAAAAGTACACGAAAAACCAGAAAATCCATGATGGATCTATTTTTACTAATAAAAAAAGTGTGAAAAATAAACATTTCAGTTGATTATTATAACAGTTTAGGGTTCTATAACTCAAAAACTAAGAGTTTAACAGTATTCTGATATGAAAATTTGGAATCCTAGGATTTTTTTACATAAGTACACCAAAAACTAGATAAATCCATGATGTACCCATTTTCACAAATGAGCAATGTATAAAAAATGAACATTTCGGTTTATTATTAAAGCTGTTTTGGACACCAAAATTTAAAAACTAAGCATTGGACAATGTTCTACAATCAAAATTTGGAATCCTGAGACTTTTTTACATAAGTATACCAAAAATTATGTAAATCCATGATGGACCCATTTTCACAAATTAACATTGTTTGAAAAATGAACAATTTGGTTCATCATTAAGGCTGTTTAGGGTAGCATAACTCAAAAACTAACGGATAAACAATGTTTAATTTAAAAATTTGGTAGCCTGGGGCATTTTTATATAAGTACACCAAAAATTAGGTAAATCCATGATGGACCCATTTTTACAAATTAAGAATATGTATAAAATAGGAATTTCAGTTTATTACTGTTTAGGGTGGCATATCTCAAAAACTAAGGGATGGACAATATTCTACTATGCAAATTTGGAATGCTGGGGCATTTTTACATAAGTACACCAGAAATGAGGTAAAATTTGTTGACAAATACACTTTGACCCTAGAATAAGTTTAATTTTCAACCGAAAAATGGACAGAAGTCTAAATTTCCCAAAAATCCCCAACTTACGTTTGTAACACTGCACTTGCGGGTTGCCGCCCCATCCATCCGGACATCTACAAATAGGCCTATGGAAACTCGTCACACATTGCGCGTTACTACCGCACGGATTGGCGACTGCACACGGCACTTGACACCTTTGATTGATACAAGCCTTATCGTTTGAGCAATCTGAATCTGATGTACATTCAGGAGATGGTGGAACTTCGTAACAATTTATCAAAGGATTGCCTGTTAGGCCTATAGGACAATGGCAAACTGCTTTATGGTTCAAGGAGCGACATTCGGCCGAAGTGGCACATGGGTTGGACACTGTGCATGGGTTTAGGCATTGACGATTGATGCAGGAGTCACTTGAAGGGCAGTCGGAGTTGGACGTGCACCCTGCTTCAATTTGAGGAGCTATAGAAAAAAATTAATTAGTTTGTGAGGATTTTTGGGGTATATCATCATATCTTTTTACACGCATACAGAATGGCATACTCAGTAAATGGCATAAACCATTTAAATACAAATAGATCAGTGCCATTTTTATGGTATGTGACGAAAGAGGTCAATTGAAATGGTATAATGCAAGTGAAAAGATTTGACGATATATACATATTTTGTCTGAAATCTAAAAGCCAAAGGATCGCAATAAATAGCTTAAACACCCGTACAGTATAAAAATACAAAGGAACAGAAATTATTATTGCTGTATTACTAGCGTCCGTAGCCAGTTTTGAGTGTCAATTATACTAACGACATTATAATTTCGAAATATTTAAGAAACAGCTCAATGACGTCTATGAATTTAATATGAATAAAATTTATTTTCTTGAACGTGCGTAGCAGGTTGTTAAATATTTATAACAAGTGTGTAGTTGCATAATATTTTTGTTATGAGATTCCAAATCTGTGCAGGGCCGGCTCAAGATATATAGGCGCCCTGAGCCAAATTAGATTAGAGCGCCACCACCCGTTACAAAAATTATTATATAAACATACTCTAAAAATGCGTACACTTACGTAACATTCTCTTTACAATCAAATAATATTACTACCAAGTTTATATCTCTACCAATTTTTGAATTATTGCCTCAAAAGTTAATATACCCCACATTTAGATAAAAACTTCAAAATTTTCAAAAATCTAATTTTTATGTATCTACATATTTCTCAATGCGCTGATTCCAAATTTTGAAACCGCAGGTCGATATCTCTTTTTGTTCTCGAGATATTTAGATTCAAAGTTTTGCTCAAAACTGCCCATTTTTGGGTAATAACCCTAAAATGGGTCGAGATATGAATTTGGCGATAACACCATTCGATTCTACGGGCAAAATTACATAAGTACACCAATTTTCAGAAATTTTGAACACCGCATACAATCTCTAAAGCAAAATAATTGAAAACGACCAAAAATCGAAAAAATCCTAAGGGATCCTTACGATTTTTTCAGATTTTGGCCGTTTTCAAACTTTTATTCATAAAAAATTAACCGGTTGGACAAAAATTATGAAAATTGGTACACTTATGTAATTTTGCCCGTAGAATCGAATGGTGTTATCGCCAAATTCATATCTCGACCCATTTTTGGGTTAATACCCAAAAATGGGCAGTTTTGAGCAAAACTTTGAATCTAAATATCTCGAGAACGAAAAGAGATATCGACCTGCGGTTTCAAAATTTGGAATCAGCGAATTGAGAAGTATCTAGATACATTAAAATTAGATTTTTGAAAATTTTAAAGTTTTTATCTAAATATGGGGTATATTGACTTTTGGGGCAATAATTCAAGAATGGGTGGAGATATAAACTTGTTGGTAGTATTATTTGATTGTAAAGAGAATGTTACGTAAGTGTACACATTTTTAGAGTATTTGAACAACAATACCTTCCTTACCTAAAGGTGACGGAAGGTATAAATATTATTTTTGTTTATTTATATATTTGTCTTCAGTTTTTATATTTTTTGGGCGCCCCTAAAAGCCAAGTGCCCTAAGCTAGTGCCTAAGTGGCTCACGACTTAAGCCGTCACTGACTCTGTGTATAGCACTGACAGCATTCACAGTCTTATTTATGAGGGGTGGATATTTCGGTTTCTTTATCAACTTTAGTGAGAGGCGTTCCAAAGTTTTATGGCGATCTTTTAGATTTCGATGACAGAGTATACTGTATTTGTAATGTATAAGTTATGATTACTATTTAGAATTAAAAAATCTGTTCTAATTGTTAAAAAATAAATTTTAGATTGTTGTCAAATTGTTATATAAAAGACTGTCTTTATATAGCTATTCTAAATAAAATATGTACAAAATATTTACAACAATTATACGAAATACATAAAGACAATCTTTAATATTTATAATAATATTAATAATTTTCGTATTATTTTAAATTTTGTAAAATTCTAAATATTATACATTTTAGCAACTAAAAATAACATATAAATAATGTAAATTGGATTGTTAATATATGTTGCTGTTATAGGTAGGTATATAAATATATAGGACAGGACTAAGTGGTAGGTATATTAAACTTATTATTAGTACATAAGTATGTATTAATACCTGAAACATAAATATAATGGTTAATAACAAACAAAAACATTTATATATTAATAAACATGGTAACCTAGAAATTTTCATACATAAAAAATAAATAATGTTTAAAATCTCAATTTGTTGAACAAAATAAAAATAAGCTATTTATGTAATAAGTGGCGAAATGCTAGTATTTTAGGCACGCGACGTGATATTTGTACGCACGAGCATAAGCGAGTGGTACATCACGTCAAGTGCCTAAAACACTCATTTCGCAATGATTTATATGCAAGATTTTTTTATAATATCGTTTTAAAACAGATCATTTATTCTCAAATACCAACATTTTGAATTTTTCAATAGTAAAAAGTAGGCAGACGTTAGCTTCGTTGCTAAATGAATTACTTTTAAGCACTAGTGCTTAAAAATACACATTTTACGCATTAAACTGTCACTTTTACGCATTAATCTGTCATTTTCAAGCTTTAGTCCTTAAAAATGTTGCTTTTAAGCACTAGTGCTTAGAAATGTTACTTTTAAGCATTTAGCAACGAAAATGGCAAAAAGTTGTAGTATGAAAAAGTATTTTAAATGAAAGTTTATGCAATATATTTCATAATTTATTGTTATTTTCATAAATAATTAAAAAAGATTGGTGCCAAAAATAGTCATGAAAAACAACCCCCCTTTTCCTGTAACGTCGAAGTACATATAGCACGTCATTCATAGCAAATAGGAAATAGTTTACGTTATTTATATAAATAAAAGTAGGATATAGTTTGTCACATTTTGAAATATATGTACTCTGACGTCAACATTCCGTGACTTTTTCAAAATATTACACAAATTTCAATACTTAATTGCAAACTATCTAATGGATATTTCGTGATATTTTCAAATATGAAGCTCTTTAAAGAACAATATCTTTCAAAATTTAGTAATTAGAAGTCAAAAAATACTGTCAACTAATTTTTAAATCTGGCCGTACTATATTGGAAGATGATTCGCGTATTAAACGTAAAAAAGGGCAACGAAAAAACCGTCAATAACGTATGAAAACTTCCAAGATCATTACATAAAGATAACTTTAAAATACGCATAATCTTACCAAGTTTGCACTCTGTATCTGCGTCTCCAATATACCCAGGAAGACACAAGCAAGACATGGTTCTTAGTGGTAAAGTGTCGACTACAGAACACTCTGCATTTCTTCCACATGGTTTGGTTTCTAGACAAGGATTCTTGCATACACCAGAGAAGCAAGCCAGCTTACTAGCGCATTCGGAATCCATTTTACATTGGACTGGAACTTCTGAGATAACTGCGAAAAAAAGTTAAAGTTATATTTTAGATATTTCAGAACCCTACCGATATATCCTTACCTATGGTACACTGCGTGTTGGGGTTACCATTATACCCAGGTGGACAAGAACAAGCGGCCCTATGATTATTAACGGTACAAATGGCTCCCAAACCACAACTGCAAGGATCTTCACATTTCTCATTTCTGCATGCCAGATTGAAGGGGCATTCATCGTCACTAACACATTCAGGTCTGACGCATTGGACATTAGAGTCTCCCTTGTAGTTGTCAGGGCAGTAACACCGAGCCCTATGGTTTGAATCGGACCTACAGAAAGCGTTGACCCCACATTGGGTGTAGGAACATGGGTCGGTACATTCACGGTTGACGCAAGCTTGGACTGGTGCACAGTCTGAATCGGTTCGGCAACCAACTGAAAAATAAATTGATGTTTAAGGTGCCAAAATTATGGTATAACCATTTTTGGGGACTTACTTTCAAAGCAGGCACTATGAGCATTTCCAGTGTATCCATCCCTGCATGTACATAGTGGCCTATGTAACTGAACCCTACATTCAGAGTTTTGTCCACATAAATTAGGGTTCTCTACACAAGGGTTTCTACATTGTTCGTTGATACAAGATTTGTCATTGGTGCATTCTGAATCTTGGGTGCATTCTGGTTTCGGCGCAGGTACTTCTGGTGTTGGTTGGACGCGGCACAAAACTTCTGGACTTCCAAAGTAACCTGGAGGACACTGACAAACCGCTTTATGGTTGACCACTTGACAAATAGCATTAACTCCACAAGCATCTGCACAAGGATCCCGACATCTTTGAGAATAACAAGCTTTGTCTCTAGGACAATCTTGGTTTATGACACATTCGGGGTATTGACAAACAGCTGCACCATTTACAACTCTACATTGACCATTAACCCCACAAGGATTAGGTGTACAAGGATCAACTTCTTTAGTCTGTTCTCTACAAGCTGTAAATGGATCCCCAACTAATGGTACAGGACAGCTGCATACTGGACTATGATTGATAACGTTGCATTGCGCTCCAAACCCACAGATTCCTGGGCAAGGGTCTATACAGCGGGTATTTGAACAGGCACGGTTTAATGGACAATCGGCAGAAATGGTACATTCTGGGCGACAACCAGAACCGTCTGGAGTACCGAAGAAACCAGGGAGGCATTCACAAACTGCAGAAGAACCAATGGATCTGCAGATGGTATTGAGACCACACGGCGATGGGTTGCATGGGTTCGGAATATCTGCAAAAACATACAAAATTTATACCATTTATAAGGTGACCAAATCGTCAAAAAACTTACCAATAATTACAGGATTGCACTGTCTAAATGCATCGCCAGAATATCCAGGCGGGCACGAACAAATTGGTATATGGTTACTAACAGTGCAAACAGCCCCTAAACCACAGGTTCCTGGGCAAGGATCTTGACATTTATTTCTTATACAAGCCTTGTTCATCGGGCAATCAGAATTGACCAGACATTCTGGCCTACAGCCCTGGTAAGGGTTACCATGGTATTCTGGTAAACATTCGCAGACTGCGTAATTGTTTTCGACTCTGCAATGGGCGTTTGAACCACATGGTGAAGGGTTGCATGGTTCTGGTTTTGGTGGTCGTGGTAGCGGTGCTATTAACAGAAAAATATGGTTAGAATAATATAATGGAATAAGATTTTTTTACCAAACCACTATTAACTTTTGAGCAATATTGTTGTTATATATTATTGTTTACTTAAATATTATTTACTGTTAAATTTATTTGTTAAATACATTTTTATTTTTGCTGTTTTTAAACAATAATATCTGTAAGAATCATGCAGATATTCGTATTGTACGTTGTACTATAATTTAGGTCATAATATGTCTATTTAAAGTAAAAGTCACAAATACTCGTATGGTGTAGTTTTAAATCTGTAATCTGTGTCATATTATTGAGTTTCTAATGTACCTAAAGTACAACTAGTACGTCGTGTATTAATATGAATAAACGATCAAGTTTTTCTGTCCGAGAAAAACAAAATTATTTTTCATAAAAATATTGTTTAATAGTTAGTCAATAATATTCTAAAACTTCCTTACGTGGTATGGGGTTGCAGGCACTAAATGGATCCCCAATATACCCTTCAGTACAAATACAGTTGGGTATATGGGTAACCACCCTACATTCTGCGTTCAACCCACAACTTCCTGGGCAAGGATCTTTACATTTCTGATTGATACAAGCCAAATGGTTCGCGCAATCACCATTGGTAGTACACTCAGGTCTACAGTTTGGTGGACTACCAATATACCCAGGGTAGCAAGAACATTTATGTTGGTCTTCATTAAGTATTTCACATTGGGCAAACGACCCACACGGGTTGGGTATACATGGGTTTCTAGGTGGTGCATCTGGTACAATAACTAAAAAATGGCCATGTAAGTCATGAAGACATTATGGTATAAATGTGTATTACTTATTGGTTTGCAATTTATGAATGGATCGCCAGTGTATCCTACAGGACAACTGCAAATTGGATTATGGTTGACAACTTCGCAACGGGCTAAAATACCACAGGTTCCTGGGCAAGGATCTTTGCATTTTTGGTTGATACAAGCTTGATTTAAAGGACATTCAGAACTAATAACACATTCAGGTCTGCAGGTTGGTGGACTACCAATATATCCTGATATACAAGAACAAACAGCTTGTCCGTTTATTTCCCTACATAGACTGTTTGGTCCACAAGGACTTGGATTGCAAGGATTCTTAATTTCAGGACCTATACACAATAAACCATTTAACAAATTGTATCTTATATTACAGGGTTTATACATACGTGGTACAGGTTTGCATTCAATAAAGGCATTACCAGTTTGTCCTTCAGGACAACTACACATAGGAATATGGTTTATTACATCACATTGGGCATTTTGTCCACAAGTTCCTGGACAAGGATCCTGGCATTTATTTCTGATACAAGCTCTGTTTTTAGGACATTCCGTATTTATGACACATTCAGGACGACATCCTCTATAAGGATCGCCTTGATATTCAGGCAAACAGGTACAGATTCCGTTGTTACATTGAGCATTTGGTCCACATGGACTTGGATTGCAAGGATCTTCTTCTATTACCGCTATAATTTGTTGTACATTAGACAAATTATTTGGCGAGATTAAAATAGGTAACTTACGTGTTGGAGGAGGTTTAGGTACACAATTTGTGAAAGGATCTCCCGTGTATCCTTCAGGACAAGTACAAACAGGTATGTGGTTTATGACGGCACATTGAGCACCAATTCCGCAAGAACCTGGACAAGGGTCTCTACATTTTTCTCTGATACAAGCCAAGTTGCTGGGACATTCAGGGTTGATGGTACATTCAGGTCGACAATTTGGTGCATTTCCTATATAGTTTGGTAAACAGGAACATGAAGGACTGCCTCCTATATCTCTGCATTGAGAGTTTGGCCCGCATGGTGTTGGATTACAAACATTAATAATAACTGGTATAGTCGGTGGAGGAGGTGGTGTGGGTATAGGATAACACCTGGTAAATGGATCACCAGTATACTCAACCTTGCAACTGCAAATAGGACTGTGGTTAATCACATTGCATCTGGTATTTAATCCGCAAGTTCCTGGACAAGGATCCACACATTTTTTATTGACACAAGCTTTGTCTTGAGAACATTCAGAACTGACTGTACACTCAGGTCTACACCCAGGTGGACTGCCAATATATTCCGGTAAACAACTACAAACAGCTTGATCATTAATTTCCCTACATTGGGCATTAGGTCCACATGGTGATGGACTACAAGGATTCCTTGGTTCTGGTACAGCTGGTTCAACAATAATATTGCAGTATGTGAATGGATCTCCAGTATATCTAGCAAAGCAAGTACACTGTGGTAGATGGTTGACAACTTGACATTCAGCGTTCTGTCCGCATGTTCCAGGACAAGGATCCTGACATTTGTTCCGGACACAAGCTCTATTGGATGGACAGTCAGAGTTGAGTGTACATTCAGGACGACATCCTTCATAAGGATTGCCTATGTATTCTGGTAAACAACTACAAGATCCTGCACCATTTTGCTCCTTACAAACGGCATTAGCTCCACAAGGAGACGGGTAGCAAGGGTTAGTCTGATCCGCTGGTTTTGGTTGGATAACTTCCATAATTTGACAAGCTCTGAATGGATCTCCAGTGTATTTATTTGCACACATACACATTGGTGTATGGCTTACTACTCTACATTCTGCATTTAAGCCACAAGAACCAGGACAAGGGTCTTTACATTTTTGATTTATGCAAGCCAAGTGACTGGCACATTCACTGTTACTGACGCATTCTGGGCGACAATTTGGTGCAGAACCAATAAAACCATTTAGACATGAGCAAGACGGAGATTCTCCAACAATTCTACATTCAGAATTTGGTCCACAAGGAGATGGCACGCATGGGTTTACAGGAGGTTTAGGTGGTTCTTCCGCTAAGAAACAAATAAATTAATATTGGAATATTAATCAAAATTTAATTTCTTACGTATTGGAAGACAACGTATGAAAGGATCTCCAGTTAGTCTTGGAGGACAACTACAAATTGGATTATGATTCACAACCTGGCATCTTGCGCCAATTCCACAAGTTCCAGGACAAGGATCTATACATTTTTGGTTGACACAAGCTTCGTTCAACGGACATTCAGAACTAACAACACATTCAGGTCTGCAGGTTGGTGGATTACCAATATATCCAGGTACGCAAGAACATACAGCTTGTCCGTTTATTTCCCTACATTGACTATTTTGTCCGCAAGGTGATGGACTACAAGGATTAGATACTTGTGGTTCTACAAAATTATTAATGTTTAATAACTTATTTTTTAAATTTACAATGAATATGTTTACCTTTTTCTGGTGAACATTCAATGAACGCATTACCAGTAAATTTGGGTGGGCAACTACAAACAGGTATATGATTTATTACGTCACACTGAGCATCTCTACCACATGTTCCTGGGCAAGGATCTTGGCATTTATTCCTAATACAAGCCCTGTTTTTGGGACAATCATTATTAAGGACACATTCGGGACGACATCCTCTGTAAGGATCGCCTTGATATTCAGGCAAACAAGTACAGACTCCATTGTCACATCGCGCATTTGGTCCACATGGATTAGGATCGCACGGATCTTCTTCTATTACCGCTACAATTTTTTGAATATTAAATAAATTATTTGGCGAAATTACAAGGTGTAACTTACGTGTTGGAGGAGGTTTGGGTACACAATTTGTGAAAGGATCTCCCGTGTATCCTTCAGGACATGTACAAATAGGTACATGGTTCTGAACATTACAATTGGCGCCGAATCCACAAGAACCAGGACAAGGATCTCTACATTTTTCTCTTATACAAGCTAAGTTGCTAGAACATTCAGGGTTAATAGTACATTCAGGTCTGCAATTTGGTGGACTTCCAATATAACCAACCATACAAGAACAGGATGGGGAGTTACCTATAGCTTGACAAATGGAATATGGACCACAAGGAGATGGTACACAAGGATTTTGTGGTATATCTATTGGAGTTGGAGGAGGTGGTGGTATAGGGTAACACCTGGTGAATGGATCACCAGTGTATTCAATCAAACAGCTACAAATAGGACTATGGTTAATCACATTACATCTGGAATTTAATCCACAAGTTCCTGGACAAGGATCCACGCATTTCTGATTAACACAAGCTTTGTCTTGAGGACACTCAGAACTGACTGTACACTCAGGTCGACAATTTGGCGGTGCGCCAATATAAGTAGGCAAACAACTACAAACAGCTTGTTCGTTGACTTCTCTACATTGACTATTAGGTCCACATGGTGAAGGAGTGCATGGTTTTCTAGGTTCAACTTTAGTTGTTTCTGGTATAATATTACAGTATGTAAATGGATCTCCAGTGTATCCAGGAATACATGTGCATGATGGTAGATGGTTTACAACTTGACAATTGGCATTTTGTCCACAAGTTCCTGGACAAGGATCTTGACATTTATTTCTGATACAAGCTTTGTTGGATGGACAGTCAGAGTTCAGAGTACATTCAGGACGACATCCTTCATAAGGATTGCCTACATATTCTGGTAAACAACTACAAGATCCTGCTCCATTTTGTTCCCTACAAATGGCATTAGCCCCACAAGGAGATGGCACACAAGGAGTGACCACTTCAACTGGTACAGGTTTTGGTTCAGGAATACATTGAGTAAATGGATCACCAATGAATCCAATCGTACAAATACAATTTGGAGTATGACTGACAACGCGACATTCTGCATTATCTCCACAAGTTCCTGGACAAGGATCTTTACATTTTTGGTTGATGCATGCTAAGTGGCTGGCACATTCACTGTTACTGACGCATTCAGGGCGACAATTTGGTGCACTACCAATGAAACCATTTAGGCAAGAGCAAGAAGGAGATTCGCCAACAACACGGCATTCAGAGTTAGGTCCGCAGGGAGATGGTACGCAAGGATCCACTCTTGGTGGAATAACTTCAGCTGTATTTAATAAAAAAATATTAATTGTATTATTATAAATTATAAGCGATGTATAATTCTTACGTATTGGTAAACAACGTATGAAAGGATCTCCAGTGAATCTTGGAGGACAACTACAAATTGGATTATGGTTGACCACTTGGCATCTAGCTCCAATTCCACAAGTTCCAGGACAAGGATCAACACATTTCTGATTGGCACAAGCTTGGTTCAAAGGACATTCAGAACTGACAACACATTCAGGTCTGCAGTTTGGTGGACTACCAATATATCCTGGTACACAAGAACAAACAGCTTGTCCGTTTATTTCCCTACATTGACTGTTTTGTCCACAAGGAGATGGACTACAAGGATTCTTTGGGGCTTCAGGAGGTATAGTTCTGCAACTTATGAAAGCATTGCCTGTCATTCCTTCAGGACAACTGCACACAGGGATGTGATTGATAACATCACATCTGGCATCTTCTCCACATGTTCCTGGACAAGGGTCTTGACATTTATTCCTGATACAAGCTCTGTCTCTAGGACAATCAGTGCTAAGGACACATTCAGGACGACATCCTCTGTAAGGATCGCCTTGATATTCAGGCAAACATGTACAGATTCCATTATTGCATTGGGCATTTGGTCCACATGGATTTGGACTGCAAGGATCTTCTTCTATTACCGCTACAATTTGTTGCACATTAGACAAATTATTAAACAAATTTACTTATAACTTACGTGTTGGAGGAGGTTTAGGTACACAATTTGTGAAAGGATCTCCCGTGTATCCTTCAGGACACGTGCAAATAGGTACATGATTTTGAACATTACAATTGGCGCCGAATCCACAAGAACCAGGACAAGGATCTCTACATTTTTCTCTGATACAAGCCAAATTACTAGAACATTCAGGGTTAATGGTACATTCAGGTCTGCAACTGGGTGGATTTCCTATATAATTTGGTAAGCAAGAACATGAAGGTGTACCACCAATATCTCTACATTGAGAGTTTGGTCCACATGGAGATGGTACACAAGGATTTTGTGGAATATCTATTGGAGTTGGTGAAGGTGGTGGTATAGGATAACACCTGGTGAATGGATCACCTGTGTACTCAACTTGACAACTACAAATAGGGCTATGGTTAATGACGTTACATCTGGCATTTAATCCGCAAGTTCCTGGACAAGGATCCACGCATTTTTGATTGACACAAGCTTTGTCTTGAGGACATTCAGAACTGACTGTACACTCAGGTCGACAGTTAGGAGGAGCGCCAATATAAGTTGGCAAACAACTGCAAACAGCTTGTTCGTTGACTTCTCTACATTGACTATTAGGCCCACATGGTGACGGGCTGCATGGTTTTCTTGGTTCCACTTTAATTTCTTCTGGTATAATATTACAGTATCTGAACGGATCACCAGTGTATCCTGGAATACATGTGCACTGTGGTAAGTGGTTCACAACTTGACAATCAGCATTTGTTCCACAAGTTCCCGGACAAGGATCTTGACATTTGTTTCTGATACAAGCTTTGTTGGATGGACAGTCAGAGTTGAGAGTACATTCAGGACGACATCCTTCATAAGGATTGCCTATATATTCTGGTAAACAACTGCAAGATCCTGCTCCATTTTGCTCCCTACAAATGGCATTGGCTCCACAAGGAGATGGAACACATGGTGTTACAATCTCAATTGGTGCTGGTTTGGGCTGTGGTAGACATTGAGTGAAAGGATCACCAATGAATCCTACATTACAAATACAGTTTGGAGTGTGACTAACGACACGACATTCAGCGTTTACTCCGCATGTTCCAGGACAAGGATCTTTGCATTTCTGGTTTATACATGCCATATGGCTGGCACATTCACTATTACTAACACATTCTGGGCGACAGTTTGGTGCAGTACCAATGAAACCATTTAGACAAGAGCAAGAAGGAGATTCTCCAACAACACGGCATTCTGAGTTTGGTCCACAGGGAGATGGTACACAAGGATCAACCCTAATTACGGGAATTTCAGCTGTATTCAACAAAAAAAAAATTAAATGTATTATTGTTTGATATGAGCAGCGTATATATCTTACGTATTGGCAAACAGCGTACGAAAGGATCGCCAGTGAATCTTGGAGGACAACTACAAATTGGATTATGGTTGACAACTTGGCATCTAGCTCCAATTCCACAAGTTCCAGGGCAAGGATCAACACATTTCTGGTTGACACAAGCTTGGTTCAAAGGACATTCTGAACTAACAACACATTCAGGTCTACAGGCTGGTGGACTACCAATATATCCTGGCACACAAGAACAAACAGCTTGTCCACTTATTTCCCTACATTGACTGTTTGGTCCACATGGACTTGGCTGGCAAGGGTTCTTCGGAACTTCAGGAGGTATTTGTCTACATTCAATGAAAGCGTTCCCAGTCATTCCTTCGGGACAACTGCATACAGGGATGTGATTAATAACATCACATTTGGCATTTTGTCCACAAGTTCCTGGGCAAGGATCTTGGCATTTATTTCTGATACAAGCTTTGTCTCTAGGACAATCTGTACTAAGAACACATTCAGGTCTACATCCTTTGTAAGGATCACCGTGATACTCTGGTATACATGTACAGATTCCGTTGTTACATTGGGCATTTGGTCCACATGGACTTGGGTTGCAAGGATCTTCTTCTATTACCGCTAAAATTTGTTGTATATTAGACAAATTATTAGGCGATATTATACAGGGCATTAAAAGGGGTGAGGGTATTTACAGAAAGTTCGTCTATAAATTACTCAGCAATAATCTCGCTTATTATTACATTTACCGGTTTTAACTATATAACATAAATTATAATAATAAAACTCTTCTATGCAATAGTGCAAGTAAGTAATCTTTCAAAGGAACTTTTGGTGTGGCATTTGTAAAAAAATAGGTGTTCGTGTTAAAATTTTATTGGATATATAGAATCTTTTCCAAGGAAATTTTTATTTCAATATTTTTATTTCTAAAAATTCACAAACTTGTTCAAATACTCTAAAAATGCGTGCACTTACGTAACATTCTCTTTACAAGCAAATAATATTACTACCAAGTTTATATCTCTACCCATTTTTGATTTATAGCCTTAAAAGTCAATATACCCCACATTTGGATAAAAACTTCAAAATTTTCAAAAATCTAATTTTTATGTGTCTAGATACTTCTCAAACCGCTGATTCCAAATTTTGAAACCGCAGGTCGATATCTCGTTTCGTTCTCGAGATATTTAGATTTAAAGTTTTGCTCAAAACTGCCCATTTTTGGGTATTAACCCAAAAATGGGTCGAAATATGAATTTGGCAACATCACCATTCGATTCTACGGACAAAAATACATAAGTATACCAATTTTCATAATTTTTATCCAACCGGTTCATATTTTATGAATAAAAGTTTAAAAACCCCCGAAAATGGCTAAAATCTGAAAAAATCCTAAGGGGTACCCCTTACGATTTTTGCGATTTTTGGCCATTTTCAGTTATTTTGCTTTAGAGATTGTATGCGGTGTTCAAAAATTCTGAAAATTGGTGTACTTATGTAATTTTGCCCGTAGAATCGAATGGTGTTGTCGCCAAAATCATATCTCGACCCATTTTTGGGTTATTACCCAAAAATGGGCAGTTTTGAGCAAAACTTTGAATCTAAATATCTCGAGAACGAAAAGAGATATCGACCTGCGGTTTCAAAATTTGGAATCAGCGCATTGAAAAGTATCTAGATACATGAAAATTAGATTTTTGAAAATTTTGAAGTTTTTATTTAAATGTGGGGTATATTGACTTTTGGGGCAAGAATTCAAAAATGCGTAGAGATATAAACTTGGTGGTAATATTATTTGATTGTAAAGAGAATGTTACGTAAGTGTACGCATTTTTAGAGTATTTATATATGAGTATACATAATGTATATTCAAGTGATAATAATTTTATTGAATTTATAGAATATTTTCCAAGGAACTTTCTGTATGGAATTTGAAAAAAATTGTATCATGTTCGTGTTACAATTTTACTGGATATATAGAATCTTTTCCAATGAAATTTTGGTATGGGATTTGTACAAAATACGTGAAATTAACGGAAGGTCTTGTACTGGCCACAACAGATTTTTTTAATAATATGACATATAATTGTTTTATACTGTTAGATAGCAAATTTCATGTTCCTTTTAAATTTGAATAAATATATAGGATGTTCCATATGAAAATTAAAAATTACTATCAATTACTTGAAAACCGGAAGTAACAATGTTGACCTACTTCCGCTATCATATAGAGGAGTTTAAATACTGTAATATATGTTTATAGTTAAAACAGCTAAATGTAATAATAAGCGAGAAATTTATAAACGGACACCCTGTAGAGCTTACTAAAATGAGTAAATAAAATTTTGAAAAACATAGGTTTAATCTTTAACTTTTTTCCGAGAAAGAGGCGGAGAAAAACTGTCATAGATAGTAATCGAACAAAATTTTGTCTGTCAGTCAATAGTCTACATAACAAACAATAAAAATTTATATGAAATATTTTTCTCAATTTCTAATAGTTTTGAAGTTATTTGACAATTACTACAAAATGGTCAAGGTAGCCAGAATATTTAGCTTAGTAAAATTATTTGAATTTTTAAACACAGCTCATTTAATCGAAGTCGTAACTCTAACAGTTTTCGAGATAGCAGAGGTAAAACTCATGTTTCACTGCCTTAGATCGCAACTTATTGAAGATCGAATCTATATTGATTAAACAGACTGTTTATTAGGCTATATGATAACTTACGTGTTGGGGGTGGTTTGGGTACACAATTTGTGAAAGGATCTCCCGTGTATCCTTCAGGACAAGTGCATATAGGTACATGGTTTTGAACATTACAATTGGCGCCGAACCCACAAGAACCAGGACAAGGGTCTGTACATTTTTCCCTGATACAAGCTAAGTTACTGGAACATTCAGGGTTGATGGTACATTCAGGTCTGCAATTTGGTGGACTTCCTATGTAATTAGGTAAACAAGAACAAGATGGGCTGCTTCCTATGTCTCTACATTGAGAGTTTGGACCACAAGGTGATGGTACACAAGGGTTTGACGGTGGTGGTATTGGTGCAGGAGGTGCTAAAATAGGAATAATTTTAAAGAGAGTACTAAAATTTTTGTTGAAAGTCTTACGGGCTGGTATACGGTAACACCTGGTAAATGGATCACCAGTATATCCAGACAGACAACTGCAAATAGGACTGTGATTAATCACATTACATCTGGTATTTAATCCGCAAGTTCCTGGACAAGGATCCACGCATTTTTGGTTGACACAAGCTTTGTCTTGAGGACATTCAGAACTGACTGTACACTCAGGTCTACAACTTGGTGGTGCACCAATATACGTCGGTAAACAACTACAAACAGCTTGTCCATTAACTTCTCTACATTGACTATTTGGTCCACATGGTGATGGTTGACAAGGATCCTTTTGTTCCACAACTGGTGTCTCCTCAATTATCACATTGCAAAATGTGAAAGGATCTCCAGTATATCCATTAAAGCAAGTACATTGTGGTAAATGGTTCACAACTTGACATTCGGCGTTCTGTCCACAAGTTCCTGGACAAGGATCTCGGCATTTGTTTTTGATACAAGCTCTGTTGGATGGACAGTCAGAGTTGAGGGTACATTCGGGACGACAACCTTCGTAAGGATTGCCTATGTATTCTGGTAAACAACTGCAAGATCCTGCACCATTTTGCTCCCTACAAATGGCATTGGCTCCACATGGAGATGGCAGGCAAGGGGTTGGTTGGATTGGGGGAACCACATCTAGAAAGAACCATTTGTTGAGATTATGGTTTTGGCCTGAACCATAAGCTGAGAGGCAAAGCAATATATATCCAAGGCAATGGTTGGGCAAAGCTCTTCTTATGTATTAGGTTAATGTTTTGGATGGTTTTATGATTTATAAACTATGTTATGGTAGCAATATTGGTATTTATAAAACCAGTTTTTGTTGTAGGCTATGGTTTTCTTTATACCAGAAGCAAAATGTATGTATAGATCATGTGAAGTAGGCAATAGCGTATCATATACATGTTATTATGGGTGTGAAATATATTTCTGAAACCATATTGTTGGAGTATTCAATGGGTTTGTTTTGTACCAGAAGCGAAGAATATCTTATAGACTATGTTATAACGGTTTTGCACAACCATTTTGTAGTATGTATACCATAGTTTCATTTTGTATCACAAGCTCGGCAATAGCAAATCTTATAGACTAATATTAATATAAGGTAGTTAGTACAGTATTTGTAAAACCATTTGTTGTTCAATAGTTTTCTTTTATACCAGAAGCAAAGCGTAACTTACATACTAAGTAAAGTATAGAAAACATATTTTTTGAAACCATTTCTTTGATGTATTAAATGGTTTTATATTACACGACAAGCAAAGCAAGTGGTACAGACTTGCAAACCATTTTATATGTAACTAAATGGTTGTGTCGCCGTACCATAAGCAAGGCAAATATGTGAGTCACCATATTGTGGGTATAAGCATGTCGTATTGTATGTACCATTTTGGTGGAATATTGAATGATTTTATATTGAACCATAAG
Source organism: Ophonus ardosiacus (assembly GCA_943142095.1). Classification (NCBI taxonomy): domain Eukaryota; kingdom Metazoa; phylum Arthropoda; class Insecta; order Coleoptera; family Carabidae; genus Ophonus; species Ophonus ardosiacus. The sequence goes on from OW964839.1 coordinate 2,509,432, forward strand.
CGCAGAGTATATATTGGTTATAAATTGTGGACTGTTGCATTCTTATAGACTATGTTATTATACCTAAAACCATATATGGATATGTGGTGTTTCGAATGGTTTCCTTTGTACCATAAGTTATGGGTTTATTATTTGTATATATTGCGTTTTGTTACACATTATTATTATATTGTTAAAAGCATTATTTATGTATGTTTATTTGGCATATTTGGTATTACATTATAAGAGTATTAAATATATGTTTTATGATATGGCACTTATAAACTAATATTGTTATTGTAAGCGTCTTATATTTATATTATATGTTTTGATACATCAGGTTTTTGGAAAGGCATTCCTTACTTTGTGTGCATTGAGTAAACGGATCACCAATGAATCCATTTACGCAGACGCAGTTGGGAGTATGACTAATTACTCTACATTCAGCGTTAAGTCCACAAGTTCCTGGACATGGATCTTTACATTTTTGGTTGATACAAGCTAAGTGACTTGCGCATTCACTGTTACTGACACATTCTGGGCGACAATTTGGTGGAGAACCAATGAAACCATTCAGGCAAGAGCAAGACGGAGATTCTCCAACAACACGACACTCTGAGTTTGATCCACAAGGAGATGGCACACAGGGATCAACTCGCGGAGGTGGTGTATCAGCTAAATTAACATTTATAAATAAATAATTTGAATTGATCCCCAAATTAAGATAGTTCTTACGTATTGGTAGACAACGTATGAAAGGATCTCCAGTAAATCTTGAAGGACAACTACAAATTGGATTATGATTGACTACTTGGCATCTGGCACCAATACCACAAGTTCCAGGACAAGGATCTATACATTTTTGGTTGACGCAAGCTTGGTTCAACGGACATTCTGAACTGACTACACATTCAGGTCTGCAAGATGGTGGACTACCAATATAACCAGGTACACAAGAACAAACAGCTTGACCATTTATTTCTCGACACTGACTGTTTGGTCCACATGGACTTGGACTACAAGGGTTGACGTATTGAGGTACCACTATTAATAAGAAAATAGTCAGAAATGTTTAAAATATTATTACAAATATTATTACCTATGACTTGTGTGCATTGCATAAAAGCATTACCACTAAATCCTTCAGGGCATGTGCAAGTAGGAATATGATTAATAACGTCACATAACGCATTTTGTCCACAAGTTCCTGGGCAAGGGTCAACACATTTATTCCTTAAACAAGCTCTATTTTTAGGACAATCATTATTAAGGACGCATTCAGGTCGACATCCAACGTAAGGATCGCCTTGATATTCAGGCAAACAGGTACAAAGTCCGTCGTTACAATTTGTATTTGGTCCACATGGACTTGGATTGCATAAATCATATACAGTTGGTGCTGTTGGCGGAAGTAACGGTACGCATTTTGTGAAAGGATCTCCCGTGTATCTGACTGGACAAGTACAAATTGGTGTGTGGTTTATGACACTACATTCAGCAGTAATTCCACAAGAACCAGGGCACGGATCTATGCATTTTTCCCTGATACAAGCTTGGTTGCTTGGACACTCAGGGTTGATGGTACATTCAGGTCGACAATTTGGCGGATTTCCTACATAATTTGCCAGGCAAGAACATGAAGGATTGCCTCCTATGTCTCTGCATTGAGAATTTGGTCCACATGGAGATGGTACGCACGGGTTACGAGGTACAACAATTGATACTGGAGGAGGAGGTGGTATAGGCAAACACCTTGTAAATGGATCACCTGTGTATCCAACTTGACAACTGCAAATTGGACTATGGTTTATAACATTACATCTGGCATTTAATCCACAAGTTCCTGGACAAGGATCCACGCATTTTTGGTTGACACAAGCTTTGTCTTGAGGACATTCAGAACTGACGGTACACTCAGGTCTACAACCAGGTGGACTGCCAATGTAAGTCGGCAAACAGCTACAAACAGCTTGTTCATTAACTTCTCTACATTGACTATTAGGTCCACATGGAGATGGATTACAAGGATTTCTTGGTTCTGGTTTAGGTTCATCAGGAATAATATTACAATATCTAAATGGATCTCCAGTGTATCCAGGAATACATGTGCATGATGGTAGATGGTTTACAACTTGACAATTGGCATTTTGTCCACAAGTTCCTGGACAAGGATCTTGGCATTTATTTCTGATACAAGCTTTGTTGGATGGACAGTCAGAGTTGAGAGTACATTCAGGTCGACAACCTTCATAAGGATTGCCTATGTACTCTGGTAAACAACTGCAAGATCCGGCTCCATTTTGTTCCCTGCAAATGGCATTAGCTCCACATGGAGATGGTGAACAAGGTGTGACTAATTCCAAAGGATATGGTTGGGGTTGTTGTTGACATTGAGTGAAAGGATCACCAATGAATCCAATGACGCAAATACAATTTGGAGTATGACTGACGACGCGACATTCTGCATTAGCTCCACAAGTTCCTGGACAAGGATCTCTACATTTTTGATTGATACAAGCCAAATGACTGCCACATTCGCTGTTACTGACGCATTCAGGGCGACAATTTGGTGGAGAACCAATAAAACCATTTAGACAAGAGCAAGAAGGAGATTCGCCAACAACACGGCATTCTGAGTTTGGTCCACAGGGAGATGGTACACAAGGATCAACTCTTGGAGGAGTAACTTCAGCTGTATCATAAATATATATTAAATATATGAACAATAATTTCATATTTGTAAGTCTTACGTATTGGCAAACAACGTATGAAAGGATCACCAGTGAATCTTGGAGGACAACTACAAATTGGATTATGATTGACTACTTGACATCTGGCTCCTACACCACAAGTTCCAGGACAAGGGTCAACACATTTCTGATTGACACAAGCTTGGTTCAAAGGGCATTCAGAACTTATAACACATTCAGGTCTACAAGCTGGTGGACTACCAATATATCCTGGCACACAAGAACAAACAGCTTGTCCATTTATTTCCCTACATTGACTGTTTTGTCCACATGGACTTGGACTGCAAGGATTTCTTGGGGGTGGTGCTAATATAAAAAATATATTAGTGCTATTCCTTGTTAAAATATAAGATAATATATTACCAATAATAATTCGACAATCTATAAAGGCATTGCCGGTATATCCTGAAGGACAATTACACATAGGAATATGGTTGACCACAGAACATTCCGCATTTTGTCCACAAGTTCCTGGGCAAGGATCTATACATTTATTCCTGACACAAGCTTTATCTCTAGGACAATCATTATTAAGGACACATTCAGGACGACATTCTCTGTAAGGATCTCCTTGATATTCAGGCAAACATGTACAAACTCCATTATCACATTGGGCATTAGGTCCACATGGACTTGGATTGCAAGGATCTTCTTCTATTATCGCTAGAATTTTTTGTACATTAATCAAATTGTCTGGCGAAATTTTAAGGTATAACTTACGTGTTGGAGGAGGTTTGGGTACACAGTTTGTGAAAGGATCTCCCGTGTATCCTTCAGGACATGTACAAACAGGTACATGGTTCTGAACATTACAATTGGCGCCGAATCCACAAGAACCAGGGCATGGGTCTCTACATTTTTCTCTTATACAAGCTAAGTTGCTGGAACATTCAGGGTTAATAGTACATTCAGGTCTGCAGTTTGGAGGATTTCCAATATAGTTTGGTAAACAAGAACAAGAAGGATTGCCTCCTATGTCTCTACATTGAGCGTTTGGTCCACATGGAGATGGTACGCAAGGATTTCGAGGCAAATCAACTGGTAATGGAGGAGGTGGTGGTTCAGGGAAACATCTGGTGAATGGATCACCAGTATATCCAGACACACAACTGCAAATAGGACTATGGTTTATAACATTGCATCTGGTATTTAATCCACAAGTTCCTGGACAAGGGTCCACACATTTTTGATTGACACAAGCTTTGTCTTGAGGACATTCAGAACTGACTGTACACTCAGGTCTACAATTTGGAGGTGCACCAATATAAGTAGGTAAACAACTACAAACAGCTTGTTCGTTAACTTCTCTGCATTGACTATTTGGTCCACACGGAGATGGTTGACACGGATTCTTTGGTTCTGGTGTAGGTTCTTCAACAATTATACTACAATATCTAAATGGATCGCCAGTGTATCCAGGAATACATGTGCATGATGGTAAATGATTCACAACTTGACAATTGGCATTTGATCCACAAGTTCCTGGACAAGGATCTTGACATTTATTTCTGATACAAGCTTTGTTGGATGGACAGTCAGAGTTGAGAGTACATTCTGGACGACAACCTTCGTAAGGATTGCCTATATACTCTGGCAAACAACTACAAGATCCTGCTCCATTTTGCTCCCTACAAATGGCATTAGCTCCACAGGGAGATGGTGAACATGGAGTGACTATTTCTATTGCTTGTGGTGGAGGTTGTGGAATACATTGTGAGAAAGGATCGCCGATGAATCCAACAGCACAAATGCAGTTGGGTGTATGACTTACGACGCGACATTCTGCATTAGCCCCACAAGTTCCTGGACAAGGATCTCTGCATTTTTGGTTGATGCATGCCAAATGACTGGCGCATTCGCTGTTACTGACACATTCTGGGCGACAATTTGGTGCAGTACCAATGAAACCATTTAGACAAGAGCAAGAAGGAGATTCTCCAACAATACGACATTCAGAGTTTGGTCCACAGGGAGACGGTACGCAAGGATCAACTCTTGGAGGAATAACTTCAGCTATATAAATATTTGGGATTAGTTAATTTGAACTAACACTCAATAGAAAATAATTCTTACGTATTGGTAGACAACGTATGAATGGATCTCCCGTAAATCTTGAAGGACAACTACAAATTGGATTATGATTAACTACTTGGCATCTGGCTCCTATTCCACAAGTTCCAGGACATGGATCAACACATTTCTGGTTGACACAAGCTTGATTCAAAGGACATTCAGGACTTGTAACACATTCAGGCCTACAGGTTGGTGGACTACCAATATATCCTGGCACACAAGAACAAACAGCTTGTCCATTTATTTCTCTACATTGACTGTTTGGTCCACATGGACTTGGATTGCAAGGATTTGTAATAACTGGAGCAGGTACAGGTCTGCACTCAATGAATGCGTTTCCAGTAAACCCTGAAGGACAATTGCACATAGGGATGTGATTAACAACGGAACATTCCGCGTTTTGGCCACATGTTCCTGGGCAAGGATCCTGGCATTTGTTTCTAATACAAGCCCTATTTCTTGGACAATCGTTATTAAGGACACATTCAGGGCGACATTCTCTGTAAGGATCGCCTTGATATTCAGGCAAGCAAGTACAGATTCCTTCGTTACATTGGGCATTTGGTCCACATGGACTTGGATTGCAAGGATCTTCTTCTATTACAGCTACAAGTTTTCGTACATTAGACAAATTACTAGGCAAGTTTTTAAGGTTAAACTTACGTGTTGGAGGAGGTTTAGGTACACAATTTGTGAAAGGATCTCCCGTGTATCCTTCAGGACAAGTGCAAATAGGTACATGGTTTTGCACATTACAGTTTGCGCCGAATCCACAAGAACCAGGACAAGGGTCTCTACATTTTTCTCTGATACAAGCCAAATTGCTGGAACATTCAGGGTTGATGGAACATTCTGGTCTACAATTTGGTGGACTTCCTATGTAATTTACTAAGCAAGAACATGATGGAGAACCGCCAATATCTCTACATTGAGAGTTTGGACCACATGGAGATGGTACGCAAGGGTTCCTAACAATTGGTACATCTGGTATAATAGGAGCTGAAAGAAATTTATATTGGGACCAAATTTTGTTGTATATATACAGGGTATTTCTGTACTTATGGATCAATCTTTATAGTCATTTAGTACTGACTAAAATATGCAAAAAAGTTTAATCATTATATGTCTGAACTTCAACTGTTACCAAGAAAAAGGCAATTTTGTATTAGAATCGAAGAAAAGACAAATTTTTGTCTATCAGTGAATAGACTATATAAAAAACCAATAAAGTATTATATGAAACATTTTTTCCATTTTCCAATAGCTACAAAGTTATTTAAAAATTAAATATTTGCCTGGGTCACCACATTAAACTTAGCAATATAAAAAATAATAATAATTTATTGATTTCATAAATAATTAAATAAAAAGAATGGTGCAAAAAAAAAAAATGTTTTGAAAAACAACTCCCGACTCTTGTGACGTCGGAGTACATACATCATATCATTCATGGCCAACAGAAAAAGACCTTAAGTTATAAAAAAGTAGGCGATAGTTCGTCACATGTTAGCAAAGAGCAAAACAATACTTATACGTATAACATAAAATGGAAATGACGAGAGGTATTGTGCTGGCCACATTTTATCACATATAAATATTTTTATTTTAAATATAATTTTTTATAGGTACTTTTCCATACATTCCTTATTTTATTTTATAGTGAAACTCATTAGCTATTAAACAAGTTTGAACAAACTTGTCTGAGCGAATGAACGAACGAACAATTTCCATTTTCAAAATAGAAATTTTCTTATTTCGTTTTAGTATTATAAAATCGCTTATGTTTGACACATGTGCTCCGTGTTATAGTGTAAAACTACCCTTAAAAATGGGGTACAAGGTGTTTACGGAACATTTTATGTGTATAAAGTGCGTGTGACAATTTTGTGAACTGTGTTTTCGGGACAAAATATTAGTAAATATTATAGACTTATAGTGTAACATAATGCTGAGACTTCGTGTAGCTGCCATGCCTGATTTAAGGGCCTAAAAGGTGTGATTATATTTTCAAATTTTAATTTTAAGTTTTGTAAGTAATATTTCATAATTTTAATGTATTTTTTCTTTTGTTATAGGAGTGTGCATGGTGTTCCAAACAGCACAGGCCTTAAGGTATGTGGTAGATATAAGTTTGCATATTTTTGAGTTGGTTTCGTACCCAAAAATGGGTGTAGGATTTGCGCCATATAAGGGATGATATAATACAAAATGTTTTAATAGAATTTAGCAATAAATAATAAGCCGTGATGATATATTTATTTTATGATACCGGTTTCAAAATTATGAAAAACAACCCTCCACTTTTGTGATGTCGGAGTATATCAACACGTCATTCAAAACTAATAGGAAAACAGTTTATGTTAATTAAATAAATAAAAGTAGGCGACAGTTAGTCACCTGTTAAACTGTATGTACTTTGACGTCACATTTTGATTCACATCACGTGACTTTTTCAAAATATTACACAAAATTCAATATTTAATTGTAAACTCTGTAATGGATATCTCGTGATATCTTCAAATTCAAGGCTCTTTAAAGAACAATATCTTTTAAAATTTAGTACTTAGGATACGCCCGATGTCGCATTTTCGCATTTAGTATTTAGGATTTAGGTCTTCTTCACATAAATACAACTCTGAATAACACACTAATGACATCCATTGGTTTGTACGGCAACACTTTAGAATAACAAAAATGAATTATACAATTCGTTTCAATTTGATGTTTGAGATTAAATGTTTATATTATATTTCATAAAATAGAAGCTAAGAAGCTATTCTTTGACAGTAAATTTGACGTTTTGTGCAAATTATCTCAACGAACATGATTTGTTTAATTAGTGCACGTCAACTTCGAGGCATGGTGTGCTCCTGCAAAACCCTAAATTCTAATTCCTAAAATCCTAAATAATCACTAGATTTAGGGCATATAAATTTAGGATTTAGATATTAGGGTGATAAAAGTGCAACATCGGGCACATCCTTAGAAGTCGTATTAATATTTTTTTAAAGAGGTTCTCAAAAATTTAAACAAAAAATATTTATTTGAAAACGTAATTCTTATGGTTTTCAAGATAGCAGCGGTAATCCCGTAAAAACATATTTTTCACTGTCATATCTCAGATACTATTGAAAATGGGACCCATGTTGATTAAGCTTTTTTTACTCACTTTGGGTTTTATATAATTAAGCCCTTCAAATTTCATCCATAAGTATAGAATCACCAAGTATTAACTTACGAGGTATAGGGAAACATCTTGTAAATGGATCACCAGTGTATCCAGTAACACAACTACAAATAGGACTGTGATTAATCACATTACATTTGGTATTTAGTCCACATGTTCCCGGACAAGGGTCCACACATTTTTGATTGACACAAGCTTTGTTTTGAGGACATTCAGAACTGACTGTACACTCAGGTCTACAATTTGGTGGTGCACCAATATAGGTAGGCAAACAGCTACAAACTGCTTGTTCATTGACTTCTCTACATTGACTATTTGGACCACATGGTGATGGTTGACAAGGTTTCTTTGGTTCAGGCGTCGGTTCTTCAACAATTATACTACAATATCTGAATGGATCTCCAGTGTATCCAGGAATACAAGTACATTGTGGTAAATGGTTCACAACTTGGCAATTGGCATTTGATCCGCAAGTTCCTGGGCAAGGATCTTGACATTTATTTCTGATACAAGCTTTGTTCGACGGGCAGTCAGAGTTGAGAGTACATTCAGGACGACATCCTTCATAAGGATTGCCAACATACTCTGGTAAACAACTACAAGATCCTGCACCATTTTGCTCCCTACAAATGGCATTAGCTCCACATGGAGATGGTGAACAAGGTGAGACTAATTCCAAAGGATATGGTTGGGGTTGTTGTTGACATTGAGTGAAAGGATCACCAATGAATCCAATGATGCAAATACAATTTGGAGTATGACTGACGACGCGACATTCTGCATTAGCTCCACAAGTTCCCGGACAAGGATCTCTACATTTTTGATTGATACAAGCCAAATGGCTGGCACATTCACTGTTACTGACGCATTCTGGGCGACAGTTTGGTGGAGAACCAATGAAACCATTTAGACAAGAGCAAGAAGGAGATTCGCCAACAACACGGCATTCTGAGTTTGGCCCACAGGGAGATGGTACACATGGATCAACCCTTGGAGGAGGTTGAGCCGCTAAAATATGATACAATAATGAATATTTTATCTATTATTGTTAATTAGTTGTTTTTCTTACGTATTGGCAAGCAACGAATAAATGGATCACCAGTATATTCAGAAGGACAACTACAAATTGGATTATGGTTGACAACTTGACATCTAGCTCCAATTCCACAAGTTCCAGGACAAGGATCAACACATTTTTGGTTGGCACAAGCTTGGTTCAAAGGACATTCTGAGCTAGTTACACATTCAGGTCTGCAGGATGGTGGACTACCAATATATCCTGGCACACAAGAACATACAGCTTGTCCGTTTATTTCTCTACATTGACTGTTTGGTCCACATGGACTTGGATTACAAGGATTCGATGGTGGAGGAGCTATTAACATTATAATATTATAGTAACAATAATTACTACATGTTTTGTAAATATACCTTGAATGGTTCTGCATTCAATGAAAGCATTACCACTTGTTCCTGAAGGACAACTACATATAGGTATATGGTTAACCACAGAACATTCCGCATTTTGACCACACGTTCCTGGGCAAGGATCTATACATTTACTCCTCACACAAGCTCTGTTTCTTGGGCAATCATTATTAAGGACACATTCAGGACGACATCCTCTGTAAGGATCTCCTTGATATTCAGGCAAACATGTACAGACTCCATTATCACATTGGGCATTTGGTCCACATGGACTTGGGTTACAAGGATCTTCTTCTATTACCGCTACAATTTTTTGTACATTAATCAAATTGTCTGGCGAAATTTTAAGGTACAACTTACGTATTGGAGGAGGTTTGGGTACACAATTTGTGAAAGGATCTCCCGTGTATCCTTCAGGACATGTACAAATAGGTACATGGTTCTGAACGTTACAGTTTGCGCCGAATCCACAAGAACCAGGACATGGGTCAGTACATTTTTCTCTAATACAAGCTTGGTTGCTGGGACATTCAGAGTTAATAGTACATTCGGGTCGACAATTTGGTGGATTTCCAATATAATTTGGTAAGCAAGAACATGACGGATTGCCTCCTATGTCTCTACATTCAGAATTTGGGCCACAAGGCGATGGTACACAGGGGTTTTTGGGTGGTACGTACTGTACTGGAGGAGGTGCTGAAGAAAGAAAGTACAAGATAAGAAAAGTATAGGTAAGAGATAGCAAGAAGTACAGGTGTCTGAAAAAATGTACCCCCTCTTTATTTTTTTATTGTAAGTGATAGAAAAAAATAGTTAATATAAAAGTTTTATTATTTTAAATATACTATTTAGTGGCAGTTACTTATATTTTTTGTAAAGTCAGGTCTACAAGGTACGACTATCAACATTTATTTTTAAATAGCAACCTTTAGTTATTTTACTAAAATATAAACCACCATTTTTTTTCTCTTTTCAACGATATACATGTTTGTATATAAAAAATTGAGATAATTGAACAGTTTTAGAAATTGTTTTTATTCAAATAGTCTAGGTGGCTATGTAAAAATTAAATTTAAAAGTTAATTTATTAAGTTAGAAAACACTTTAAACAAGTAACAATTATATGTCTGCTTTATTTAGTTGTTTTTCACTGTCATATTTTGTTTATTTTCAAATAGCCTAGAATATTTGAATAAACATAATTTCTAATAGTCTTCTATTATCTTTTTTCCTTGATTTTCTTCATATATTTGATATACAAACATTTACATCATCGGAAAGAAAAAAAAAATGGTAGTTTATATTTTAATAATTAATTATAGGTTACTATATAAAAAATAAAAGTTGATTTTGTAAACCTGACTTTATAAAATATTTATATACAGTGTGTTTAAAAAAATCCTAACTAGGAGCGGGCTATGAACAGAAATGCGTGTGTCAATTTGAAAATATTTAATTAAAAAATGTCAATTTGTCACGAGATATTGTCAAAGATGTTATATAAAAAGTCAAAGTATTTCTTGTTTTCTTATTTTTGAAATATAAATGCAATAGAAAACGGCGAATGGCAATATCATGTATCCTTTTTAATTTCGTCTCCTTAAAATTACGTTGCACTAGGTTTTTTCTGAACACACTGTATCTGTCATTAAATAGTATATTTAAGATAAAACTTTTATTTAAGATAAAACTTTTATATGAGCCATTTTTATTGTACTACTTATAATAAAAAAGATAAAAAGGAAGTGCATCTTTCCAGACTCACTCTGTATAGACAATTACTTACGGGGTATATGGAGACACCTGGTAAATGGATCACCAGTGTAACCAGATTGACAACTGCAAATAGGACTATGGTTTATAACATTACATCTGGCATTTAATCCACAAGTTCCTGGACAAGGATCCACGCATTTTTGGTTGACACAAGCTTTGTCTTGAGGACATTCAGAACTGACTGTACACTCAGGTCTACAACCAGGTGGACTTCCAATATAAGTTGGCAAACAACTACAAACAGCTTGATCGTTGATTTCTCTACATTGACTATTTGGTCCACAAGGAGATGGGCTACATGGATTACTTGGTTCAAAAACTGGATCAGCCTCAATAACAATGAAGTTACAGTATCTAAATGGATCTCCTGTATAACCAGGTCTGCAAGTGCACTGTGGTAAATGATTGACAACTTGGCATTCGGCATTTGATCCGCAAGTTCCCGGGCAAGGATCTTGACATTTATTTCTGATACAAGCTTTGTTCGATGGACAGTCAGAGTTGAGAGTACATTCAGGACGACATCCTTCATAAGGATTTCCTATGTATTCTGGCAAACAACTACAAGATCCTGCACCATTTTGTTCCCTACAAATGGCATTAGCTCCACAAGGAGATGGTACACATGGTGTTACAATTTCAATTGGTGCTGGTTTTGGTTCTGGAATACATTGTCTGAATGGATCACCAGTGTATCCTATGGCACAAAGACAATTTGGAGTATGGCTCAATACGCGACATTCAGCATTAGCCCCACAAGTTCCTGGACAAGGATCTTTACATTTTTGGTTGATGCATGCTAAGTGACTGGCGCATTCGCTGTTACTGACACATTCTGGGCGACAATTTGGTGCAGAACCAATGAAACCATTTAGGCAAGAGCAAGAAGGAGATTCTCCAGCAACACGGCATTCTGAATTTGGTCCACAGGGAGATGGCGCGCAAGGATTAATCGGAGGAAGTGGTGTTTCAGCTGTATTACAAAAATTATTACATATTTGTATTTACTTAAAAAATTTTTAATTGTCTTACGTATTGGTTGGCAACGTATGAAAGGATCTCCAGTGAATCTTGGAGGACAACTACAAATTGGATTATGGTTGACTACTTGGCATCTAGCTCCAACACCACAAGTTCCAGGACAGGGGTCTATACATTTTTGATTGACACAAGCTTGGTTCAAAGGACATTCAGAGCTGACAATACATTCAGGTCTGCAAGTTGGTGGACTACCAATAAATCCTGGCACACAAGAACACACAGCTTGTCCATTTATTTCTCTACATTGACTGTTTGGTCCACATGGACTTGGATTACAAGGATTGGTCACAATTTGTTGCACTATATCAAAAAATATATTAGGAAAATATGTACCATTTATTAGGTAAAATGGCATACCAGGTATTGGTCTACATTCCATAAATGCATTTCCAGTCATACCAGCTGGACAACTGCACATTGGTATATGGTTGACTACGTCACATTGGGCATTAGGTGCACAAGTTCCCGGGCAGGGATCTATACATTTATTCCTGATACAAGCCCTGTTCTTCGGACATTCAGTACTAAGTACACATTCAGGTCTACATCCTGAATAAGGATCACCTTGATATTCCGGTAAACAAGTACATATTCCATTGTTACATTGGGCATTTGGTCCACATGGACTTGGATCGCACGGGTCTTTAACAACCGGTACAACTATAAAGGACAAAAATAGTCAATATTAAGGACTAATTTGTTAAGGGTTAGTATATTACCCATTGGTGGTTTAAGTATACAGTTAGTGAAAGGATCTCCAGTATATCCTTCAGGACATGTACATACAGGAATATGGTTTATTATACTACATTGAGCACCTATTCCGCAAGAACCTGGACAAGGGTCTCTACATTTTTCTCTGATACAAGCCAAATTGCTGGGACATTCAGAGTTAATGGTACATTCAGGTCGACAATTTGGTGGATTTCCCATATAATTTGGTAAGCAAGAACATGAAGGATTTCCTCCTATGTCCCTACATTGAGAGTTTGGTCCGCATGGAGATGGTACACAAGGGTTACGTGGTAGTTCTATAGGATGTACCGGTGGTGGTGCTATAAATACAAATATACCTTAGGAATGGTATCGTACAAAATGGTATAAAAACTTACGAGGTTTGGGGAAACATCTTGTGAATGGATCACCACTGTAATCAAATTGGCAAGTACAAATAGGGCTGTGATTAATCACGTTACATTTGGCATTTAATCCACAAGTTCCTGGACAAGGATCTACGCATTTCTGGTTGACACAAGCTTTGTCTTGAGGGCATTCAGAACTGACTGTACATTCGGGTCTACATCCAGGCGGACTGCCAATATAAGTTGGCAAACAACTACATACAGCCTGCCCATTTATTTCCCTACATTGACTGTTTGGTCCACATGGTGATGGTCTACAAGGGTCACTTGGTTCAACAACCTTTTCGTCTTCAACAATAAAGTTACAATATCTGAATGGATCTCCAGTATAACCAGTTCTACAAGTACATTGTGGTAAATGGTTCACAACTTGGCAGTCAGCATTCTGTCCACAAGTTCCAGGACAAGGATCTTGACATTTATTTCTAATACAAGCTTTGTTCGATGGACAATCAGAGTTGAGGGTACATTCAGGACGACAGCCCTCATAAGGATTGCCTATATATTCTGGTAAACAACTACAAGATCCTGCGCCATTCTGCTCCCTACAAATGGCATTAGCCCCACAGGGAGATGGTGTGCAAGGAGAAATTAATTCAACTGGTTGTGGACGAGGTTGTTGCAAGCATTGTGTGAAAGGATCACCAATGAATCCTACAGCACAAATACAATTTGGAGCGTGGCTGACTACTCTACATTCAGCGTTTTGACCACATGTTCCTGGGCAAGGATCTTTACATTTTTGATTAATGCAAGCCAAATGGCTGGCACATTCGCTGTTACTGACGCATTCTGGACGACAATTTGGTGGAGAACCAATGAAACCATTTAGACAAGAGCAAGAAGGAGATTCGCCAGCAACACGGCATTCTGAGTTTGACCCACACGGAGATGGTATACAAGGATCAACTCTTGGAGGAGTTACTTCAGCTGTATAATAAAAATATATTAAATATATGGACAATAATTTCATATATGTTAGTCTTACGTATTGGCAAACAACGTATGAAAGGATCTCCCGTAAATCTTGAAGGACAACTACAAATTGGATTATGGTTGACTACTTGACAATTGGCTCCTACACCACAAGTTCCAGGACAAGGATCAACACATTTCTGATTGACACAAGCTTGATTCAAAGCGCATTCTGAACTAACAGTACATTCAGGTCTGCACATAGGTGGACTACCTAAGTATCCAGGCACACAAGAACAAACAGCTTGTCCGTTTATTTCCCTACATTGACTATTTGGTCCACATGGTGATGGATTGCAAGGGTTCTTTGGAATATCTGGAGGAATTGGCCTGCAGGCAATGAAAGCATTGCCAGTAAATCCAGACGGACAAGAGCACATAGGAATATGGTTGACTACGGAACATTCTGCGTTTTGTCCACACGTTCCTGGACAAGGATCTTGGCATTTATTCCTGATACAAGCTCTGTTTTTGGGACAATCAGTGTTTAGGACACATTCGGGTCGACATTCTCTATAAGGATCACCTTGATATTCAGGCAAGCAAGTACAGATTCCTTGGTTACATTGGGCATTTGGTCCACATGGACTTGGGTTGCAAGGATCTTCTTCTATTACCGCTACAATTTGTTTTATATTAGACAAATTATTAGACAATATTGTATAGGGTGTCAAAGAGTAGTAAAATATTTTGAGGGTACATAGAACTGATCAAAATGAGTAAAAAATAGCTTAAAAAACATAGGTCTAATTTTCAACTTTTTTTCCGAGAAAGTGGCCATTTTGGCACACAATCGAAGAAAAACTTACAGAGGTACTAATCGTGCAAATTTTTTTCTGCCAGTCGATAGACATTATAAAAAACACTTTAAAATGTTATATGAAATATTTTTCTCAATGTCTAATAGTTACGAAGTTAAATAAATAAATAAATATATCATCACGACATATTACCCATTTCTGGGTGTGCCAGTATCTACAACACATGTAGACATCGGTAATGATGATATATTTTACCGTGTGGGCGCTTACCAGGCGTCACCTCACGGGCACTAATAGCTGGTGTGAGTACACCACAGGGGTCACTTTTGTGCCATATAAAATTGGAAATATTTGGCGCCGGTCGGGATCGAAGCCGGTTCCCCTAGGTTCGCGACCAGGCACGCGGCCACGGGAAAATTAAAGTTAAATTATATTTAATCATTTCAACTATGTATTTTTTAGTATGTGGAATTGTACCTATTTACAGAAAAAAATATTTGGTATTGACAAAGTTTTGTATTACAAATTTATAATATATTATTCAATGAGCAAGTAAAGTATGCTATTACTCATGAGAATAAAGTTTAAATCGCGAGCCGTAAGACGAGTGATGTAAATAATTCGAATGAGTAATAGCAAATCCATGCGAATAGAATATTATACTTTATCCACAACTGTTAAATAATGACAAATTAGTGATATGATTTTTTTTTTAAAGCACATTTAAGATGATATTTGAAAGACAAAATGCATCGTTTAATTATAGTAACTTGTACAGTTTTCAAGAACGCCGTAAAAACTCATTTTTTACTGCCCTATATCTTGGAATTAATTGAATATCGATTCTATGTTGACAAAACTTTTTAAAAATAATTTTGGTCAGTACTACACTCTCAATTTTTTTTACCCTTTTCTTTAACACGGTGTGTAACGCTAACTTACGTGTTGGAGGAGGTTTGGGTACACAATTTGTGAAAGGATCTCCCGTATATCCTTCAGGACATGTGCAAATAGGTACATGGTTCTGCACATTACAATTTGCGCCAAATCCACAAGAACCAGGACAAGGGTCTCTACATTTTTCCCTAATACAAGCTTGGTTGCTGGGACATTCAGGGTTTATAGTACATTCAGGTCGACAATTTGGTGGATTTCCAATATAATTTACTAGACAAGAGCATGATGGATTGCCTCCTATGTCCCTGCATTGAGAGTTTGGTCCACATGGAGATGGTACACAAGGGTTACGTGGTAGTTCTATGGGATGTACTGGTGGAGGTGCTATAAATTCAAAAATACCTTAGGAATGGTATCATACAAAATGGTATAAAAACTTACGAGGTTTAGGGAAACATCTTGTAAATGGATCACCTGTGTAATCAAACTGGCAAGTACAAATGGGGCTATGATTAATCACATTACATTTGGCATTTAATCCGCAAGTTCCTGGGCAAGGATCCACGCATTTCTGGTTGACACAAGCTTTGTCTTGAGGACATTCAGAACTGACTGTACACTCAGGTCGACAGTTAGGAGGAGCGCCAATATACGTCGGCAAACAACTACAAACAGCTTGTTCATTAACTTCACGGCATTGACTATTTGGACCACATGGAGATGGCTGGCAAGGATTCTTTGGTTCAGGCTTTTGCTCTTCCACAATTATACTACAATATCTAAACGGATCTCCAGTGTATCCCGGAATACATGTGCATGATGGTAAATGATTCACAACTTGACAATTGGCATTTGATCCGCAAGTTCCTGGACAAGGATCTTGACATTTATTCCTGATACAAGCTCTGTTGGATGGACAGTCAGAGTTGAGAGTACATTCAGGACGACAGCCTTCGTAAGGATTGCCTATATACTCTGGCAAACAACTACAAGATCCTGCACCATTTTGCTCCCTACAAATGGCATTAGCCCCACAGGGAGATGGCACACAAGGAGTGATTATTTCAACTGGTACTGGTTTGGGTTCTGGTAGGCATTGACTGAATGGATCACCAATGAATCCAATACTACACAAGCAGTTTGGTGTATGGCTGACTACTCGACATTCCGCGTTTGCTCCGCAAGTTCCTGGACAAGGATCTCTGCATTTTTGGTTCATGCATGCCAAGTGGCTGGCACATTCACTGTTACTAACACATTCCGGGCGACAATTTGGTGGAGAACCAATGAAACCATTTAGACAAGAACAAGAAGGAGATTCTCCAGCAACACGGCAATCTGAATTTGGTCCGCAAGGAGATGGTACGCATGGTGTTATATTAGGAGGAGAAACATCCGCTATTTAATAGAAAAATATATAAGAGAATATTAAAGTAAAGATAAGATATTTATCAAAATAGCAACAGTAAAAACTTTTCTTCACAATATATTTTTAATTACAAAATATACATTTTCACTGCCACATAGTGATCTTCAGTTGTACAGTGTGTTCGAAAAGAACTTATTTAGTTGGCAATAATAAAAAATACTTGAAATAGGTAAGACTGATACATAATTTTTTCGTGTTCTTGACACTTTTTTTTGCTATAATTATTTCTCTTGTCCACGTACTTTTATTTCTTACATTAGGTACTCATAGAACAATAATCTAAAGCATTTCAATCACTCAAAATCCTATTAGATGTCAGACCCCTGCTCTGATATAACCTATTTCTATTTATTGTCAAAATGACGTGCCAAGTAGTATTTCCGCCTTCACCTGGTGTTGTGTAAACTGTGGGATAAATAATTCCCAGAATTGTATTGCTAACTGAATCAGTTCTTTTTGATCATTCTGTACAAATACAATTATTATAAATTTGTCAAAATAAATGATTTCAAACAATATATCAGTCACAAATTTATATCCTATGATTAATTAATAATATTGACAGATTAATTATTAAAGTCGTTGAAATTTGGGATAATATTAAAGTGAGAATTGATGGTTATCAATAGGTTTTACAATTTCAGTAAAGTATTCTGACGGGGTGACCAATCAGTGTATAATAAATTTTATTAATATTTTTTCATCTCTATAGCTACCAACATGTTAAGATTTTTGTGGTATTTTTTATTTATAATGATTGTATTTGCAGGCGTGGCAGTTGAAATGTACATTTTAAAATTAAAAATATAGTGTACAGAATAGTTTTTTAAGAGTTGTTATTTTGATAAATATACGAGAATATGCTTAAAGTTGCTAAATTAAAAAATGCCTTACGTATAGGTAGACAACGTAAGAATGGATCCCCTGTCAACCTCAGAGGACAACTACAAATTGGATTATGGTTGACAACTTGACATACGGCTTGTATACCACAAGTTCCAGGACAAGGATCAACACATTTTTGATTGACACAAGCTTGGTTCAGAGGACATTCAGAACTTATAACACATTCTGGTCTGCAAGTTGGTGGACTACCAATATATCCTGGCACACAAGAACATACAGCTTGTCCATTTATTTCCCTACATTGACTGTTTGGGCCACATGGACTTGGATTACAAGGATGTGTAACAACTGGTGCAGGTACAGGACGACATTCCAGGAAAGCGTTTCCAGTTAATCCTGAAGGACAACTACACATAGGGATGTGATTGACTACATCACATTGGGCATTTTGTCCACAAGTTCCTGGGCAAGGATCCTGGCACTTATTCCTGATACAAGCTCTGTTTTTGGGACAGTCTGTATTCAGGACACATTCAGGACGACATTCTCTGTAAGGATCGCCCTGATATTCTGGCAAGCAAGTACAGATTCCTTCATTACATTGGGCATTTGGTCCACATGGACTTGGATTGCAAGGATCTTCTTCTATTACCGCTACAATTTATTGTACATTAAACAAATTACTAGGCAAGATTTTAAGGTTGAACTTACGTGTTGGAGGAGGTTTAGGTACACAATTTGTGAAAGGATCTCCCGTGTATCCTTCAGGGCAAGTGCAAATAGGTACATGGTTTTGCACATTACAGTTTGCGCCGAATCCACAAGAACCAGGACATGGGTCTGTACATTTTTCTCTGATACAAGCCAAATTGCTGGGACATTCAGGGTTGATGGAACATTCTGGTCTACAATTTGGTGGACTTCCTATATAATTAGCTAAACAAGAACATGATGGCGATTCACCAATATCTCTACATTGAGAGTTTGGACCACATGGAGATGGTACGCAAGGATTAACAATTACTGCTGGTACAGGCGGAGGCGAAGGAGGTGGTGTAGGTATTGGATAACACCTTGTAAATGGATCGCCAGTGTATCCAGTTTGGCAACTGCAAATAGGACTATGGTTAACAACATTACATCTGGTATTTAACCCACAAGTTCCTGGACAAGGATCCACGCATTTTTGAGTGACACAAGCTTTATCATGAGGGCATTCAGAACTAACTGTACATTCAGGTCTACAATTTGGTGGACTGCCAATATAAGTAGGCAAACAGCTACAAACAGGTTGTTCATTGACTTCTCTGCATTGACTATTTGGGCCACATGGTGATGGTTGACAAGGTTGCTTTGGTTGTGGTGTAGGTTCTTCAATAATTACACTGCAATAATTGAACGGATCTCCAGTGTATCCAGGAATACATGTGCATGATGGTAAATGATTTACTGCTTGACAAACAGCGTTCGATCCGCAAATTCCCGGACAAGGATCTTGACATTTATTTTGGATGCAAGCTTTATTGGATGGACAGTCAGAGTTGAGAGTACATTCAGGACGACAACCTTCGTAAGGATTGCCAATATACTCTGGTAAACAACTACAAGATCCTGCACCATTTTGCTCCCTACAAATGGCATTAGCTCCACATGGAGATGGAGTACACGGAGTTGCCTTTTCTGCTAGTTGAGGCTTGGGTTGAGGTTGACATTGGGTGAAAGGATCACCAATGAATCCAATAGCACATATACAATTAGGAGTGTGGCTCACGACGCGACATTCTGCATTTACTGCGCAAGTTCCTGGACATGGATCTTTACATTTCTGGTTTATGCATGCCAAGTGGCTGGCACATTCACCATTACTGACACACTCTGGGCGACAATTTGGCGGAGAACCAATAAAACCATTTAGGCAAGAACAAGATGGAGATTCTCCAGCAATTCGGCAATCTGAATTTGGTCCACAGGGAGATGGTACACAAGGGTTTAGCGGTGGTCGAGGGGGAGTATCAGCTAAAAAATGGTTGAAGTTAAAAATGGTACTTTTAAAATAAAAAGGTATTATCTTACGAATTGGTAGACAGCGTATGAAAGGATCTCCAGTGAATCTTGAAGGACAACTACAAATTGGATTATGATTGACAACTTGGCATTTAGCTCCTACTCCACAAGTTCCAGGACAAGGATCAACACATTTCTGATTGACACAAGCTTGATTTAAAGGACATTCAGAACTTATAACACATTCAGGTCTGCAAGTAGGTGGACTACCAATAAATCCTGGTACACATGAACACATAGCTTGTCCGTTTATTTCCCTACACTGACTATTTGGTCCACATGGACTTGGATTGCAAGGATTCTTTGGTTGATCACGTGGTACAGACCTGCATTCAATGAATGCATTTCCAGTTAGTCCTGAAGGACAACTACACATTGGAATGTGGTTAACTACATCACATTGTGCATTTTGTCCACATGTTCCCGGACAAGGATCAATACATTTATTCCTGACACAAGCTCTGTTTCGTGGACAATCAGTATTAAGGACACATTCAGGACGACATCCTCGGTAAGGATCGCCTTGATATTCAGGCAAGCAAGTACATATTCCATTGTCACATTGGGCATTTGGTCCACATGGACTTGGATTGCAAGGATCTTCTTCTATTACCGCTACAATTTTTTGTACATTAATTTAATTAATTGGCAAGTTTATAAAGGATAACTTACGTATTGGTGGAGGTTTGGGAACACAGTTTGTGAAAGGATCTCCCGTATATCCTTCAGGACATGTACAAGTAGGGATATGGTTCAAAACGTTACAGTTTGCGCCGAATCCACAAGAACCAGGACATGGGTCCGTACACTTTTGTCTAATACAAGCTTGATTACTTGGACATTCAGGGTTGATGGTACATTCTGGTCTACAATTGGGCGGTGTACCAATGAAAGTTGGTTGACAAGAACATGACGGATTGTAATTTATTTCTTTGCATTGACTGTTTGGCCCACATGGTGATGGATTACATGGGTCTATAATAGTTATAGCTTCTGGGATTGCTTGGGGTGCTATAGAAAATGATTGTAAAGAAAATGTACATACAATTATATCCAGGGATGGGCACGTAAAATACGGCACGTATTATACGTTATTTTTTACGTGTAAAAAATATCTTTTACATTAACAATATTTGAGAATATTTTACGTAGATATTGTAAAATATTATTCCTATGAGTATATTTTTCTATAAACATATTTTATTTTTATACTGTAATGAATATTCCAATACAAGCAGTCCACATGGAATCAACATGTTATTTTTTTTTAGTCTACTTTTAGACAAATAGGTCAGATTAGTACGAAAGTATAATTCTGAGACATAACCTTAAACGTCAAACTAAACACTTTTTACGTCAAAATTGCATTTAGCATATTTTTAAAAGGTTTTATATGTTTTATAAAGAAATAAAATTTGAAAAAACATTTAAAAATAGAAAGCATATAAAATAATTTGCAAAACTAAAATTTTATTCTGAAGTTATTAATTCATAATGTATAGTTTCCAATAATTTGAAGTATATTTAAATCAAACTTATTGAAATTGAATTTTATACAATTTGCAGGCATTTTATATGATTTTATCTATAGTTTTAGAATTAATTTGTATTGTAGCTTTTCAAATTTAACTGTTCTAGGGCGTCCCGACATTTTAAATTTACAAAAGCATAACCTAAGTTTTAGCTTCGCGTCACAAAATTATGACATTTGTAAACAACAAGTCATGTGGTGTCGTTATGAAGAACTTATACATTATACACGGTTTTAACTTATTTAACATTTTTTACACATAAACGAAAAAATATTCTTTTACGCGTAAATGCACATCCCTGATTATATCGAATAATACTTACGAGGTATTGGGAAACATCTGGTAAATGGATCACCAGTATGACCAGGTCTACAAGTACAAATAGGACTATGTCTGTTTACTTGACAGTTGGAATTAATACCACAAGTTCCTGGACAAGGATCCACGCATTTTTGATTAACACATGCTTTGTCTTGGGGACATTCAGAACTGACTGTACACTCCGGCCTACAAGCTGGTGGACTTCCAATATAATTCGGCAAACAACTACAAACAGCTTGTCCATTGACTTCTCTACATTGACTATTTGGTCCACAAGGAGATGGTCTGCAAGGATCTTTTTGTTCAACAACTGGTGTTTCTTCAACAATAATATGACAATATCTAAACGGATCTCCAGTATATCCAGGTATGCAATTGCACTGAGGTATATGGTTTATAACTTGACAATTGGCGTTTGTTCCACAAGTCCCCGGACAAGGATCTAGACATTTATTTCTGGTACAAGCTTTGTTAGACGGACAGTCAGAGTTGAGAGTACATTCAGGACGACAACCTTCGTAAGGATTGCCTATGTATTCGGGCATACAACTACAAGATCCTGCTCCATTTTGCTCCCTACAAATGGCATTAGCTCCACATGGAGATGGAGTACAAGGAGATACTTTTTCCACTGCTTGTGGAGGAGGTTGCGATAAACATTGAGTAAATGGATCACCAATGAATCCAATAGCGCAAAGACAGTTTGGTGTATGGCTTACAACGCGACATTCTGCATTAGCTCCACAAGTTCCTGGACAAGGATCTCTACATTTTTGGTTTATGCATGCCATATGACTGGCGCATTCGCTGTTACTAACGCATTCTGGGCGACAATTTGGTGCAGTACCAATGAAACCATTTAGACAAGAGCAAGAAGGAGATTCTCCAACAACACGGCATTCTGAATTTGTTCCACAGGGAGATGGTACGCAAGGATCCACTCTTGGTAGAATAATTTCAGCTGTATTTAATAAAAAAATGTTAATTATATTATTCTAAATTGTATGCGGTGTATAATTCTTACGTATTGGTAAACAACGTATGAAAGGATCTCCAGTGAATCTTGGAGGACAACTACAAATTGGATTGTGATTAACAACTTGACATTTGGCTCCAATACCACAAGTTCCAGGACAAGGATCAACACATTTCTGGTTCACACAAGCTTCGTTCAATGGACACTCAGAACTAACAACACACTCTGGTCTGCAGGTTGGTGGACTACCAATATAGCCTGGCACACAAGAACAAACAGCTTGTCCATTTATTTCCCTACATTGACTGTTTGGTCCACATGGACTTGGATTACAAGGATGTGTAACAACTGGTGCAGGTACAGGACGACATTCCAGGAAAGCGTTTCCAGTTAATCCTGAAGGACAACTACACATAGGGATGTGATTGACTACATCGCATTGGGCATTTTGCCCACAAGTTCCTGGACAAGGATCCTGGCATTTATTCCTGATACAAGTTCTGGTTTTGGGGCAGTCGTTATTAAGGACACATTCTGGACGACATTCTCTGTAAGGATCGCCTTGATATTCAGGCAAGCAAGTACATATTCCTTGGTTGCATTGGGCATTTGGTCCGCACGGACTTGGATTGCAAGGATCTTCTTCTATTACCGCTACAATTTGTTGTACATTAGACAAATTTCTAGGCAAGATTTTAGGTTGAACTTACGTATTGGAGGAGGTTTAGGTACACAGTTTGTGAAAGGATCTCCGGTATATCCGTCAGGACATGTACATACAGGGGTATGGTTTATAACATTACAATTGGCACCGATTCCGCAAGAACCAGGACAAGGGTCTCTACATTTTTCTCTGATACATGCCTCATTGCTTGAACATTCAGGGTTGATCATACATTCAGGTTTGCAATTTGGTGGTGCTCCTATAAAGTTTGGTAAGCAAGAACAAGAAGGTCCGCCAGTTATTTCTCTACATTGGGAATTTGGACCACATGGATTTGGTACACAATATTCAATTGCAATTGGCACTCCTATTACTGGTACAGGAGGACCTATATCGTACAAAATATTGTAAAATATATTATTAAAGTGGTTAGTATAAAACTTACGGGGTTTAGGGTAACACCTGGTGAATGGATCACCCGTGAATTCATTCTGACAACTGCAAATAGGACTATGATTAATGACATTACATCTGGCATTTAATCCGCAAGTTCCTGGGCAAGGATCCACGCATTTCTGGTTCACACATGCTTGACTTAGAGGACATTCGGAACTGACAACACATTCGGGTCTACAAGACGGTGGACTTCCAATATAGTTAGGCAAACAACTACAAACAGCTTGTTCGTTAATCTCTCTACATTGACTATTAGGTCCACAAGGAGACGGTCTACAGGGTTGCCTTTTTTCTGGCACGATAACTTCTTGAGGTATGTTACAATATCTGAATGGATCTCCAGTGTATCCCACCCTACAAGTACATTGGGGAACGTGGTTTATTACTTGGCAGTCAGCATTCTGTCCGCATGTTCCCGGACAGGGATCTTTGCATTTATTTCTGATACAAGCTTTGTTGGATGGGCAGTCAGAGTTGAGGGTACATTCAGGGCGACAGCCTTCGTAAGGGTTGCCGATGTATTCGGGTAAACAAGTGCAAGATCCGGCGCCATTTTGTTGACGACATTGGGCGTTGGCCCCACATGGGGATGGGTTGCAAGGGTCGGAGATTTCCACGGGGGCCGGGGCTACAATGAATAAATACTTTTAAGTGTGTATAATGGTTAAAGAAGCCTTTTTCTCCAGCAGATATTAGGGGTTCCTATAACTAAGAAAGCCAGCGTATTTTAGGGGCAGGTATTGGTGCTTTGGGTGAAAACGTGCCGTCGAAGATATAACCTAGATGTTTATTATAGGAATATTTTTTAGGGTTAGGGCAAGCTTTTTTATAGCAATTATTAGGAATATCTTAGCTAGGTGTAGTCAATTTATTTTTGGGGTCAAATTTGGGTCCTTCATTGTAATGTGGAGTAAAAAGTGCAGTTCTCAACGTAGATGGCAGCATCATAGCCATGTATTGTTACCGCGGATAATTTTTAATGACTTTCTGTCTTAGAAATTATAAAACAAAGGTCAATAGCGAACTTTAGAAAAAACAAGCATTAATAAAGAGTTAGAAAATAATCGCTATGTTTCATAAATTTTAACATCTGAATTATTTATAATTATAAAGTCAAATCTACACTACAAGAAAATATTTTTTTAATAGAATCGAAATATAAGATAATACCTAGCACTTTTAATACCGGATTCTCCAATTATGAGTATATTGGGCTATCGCGCGCATAATAAAGTGCATTAATTTTATAACTTAGTTCCAAAAAGTACATGGCTATGCTGACGCATTTTCCAGTAGCAATTATTGACAATTTTTTGTCATTCATGCCAATTTGGGGTAACATTTTGTAGTTGTTCTTTGTACCAATATTTTGCAGGGTTTGCTTTGTTGTCCACCAGTTATTAGGGGTTTTAGCCATATTAATGGAGCGTATTTTGTAGGGAAATATAGGGTTATTATTGTTGTCAGTTTGGAGGAATAAAGGTAGCGTGTTCCATTTTTGGGTCACAATTGTCTGTTTGATTGGGTAGTGCCTTTTAAAACAATATATAGGTGCTCAATGTTAGCGTTGTTAAGGAAAGGGTGCCTTAATGGACGCTAAATAGTCTATCATTTATGGTACCTAATTTAAGGTTTTGCATGGTCGAATTTTTGTACCATTTGTTAGGTATATTTCAGTTGCGCTTGGGGGTAAAATAGCGGTTATATTTGGGGTTAATTATTAGGAAAGGGTGCCTTATTTGCGCAAAGCAATATGCCAATTAGGGTGCCTTATTTTGGGTTCTATATAGCCGTATTTTTTTGTAGGTAAGGTGTATCATTTGTACCATTTGCTCAGAGTCTTTTTAAAGATTTGTATAAATGGTACAATAAATGCACAAATAGCGATTTATCCTATATTGTATATGTTTTGGGTTGCACAAATATCATACCATTTTCGTTTTATGTTAAGTGGAATGCCTTTCCATTCAATGTATCGTGTTTTCGGAATGCCTTTCCGTTTGTAAGCGTTTAGGGATTGTGAAAGCAGCTGATTCTTTCCAAGGTTATGACGCATTGTGTCTTAAATTAAAATGGCAAGGGTTATGGTTATCTTAACCTAGTTAGGCGCGGTTAATGGTTACGTATTGCTCGTTAATAGTGGTTTGGTTTGGCGCGAGGCAGCAGCAGTTGAAGCTCGATGTGTTGCAGGACTCTTGCCTTACCTTTTTGAGTCCTGGTAGATAAGCAAAAGCATGCGGCCGTGCAAACATGCAGAAAGAATGACCCAAAGAATGGAGTGAAAAAATATATTTTGAAGAGACTTCCTAGTCTATAAATACTGATCAATTTGCTTATTATATTTTTTATACCATTCTTTGGGTCATTTTCACAATTAAATATTAATGTAAATCCATAAAATATGAGAGTATTGTTTGCTTCTTTACTGGTGTAAAGTTGATTGACGCAAATTTTGAAAACCGGTGATTGTATATAAATATTCGATCATAAATACTGTAAAATTGACTAGTCAATATGTTTAAGGAACTTGTGCCAAATTATTTACAAAACTAAATAACAAATGAATTAATAAGAGCATTCAATAATTATTTTATATGAAATTATAAATAAATACATATAAACAAATACAGGATGTAAAAAAGGACAAGAAAGTTTGAATGTATATAATACGGACCAAAATAATCTTAATCTGATCTGATCTCCAACTGTTTCCGAGAAAAGCCATGTTGTATTTGACTCAAAAAAAAAAGAAACTGACAAGGAGAATGAGAAACAATAAAATTTTATATGAAATATTTTTTCAATTAATAATAGTTATGAAGTTAATTGAAAATTAAATATTGATCAAGGGCGTAACATTTAACTTCGTACAATTATTTGGAAAACAAAAGCCCATCTGAGATGACCCTTGAAAGGTAAACAAAAACTTTCAGTTAATCGAAATCGTAACTCTTATAGGTTTCGAGATAACACACTGCTTCATAACTCGGAAACTACTGAAGATCGGAGTCATGTTGTTTTAACTTTTTTACTCATTTTTGTTAATATTATGTGCCTTTAATTTTTTTATCCTTTTTTAATACCTGTATATTAATATTATTAATAAATATATTAAATTGAATATTATGAACAAAATTATTACACTGCAAAATAAATAAATATATCACACAAGTTTCTATAAATAATTAAATATTAAAAACAATTATCCGACAGAATTGAAAATATTCTTCTTGTTATTAGCAGACTCTCTCAATATTACTTATACGATAATATATGAACATAACAGCATATTTTATTAAACAGTAATGTATTTTAAAATGGCCCCCCATCCAATTTTTAACCTTCTTCATCCTAACTTGATTTAAGAAATAATATTATTGAATCTTATATATTATGTATGACATGACATTAGTTTAATAAAATATATGCCGATTTCATTAGGCCCTTTAATGGTTAAACTTTGGTCAAAATTGATATTGTTTTTTTTTATTAAGTCACAAAAGATAAAAGCTAAAATCTTTATCGCCAAAGATAAGTTAACTAGTATGTGATTTATAATATGAATCACGGATGAATCCAGTTAATACATACACTGTGTACCATAATAGCATTCTGTTCATATACCATTATTTTTCTACTCTATCAAAAAAAATCTTGTGTTCATCCTACCTTTGACTTCGACGCACCCACTGAATGGATCCCCGCTGAATCCTCCCCTACAGCTGCAAACGGCATTATGGTTGACCACTCGGCATTCAGCATTAGGGCCACATGATCCGGGACACGGATCCTTACACCTTTGGTTGATACAGGCATGTTGACTGGGACATTCAGGATTGATTGTACACTCAGGTCGACAGTTTGGCGGGGCGCCAATGTAACCAGATTGGCACGAACAAGACGCCAATTCATTGCGTTCCAAACATTGGGAGTTTGGTCCACAAGGAGATGGTACACAAGGATTGACTACTGGGCGGGGAGATGGTTCCTCTAAAACACAAAAATGGTACGGATTAGATCATTGATTAATTCCCAAAAAATTTTACTATTTACCTATGATTGGATAGCACCTTGAGAATGGATCTCCAGTATTTCCTCCAGCACAACTGCATATAGGATTATGGTTCACCACTTGGCATCGCGCATGTTGTCCACAAGTTCCAGGACAAGGATCCACACATTTATTATTGAGGCAAGCTTCTGTTAATCCACATTCAGCACTGACTATACATTCTGGTCTACAACTTGGTGGACTTCCAATTTGTCCAGGTTGACATGAGCAAACACCTACTCCATTTAGGACCTTGCAGATGCTGTTTGGCCCACAAGGGGATGGGTTGCATGGATCACTTGGAGGAGAAGGTCGTCTTGGTTTCTCCCTACAATGGATGAATGGATCGCCTTCTAGATTTCTTGGACAACTGCATGTTGGTATATGGTTTATCACTGAACATTCTGCGTTTTGACCACACCTTCCGGGGCAAGGGTCAATACATTTTTGATTACTACATGCTTTATTGGGCGAACATTCGGTGTTTGTTGTACATTCTGGTCTGCATTGAACATATGGATCGCCGAAGTAATTTCTCTGGCAAGTACAAATACCTTCACCGGAGCAATCTGCATTAGCTCCACAAGGAGATGGACTACATGGATTTCTGATTACTGGAGGTGGTGGTTTAGGGGTACATTGTGTAAATGGATCCCCTATATGGTCTTGAATACAGGTACAAGTGGGTATATGGTTCTGTACTCTACATTCGGCGTTAAACCCACAACTTCCTGGGCAAGGATCTCTACATTTTTCTGTAATACATGATAAGTGTGAAGGACAATCTGTGTTGACTACGCATTCTGGTCGACAATTTGGTGGTGCTCCAACATAGTTCGGTAAACAGGAACAAGAAGGCTGGTCTTGTATATTTCTACATTGAGAATATCTCCCGCATGGGTTAGGTATACATGGGTCTACATTTCTGGGTGGTGGTTCTGGTACAATTGGTTCTTCGAAACATCTTATAAATGGATCGCCAGTCAAACCAACTGGACAACTACAAATAGGATTATGGTTGATGACTTCACAATTGGCTCCAATTCCACATGTTCCAGTACAAGGATTGGCACATTTAAATTTATGGCACGCTCGATTTTGTGGACATTCTGAATTAACCACACACTCAGGTCTGCAGTTTGGCGGAGATCCAGTAAACTCTGGAAGACAGGAACATACTGCATGGTCATTTATGTTTCTACATTGAGCATTTTCTCCACATGGACTAGGATAACAAGGATCCAATCTAGGTCTTTCTGTAGGTTCTGGAGGTTGAAGAGTACACCTGGAGAATGGATCGCCAACGTAGCCAGGATTGCACGAACAAGTTGGTACATGATTAATAACAGAACAAATGGCATTTTCTCCACACACTCCTGGACAAGGATCTTCACATTTATTTCTTATGCAAGCTCTATTGGTTGGACAATCACTACTGAGAACACATTCTGGACGACATCCTTCGTAAGGGTTTCCATAATAATCTGGAATACACACGCAAGATCCAGCACCATTTCTTTCCTTACAAATGGCATTGGCTCCACAAGGACTTGGTTCACATGGTTTTGGCGGTTCTTGAGGTACTGGAAGACATTGAACGAATGGATTTCCAGTGTATCCAGGAGCACAAGTGCAACTGACAGTATGAGAAATAACTCTACATTCAGCATTTGCTCCACAGCTTCCAGGACAAGGGTCAATACATTTATTTCTGACACACGCTTTAGTACTTGGACAGTCAGGGTTTATAACACATTCTGGTTTACAATTTGGAGGGTTTCCAAAGTATCCTTGAACGCATTGACAAGATGGTATGCCATTTCTGTCCTGGCAGATGGAATTTGGTCCACATGGAGTTGGTACACAAGGATCTCTTTGTTCGTCTATTGGTGGTGGTGGTATATATGGCATAGGTTGACAGCTCTGGAAAGGATCTCCAGTCAATTCTTCTGGACAGCTACAAATAGGACTATGATTGATGACTTCACATCTTGCCCGTAAACCACAAGAACCTAGACAAGGATCCGTACATTTTTGGTTGACACAAGCTTTACGAATAGGACATTCTGAACTTGTAACGCATTCTGGTTTACAATTTGGAGGACTTCCAATGTATCCAGGAAGACAAGAACAAACAGCTTGGTCGTTAACATTTCTACATTGACTATTAAGTCCACAAGGAGTTGGTATGCAAACATCCCTACTAGGTTCAGGTGTTCTTTCCATAACTCTACAAATGGAGAAAGGATCTCCTGTGTATTCTCCAGGACAACTACAAACTGGTATGTGATTAATGACGTCACATTGGGCATTTTGTCCACATGTTCCTGGGCAAGGATCTTTGCATTTGTTACGTAAGCAAGCTTTGTCTCTACTGCATTCAGCCGACAGGACACATTCAGGTCTGCAGGACTCGTAAGGATTTCCAAGATATTCTGGAAGGCAGGTACACAAACCATCATGACATTCAGCGTTAGGTCCACATGGTGACGGGTTGCATGGGTCGATCGGTCGTACAGTAGCTGCAAAAATACCAACAATACATTAAAATTATTTGTACCATTTAAAAAAAAGATATTCTTACTTGGCGGTATGATGGCACATTGACTAAATGGATCTCCAGTGTATCCATCTTCACACGAGCAAACTGGTACATGATTCAGCACATAACATCTGGCATTAACACCACATGAACCAGCACAAGGGTCTCTACATTTTTGATTGATACAAGCCAATTGGCTGGCACATTCTGAGCTCAAAATACATTCTGGGCGGCAAGTTGGTGGTGTTCCTATATAATCTGGTAGACAAGAACATGCTGGGTTACCATCAATGAGTTGACATTGGGAATTTGGTCCACATGGTGATGGATAGCATGATGGTGTACGTTCTGTTGGTGCTGGCTCTACCACTACAGCTATAAAATAGAAAAATATGTCATAATTTATGGTACATGTTTGAATGTAATTTATTCTTACGTTGTGGTGAACATCTGGTGAAAGGATCACCAGTAAATCCTTGAGGACATGCGCAAATCGGATTATGGTTCTTGGTTGTACATTGCGCTCCTAGACCACAAGTATTTGGACAAGGATCCGCACACTTCTGATTGATACACGCCTTATTTGGTGGACATTCGGAACTGACTATACATTCAGGTCTACAACCAGGTGGACTACCCGAATAATTGGGCAAGCAGGAACACACTGCTTGTTCATTAACATCCCTACATTGACTGTTCGGTCCACATGGTGATGGTACACAAGGATTGGTTCTTGGCCGTTCTGTTACAACAATTTCTCGACATTGGAAGAAAGGATCTCCAGTAAATCCATCTGGACAAGTACATATTGGAATGTGTTTGATAGTTTGACATTCGGCGAATGTTCCACAAGTTCCTGGACAAGGATCCACGCATTTAAATCCAACGCAAGCTAGACTATCTTGACAGTCGTTGTTAGTTTCGCATTCTCTTCGACATCCTCGAGTGTTATCATAAGGATCTCCGAAGAAACCAGGTGAGCATATACAAGCACCAGCTCCATTTTTCTCTCTGCATTCTGCATTGGGTCCGCATGGACTAGGCGAACAAGGAGTAGCTACTGTCGGCCGCACAGTTGGCTCAGGTGCTGGAATACATTGGACACTTGCGTCCCCAATATATCCAGGTAGACAAGAGCATATGGCATTATGGTTGACCACCGTACATTTGGCGAATGTGGCACAAGTTCCCGGGCAAGGGTCCCTACATTTTTCATTGACGCAAGCCAAATTGCTGGGACACTCGGCATCTAAGGTGCACTCTGGACGGCAGTTGGGTGCCCGTCCGATGTAATTGGGCAGGCATGAACAGGCTGGTTGAGAGCCAATAACCCGACATTGGGAATTTGGTCCACATGGAGATGGTATGCACGGATTTTCTATTGGTGGGGGCGTTGATGGTGCTATTTGAAAAATATGTGGTCAGTATGATGATAAAAATGATAGAAGATGATTAACGAACAATGGGACTATATGGAATAAATAGAAAACATGGATATTATACCAAAGAAATGGTAGAAATTGTAGACAAACGTAGAGATTTAAACCAGTATAAAGAAATAACATATATAGACTTTTGAAAGAAGTGTGTATATAAAAGATATTGCATCCAAAGTTACTACTTACCAAATGGTATAGAATTTAGAAAAGAAATTGTACCATAGCTACTTTGAAAAATATAAAGACCAATAGATATATCTCATGCTTTCTAGTTAGATTTTAAAATAAAGAAAATATCATTTCTTTCAAAAACAATCTATCATTCATTAACATACAGTCAAGACGTCTCTACACACCTCAATCACATCATATGTGATCGTACAAACAACCACTCACCATATAACGTAAAAAGACTTATACCATTTAAGCTATTTCATACCATATAAACAAAATCATCCATTACAAATTAAGAACTACTAAGAACCAAAAAAGAAATCCTCTTACGTTCTTCCTTAAGACACCTTACGAAGGGATCCCCAGTAAACCCAGCCGTACAACTACAAATCGGATTATGATTGACTACCATGCACCTAGCATTGACCCCACAAGTTCCTGGACAAGGATCTCCACATTTCTGGTTTATGCATGCCAGGTCCTGAGGGCACTCTGAGGACACCACGCACTCAGGCCTACAGGAAGGCGGAGTGCCGATGAACCCAGGAGTACAGGAACATACCGCGTGGCCATTGACTTCGCGGCATTGACTATTGAGGCCACATGGGCTTGGGGAGCAAGGGTTGACTATAGGGGGTGGAGCTAGAGAAGAATAGTCAGTCAAAGGATAGTCAAGAAAAGATGCTACATAGGAGAAAATAGATGCTTAAAATTGTACATTAGGAGTAGATTTGTACCATTCAAAAGGTGATTAGAATTTGTACCATATTTAGGGAATATTGCGAAATGTCTTAATCCAAATATTTAGTACGCGTTTGATATCGTTTGCAATATAAATACAGAGACTAGTGTAAAATTAATTGCGTTTTCCTACTGAGACCATTTTGAGTAAAAAATGTTATATGAAGGTACGTCCGGAAACTTTTCGATACAGAATTATAGCCCTCTGGTACTAGATGCTCTAAAGTTTTGAAATTTAATATACATATAGTTTGTCATTGGCAGATAAATGTCAGTGTCAAACATCAACGGTTTTAATGACATTACTGAAAGGTTTTACTAGGAACAACAATTAATTTTTTTAAGTATTTTATTAATTAAATATTATAGGATTTTTTTATGTGCACAAGAAATGGCACACAATACAGTCAATTTTTACCTCAAAAATCATTTTTGCATAAAAAGTTCAAAATTTAAAAAAATCCAATTTTTATGTATATAGATACTCTTCGTCATCCTGATTTCAAATTTTAAAACCGCAAGTCGCTATCTTTTTTCGTTTCTGAGATATTTGCATTTAAAGTCATGGCCAAAAATACCCATTTTTGGGTAATAACCCAAAAACGGGTGGAAATACAGACTTGTCGACATCACCATTCGATTCTACGGGAAAAATTACATAAGTATACCAATTTTCATATTTTTTGAACAACGTATACAATTTCTAGAGTAAAATAACTGAAAATAGCCAAAAATAGCAAAAAAGCTAAGGGGTACCCCTTACGATTTTTTCAGATTTTGGCCATTTTCAGTTATTTTGTTCTGGGGAATGTATATATGGTTCAAAAATTATGAAAATTGGTATACTTATGTAATTTTGCCCGTAGAATCGAATGGTGATATCGGCAAGTCAGTATTTCTACCCATTTTAGGGTTATAACCCAAAAATGGGTATTTTTGGGATCCAACTTTGAACGCAAATATCTCGGGAACGGATAAAGATATCGACCTGCGGTTTCAAAATTTGAAATCAGCGTGTTGAAAAGTATCTAGTAGTGTATAATTTGGATTTTTGAAAATTTTGAAGTTTTTAGCCAAAAATGGGTATAACTCTTTTTGGGACTGTAACTTGCAAATGGGCCTAGATACTGAATCGGGAAAATCATCAATCGAATTTACGAATATAACTACATAATTATATCTACCAATTTTCAGAGATATTAAACAAATAAAACGATTTTTTGAAAAAAAAACCTTTTCAAAAATAGATCTTTTCAGCTTTTTTGAATGGAAATAATAGTAATATCATATATTAACAATTATATTATATTATTATACATTATTATATTATTTATTATATCTTCTATAGATTTAGAGATAAAGAATAATCTGATGTAATAAATCGCACGGTCCAAACTACACCAAGGAAACCAGTTGACAAATTCAAATGTTAGTTTCTAATTGTGTAAATATCAGAATCAAATATAAACAGTTTTGATGACATTACTGATAGCTTTTTTTAGGAAGAACATTTAATCCTTTTTATTGTTTTATTAATGAAATATTAAAAATTATAAGTAAAATGCATATATCCATAAGAAATACTGCCAATTTTGTCAATGAATTGGAATTTTTTTATTATAAAACTATGTTTCCACTGCGAAGTGCAATACAATACTTTTGTAATATTTCATAATTTTAATGTATTCTTTCTTTTGTTATAGGAGTGTACATGGTGTTTCAAACAACACAGGCCTTAAGGTACGTGGTATATATAAGTTTCCATATTTTTGAGTTGTTTTCGTACCCAAAAATGGGTGTAGGGTTGCGTCTTATAAGGGATAACAGAATGTGACGTCATGTGACAAAGTTTCGTCTACTTTTATTTATTTTTACAGTACGAATATATTATCATCATTATAGATATTTGATATTTGGGTATAAAGTACAAAGGCACACACAACAATAGATAATATTCCGTGATGATACATTTATTTATTAGTAAATAATGTTATTTCATGATTTATATATTTAAATTTTTATTTACGGTCGTTAATCTGTTGCGATAACCAGTAGTTAATATTTTAATATACGTAGGGCCTGGACTTAGAACTGGGTATTTAGTTAAAAAGGAAAAACCCACTCAATTGGACCAAATGGTATACTAAGTAAAAAACTTTATTATAATAATTTATGTGTGTATTTTAACGTGCGGTATATTTTACCGTTGAAATGGGGCACTATAACAATCGATCACCTTTAATCCCTAAAAACTAAGGGCTGTAACTCTATAACTAAAAATTTCCGTACATAGTTTCATATAACATTTTTAAATCAAAAAGATAGTTTTTTACACTAGTTCTGATACACCCTGTATACTGTTTCAATTTATAACCCATATCTGGGTATAGAAATTTGCTTATATTTGCAAATTTTGGTAAAATGTCTGTGCCATTTTTGGACTATAATGAATGTTAAGTGTGAGATTTGAACCCACTACTCTTTAGTAACATAAATACCATAACGTAGGTGTTCCTGCAAGGACCTATAAATTAAATTGTGCACATATTGAACGAGTTCGTGTTTACAAAATAGTCATTGCAAGAAAAAATAATTAAATCTATCACTTACTTCGTTCTTCGATGTGACAGCTATTCAAAGGATCGCCTGTATATCCAGGTAGACAGCTACAACTTGGTGCATGGTTAACCACCCTACAAATGGCATCAATACCACACGTTCCTGGACAAGGATCTTTACATTTATTATTCAGACAAGCCTTGGACTTATCACAATCAGTATTGATAACGCATTCAGGTCTGCATCCTGTGTAAGGATCTCCAAAGTACTCTGGCAGACAGGTACAAGATCCTGCACCATTTTGCTCCTTACAAACGGCATTGGCTCCACATGGAGATGGATTGCAAGGATTGCGAGGACGTTCGGTAACTGTAACTAAATAACAAGAAGAGCATTACCAAATGTTGTATAAAAAGGATGAAGGTTTAAGGTTCTTAAAGTCCTTACTTTGAGGAATGGGGAAGCATCCACCAAATGGATCTCCAGTGTGTCCAGCAACACAATTACAAACAGGACTATTCTTAACAACAACACATTCGGCAAATGGCCCACAAGAACCAGGACAAGGATCTTTACATCTTTCGTTAACGCAAGCCAAATTTCCGGGACATTCCGCATTTATGGTACACTCAGGTCTACAATTAGGCGCCCGGCCTATGTAATTAGGCAAACAAGAACATGCTGGCGTATTGCCTATAACTCTACATTGACTATTTGGTCCACAGGGAGATGGTACGCAAGGATTTCCTTGAGGTTCAGGCTGTCTGACTTCTAGAAAAGAGTAGAAACATGCAAGAAATAGAAAAGATAGTACAGTGATGATAGGACAGTCTTACTTTCTTCAGGGTTACAAGAAGTAAATGGATCTCCGGTAAAACCAATAGAACAGCTACAGATAGGATTATGATTGACCACTTGACAGCGAGCATTCACACCGCAAGTACCAGGACAAGGATCCTGGCACTTTTGGTTGATACAAGCTTTGTCTTGGGGACAATCTGCACTGACCATACATTCAGGACGACAAGAAGGAGGTGTTCCTATATAATTCGCTTGACAAGAACAAACAGCATGACCATTCACAACCCTACATTGACTGTAAGGTCCACAGGGTGATGGTTGACATGGATCCCTTACAGGCGCTTCAGTAACAGCTACAGAAATAGATAGATAAGTACAAGAAACCTAAAAGAAAAATAGAAAAGTCTTACGAGGTTCTTGGATGATATGGCATGCAGACGCTGGATTTCCGCTATATCCTGGGAAACATATACAACTAGGAGCATGATTGTTGACTCTACATTCAGCGTTTATTCCACAGGTTCCTATACAAGGATTCTGGCATTTATTGTTTTGGCAAGCTTTGTCTCTTGGACAGTCAGAGTTTTGAACACATTCTGGCCTACAACCAGTATAAGGGTCTCCGAAATATTCTGGTATACATGCACAAGATCCGACACCATTTCGTTCCTTACAAATGGCATTAGCACCGCATGGAGATGGGTTGCAAGGTTCAATTATTTCAACTGGTTGGGTGACTGAAAAGATGGTACATGAATAATAGAACAAATAGAATAAGTATAGTAAGCATAGATTAAGTATGATAAAAGCAGTACAAAACGAATTTAAATTGTATTGGATTTTGTAGCTCTCCCTAAGAATGGTATAATATAGTTTAGGCCACAAATTGGTCACAATTTGAATTCATTGTACACTGCATAAAAAAAACTAAATGTACATGTGATTTGCGTGTCCAAAGTATCTACCGTTCTACGTGCTTAAAGTGTCAAGTATCAACATAGATCTTACTTGGTATTATATTACACCCAGCAAATGGATCTCCAGTATAGCCAGTCAAACAAGAACATACAGGAGCGTGTTTAATTACAGCACAAGTAGCTTGCAATCCACAAGAACCTGGACAAGGATCTTTACATCTTTCGTTTACACAAGCTAAGTTTCCGGGGCATTCCGCATTTATGGTACACTCAGGTCTACAGTTTGGCGCTCTGCCTATATAATTAGGCAAACATGAACAAGCCGGGGTATTGCCTATAACTCTACATTGACTGTTTGGTCCACAGGGTGATGGTACGCAAGGGTTTCCGCTAGGTTGGGGTGGTTCAGGGCGAACTAGAAAGAATAGAACATGCAAAAGGTTCTAGATAGATAGAAATAGATTCTAGACAGGTTTCTAATCGCAGTTTAAAATGCGGTTTACGACAATGTAGTATTTCGTGAACCATGTCTAAACTCCGATTAAAAAACCATTCCTAAAGTCTTACTTTCGACGCATCTAACAAATGGATCTCCAGTAAAACCAACAGAGCAGCTACAAATAGGATTATGGTTGACCACCTGGCATCTGGCATTAATACCACATGTACCAGGACAAGGGTCCTGACATTTCTGGTTTATACATGCCAAATCTTGTGCACAATCAGCACTAATCATGCACTCAGGTCTACAAGAAGGTGGACTTCCGATATAATTAGCCAAACAAGAGCAAACAGCATGACCATTAACTTCTCTACATTGACTGTATGGTCCACATGGAGATGGCTGACATGGGTTGACTATAGGAACTTCAGTAGGTGCTAGATAATATAAATAAATAAGAAAAAGAATAGATAAGTATAGTCAAAGACCT
Organism: Ophonus ardosiacus; assembly: GCA_943142095.1. Taxonomy (NCBI): domain Eukaryota; kingdom Metazoa; phylum Arthropoda; class Insecta; order Coleoptera; family Carabidae; genus Ophonus; species Ophonus ardosiacus. Next base: position 2,547,885 of record OW964839.1, read on the forward strand.
ACTAGGTGGTATTTGATGACAAGAACTCAATGCATTGCCTGTAAATCCAGGTAAACAGGTACAAGATGGTGCATGATTATTGACTCTACATTCGGCATTAAGTCCACATGTTCCTGGACAAGGATCTCTACATTTATTTCCTATACATGCTTTATTTTTTGCGCAGTCAGTATTTTGAACACATTCCGGTCTACAACCACTGTATGGATCGCCAAAATATTCTGGTAGACATACGCAAGAACCTGCACCATTTCTCTCCTTACAAATGGCATTTGCCCCACAAGGAGATGGTTCGCAAGGATTCTGCGGTACTACACTTGGTTGAGAAACTAAAATATATTTGCTTATAAATAAAAGATATGTTATAAATTATAAAAACCATACTTGGTATTATGGAACATCCACCGAATGGATCTCCAGTGTAACCAGAAACGCAATTACATACAGGGCTATGTTTAACAACAATACATTCAGCAAACGGTCCACAAGAACCAGGACAAGGATCTTTACATCTTTCGTTAACGCAAGCAAAATTGCCGGGACATTCTGCGTTTATGGTACACTCAGGTCTACAATTAGGCGACCGGCCTATGTAATTAGGCAAACAAGAACAAGCCGGGTTGTTGCCTACGACTCTACATTGACTATTTGGTCCACAGGGAGTTGGTACACAAGGGTTTCCTTGAGGTTCAGGCGGTCTGATTTCTAGAAAATAGTAGAAACATGCAAGAAATAGAAAAGATAGTACAGCGATGAAAGGACGTCTTACTTTCTTGGCTACACCTCACAAATGGATCTCCAGTAAAACCAACAGCACAGCTACAGATAGGATTATGATTGACCACTTGACAGCGAGCGTTCACACCACAAGTACCAGGACAAGGATCCTGGCACTTTTGGTTGATGCAAGCTTTGTCTTGGGAACAATCAGCACTGACCATACATTCAGGACGACAAGAAGGAGGTGTTCCTATATAATTCGCTTGGCAAGAACAAACAGCATGACCATTCACAACTCTACATTGACTGTAAGGTCCACAAGGTGATGGGCGACATGGATCCCTTACAGGAGCTTCAGTAACAGCTAGAGAAATAGTCAGATAAGTACAAAAGACCTAAATGAAAAAGAAAATAGTCTTACGAGGTTCTTGGATGATATGGCATGCAGAAGTTGGATTCCCACTATATCCAGGGAGACATATACAACTAGGAGCATGATTATTGACCCTACATTCAGCGTTTATTCCACAGATTCCTATACAAGGGTTCTGGCATTTGTTGTTCTGGCATGCTTTGTCTCTTGGACAGTCAGTGTTGAGTACGCATTCTGGTCTACAACCTGTATATGGATCGCCGAAATATTCGGGAAGGCATGTACAAGAGCCTGCTCCATTTCGCTCGCGACATTCGGCGTTTGCTCCACATGGAGATGGGTTGCAAGGATGTCGAACCATTTCGACAACTGGTACTAAAAGATGGAAGATAGTCAAGAAAAGAAATATATAATATTTAGAAGTTTAGTCAAAGAAGTTAAAAAATAGATTAGTTTTAGGCATTATATAACAGCATATTTGTCAATGTAAAAATCTTCAGCTCATTAGGGTATTAGGCTATATCTAATGTATAATATAGTAGTACCAAAACCAATTTATCTTATACAATACACACTTTTTCTAAATGGTATCTTATTAGTATAACCAAGGCAATATTGGCACCATATCTTCAGGGTTAAACGTGTTGACTATACAATATCTTATAGACTAAAGTGTTAGGCTATATCTACGGTGGTAATTATGGTAGTGCTGTAACCATTTTGTCCTTATTATAAGTTCTTATTGTGTATGCTGAGGTATTAGTATAACCAAGGCAAACTTGGTACCATTTCTTATGTCACTAACTAATAACAAATTGTTTTGGTATTGTTATAATTTTATTGTTTATTAGGCAAACTTTTAGTAAAACCATTGGCTCATTAGGCATGTTTCTTATAGACTAAATTCTTTAAGACAAATGGTAAAAATATTAAGCATTCGAGTCGAGATATAAACATGGTAGTACTGCTATCTGTAATTGTGTATTTAAGGCAAATCCTTTGTCAAAATAGGCAAGCATATTTATGGTGTGGCGTGAAGAATATTTCAGGCAATGGGTGAAAATATTTTAGGCATGTGGTCAATTATAATAGAATGGCATTCATGAATCTGTGATAAAAATAAGAAAGATTATTTTGGGTATGGTAGCTGTGTTTTTAAAACCAATGGCTCATTAGGTATGTCTTATACGCTAAATTCTTCAAGGCAAATGGCAAAAATATTAGGCATTCATGTCGAGATATAAATATAGTAGTACTGCAACCTGTGATTGTGTATTTAAGGCAAATCCGTTGAAAAAATAGGTAAGCATATTTAGGGCACGGCGTGAAGAATGTTTCAGGCAATGGGTGAAGATATTTTAGGCATGTGGTCAATTATAAAAATTGCTAAGCATATTTCGAGTATAGTAACTGTGTTTTTAGGCAAGTGTATGTTGAAGATCTGCAAGGCAAATGGTGGAAACCTTTAGGCATTCATTCAGTAATAATATTTTCTAAGGGTTCGGTATTTTAGGCAATTAATATGGGAATTATAGGTACACATAATATGTAAATGGTAGCTGCAAATTTAGATAAATTTATTTAGTTTTGGGGTAAGTAGTCGTCGACATATTAAGGGCATTAATTTATTAATTGTTTATGACATTTTATGGGATTTTTAGGGCGGTTAAATACGGGATTAATTTATTAATATTCAGTGCATTTTCGCCAATAATTCCAAGCTTTTAAATAGTGCAAATTTTGTCCAAAAATAAACTTACATTCAGGTATGATATTACATCCTGTGAAAGGATCCCCAGTATATCTTGTTTTGCAAGTACATATAGGGTTATGTTTAACTACAGTACATTCTGTATTATAACCGCAAGATCCTGCACAAGGATTGTAACATCGTCCATTTTGACAGGCTTTTGTCATAGGGCAATCCGCGTTTATAACGCACTCAGGTCGGCAATTAGGTGGGTTGCCTAAATAACTCGGTAGGCAAGAACAGGTGGGTCGACTGCCTACTACTCGACAATCGGAGTATGGACCACAAGGGCTCGGAATACAAGGGTTTCTAGATTCTTCTACTAGTACTACAGGTTCTAGAAAGGGACGGTTTATGAATAATAGGCTATATGTACAGGGTGGAAGAAATGCGAGTTTCTTATATGAAAAACTATCTTATTATGCACCCTACAGAAAATTGATGTGGGTCTTTATGGGACAACTTTTTCAGACAACTTTTTTTTTAATGATGTATAAGAAGTTACATTATTTTGCTTTAAACATGAATAAAACTTGAAATATTATTTTTTTTTGCGGTGAAAAATTGAAATTTATTAAGGAAAAAAAGCTAATAAAATAAAGAAAAATATGAGACTATTTTCAACCTATGTTCCCATTTAAAAAATAATATGTTTGTGTTACATCTCGAGAAGTTTTGAAAAAATCTAATTGCACGTAAAAATCCGCATAAAAATAATTTAAACATTTTTTCTTTATCTTAGAATAAGCGACATATGAAGTATTTTCATAATTACCGAAAAAAGAATTTTAGGCTGTAGCTCAAAAACAAAAGAACACCGAAAATTCCTATGATGCCTTTGTCTCAAAAAGTTGGCTCATAAATAACTACATTAATTTTCTGTTGCGTGCATAAGAAAGTTTTTCATATAAGGAACTCGAATTTGTTTCATCTGCACATGGTACTATTCAGGCAAATTCATTTAATTTGGTCTATACGCTCAAAGATTTTTTGTGGAGTTTAGACAATAACCAAATATTCTAGATAATCTTATCTCTACAGAAGTAGAACATCCAAATCACAATATAATTTTGAGCAGAAATTTTAGGTTGTTTGAACAATATGTAAATATATCTTTTTGCGTAATTAGGCCCAAGTTAAATGAATGATATCTTCTCATTCTTACTTGTTTCCACGGTACAAGAAGTGAATGGATCCCCAGTATACCCTCTATCACAACTACATATAGGGTTGTGGTTCACTACCCTACATTGAGCGCTAAACCCACAAGTTCCTGGGCAAGGATCTCTGCATTTATTTTGAAGGCAAGCCCGATTTTGAGGGCATTCTGAATTGACTATACATTCGGGGCGACAGTTAGGAGGACCTCCCATATACCCTGGGCTACAAGAGCATACAGGACGTCCCTTAGTAACACGGCATACACTGTAAGGACCGCAGGGTGACGGGTTGCATGGGTTTATAGGCTGGTCGATTTCGTCTGATAAAACTATAAGGGTTTCACAATGAAAATATTGTTGACAACAAACATAGGGTATGTATCTTACTGGGTATAACATCTCTGCATCCCACTAGAGGGTTTCCAGTCTGCCCTATCCTACACTCGCATTCTGGGGCGTGGTTTATGACCCTACATCGGGCATGCAACCCACAGCTACCAGGACAAGGGTCAATACATTTTCTATTGATACACGATTTGGTTCTGGGACAGTCATCGTTCTGTACACATTCTGGCCTACAGCCTGCGTAAGGATCGCCGAAATACCCAGGGAAGCAAGAACAAGATCCGGTAAACCCACTGGCAGTACATTGGGTATTTGGTCCACATGGGGTAGGGTTGCACGGGTCTGGCGCTACTTGTACAAGGGCTAGAATGGGTTTATTACAGGGTTTTGGATAAAAATATATACAGTAGTTTACATATATTTTACAAGTGGCTGTACAAGACAAATTTCTGAAGGTTAATGTCTTACAAAAAAAGTTAGTAATATTTGTAACAAAAATGGCATAAGAAAATCTCTTTCTAGATCATTTAGGACTCTAAAAATTAATCTTGTACACCATATATCTCTCCCCAACAATCCCAAATTAAAATAAATATTCCTACCTTGGATGAGTTGACATCCAGAAAATGGATCACCTTCATACCCAGGCAGGCAGCTACAGATGGGTCGATGATTCTGGGTCGTACACTGGGCATTGACCCCACACGATCCGGCACAAGGATCTCTGCATTTATTGTTGACGCAGGCCAAATAGCTAGGGCAGTCTTGATGGATGACACACTCAGGACGACAATTGGGGGGAATCCCCAACATCCCCATAAGACAGGAACAGACAGGTCGGGAGTCTATTTGGCGACATTCGGAATTGGGACCACATGGTGATGGAATACATGGGTTTGATATCGGTGGTGGGATGTCAGTTTTTACTAAAAAGTAGAAAAAAGAATGATAGAAACACTTTTATACTGCGATTGAATAAAAGTTACTTTCTGCTAAGCAATCTTCGTATTTTGAAAATACAAGTATACTTACTTTCTTTGACGCATCGTACAAAAGGATCTCCATTGAATCCTAAAGGACAGCTACAAATAGGATTATGATTGACTACTTGACATCTTGCTTCAAGGCCACAGGCTCCTGGACAAGGATCTTGACATTTCATGTTGATACATGCTCGATTTTGAAGACATTCTGAACTGACAACACACTCTGGTCTACAACTAGGGGGTGCTCCTAAGAATCCAACTTGGCAGGAACAAACTGGTACACCATTATTGACTCTACAAATACTGTTCGGTCCACATGGAGATGGTTCGCATGGATTTTCAATCACAACTGGTTCTCTTCTACAAGAAGTAAATGGGTCGCCTTCGAAACCAGTTATACAAGAACAAACTGGTATATGGTTGACTACAGAACATTCAGCGTTGACTCCACAGAGACCTTGACAAGGATTTCTGCAATGTTGAGAGATGCAAGCCAAATTACTGGCACAATCTGCGTTGATTATACATTCAGGCCTACAACCACCTGAATAAGGGTTGCCGGTGTATGGTGGAATACAAGTACAAACAGGTCGGCCTTGTTGTTCTGAACATCTGGCATTGTTCGCGCATGGACTAGGATTGCAAGGATCAGTTGGTCGAATGATTTCTGGACGTTTGGAACATCCTACAAATGCGTCTCCTTCGTAACCAGATAGACAACTGCAAAATGGTGTATGATTGACCACGTTACATCTGGCATTTGATCCACAAGTATTCAAACAAGGATTTACACATTTTTCTTTGACACAAGCTTTGTCTTGGGGACATTCAGGACTTATAACACACTCTGGTCTGCAGTTTGGTGGGTTTCCAATATAGTTAGCTATACAGGAACAAACAGGTCGACCCCGCTTGATCTGACATATTGAGTTAGGTCCACATGGAGATGGCACACAAGGATTTTCTGGTGTTATAGGTGGAATTTCTTTAGTTTTCTCTTGCACACAATTAGAAAATGGATCCCCTTCAAATCCTCGAGGACAATTACAAATGGGATTATGGTTTATAACTAAACACTCAGCGTTTATGGCACAAGTTCCTGGACAAGGATCAACACATCTCTGGTTGATACAAGCTTGAGTTTGAGGACATTCTGAACTAACAATACATTCAGGTTTACAAGCTGGTGGTATTCCTTTGTATCCTGGTAAACAGGAACATGTTGCAAATCCTTGACTAGACACTAAACATCTACTGAAAGGCCCACAAGGAGAAGGATCGCAAGGATTAAAAGCTGGTGGTCCTGGGATTGGTTGTCTGAAAGGATAACAAGATACGAAAGGATCTCCCGAGTGGTCGATAGGGCAATAGCAAACTGGTACATGGTTTATGGTATCACATTGAGCATTTACACCACAGGCACCAGCACAAGGATTTTGACATTTGTTGTTGATACATGCTTTATCAAAAGGACATTCTGTGTTTAGAACACATTCAGGACGGCAAGCCAGATATGGATTACCAAAGAATCCAGGCTTACAAGTGCAGGATAATGTGTTGTTAGCTTGCTTGCATATAGCGTTTGAACCACATTGAACTGTTTGGCATGTTGTTGGTCGTGGTTCTGGAACTAAACAAAAAAATCAGCATGCCATTTCTAGGGAAGTACAAAACATTATTACCTTCTGTTGGTGGTGAGCAAAATTCAAACGCGTTTCCATAATATCCAGGCAGACAGCTACAAACTGGTTGATGAATCACCACAGTACATTGGGCATTTACACCACAAGACCCTGGACAAGGATCACGGCATACTTGACCCAAACAAGCTTTATTGAAGGGACAATCAGAATCGATGAGACATTCAGGTCGACATCTGGGGTCTAAATAACTGTTTGGTCCCATACAGGGGTCACAAATGGCTACTTGACTGCCGTAAACACTGCATTCAGAGTTGGGGTCACATGGGTTTGGAGTACATGGGCGCGACACATTGGCAAATGGTGGAAGATAAGCTGGAAAAAATAATAAAAAATATATAATTTGTTGTTTCATACGTACTCAAAATTGTGTACTTACGTATTGGAACACATTGGAAGAATGGGTCTCCCATGAAATCATCAGCGCAGACACAAGTTGCCACATGATCTTTGACTAAACATCTGGTGTGAAGACCACAAATAACTCCCATTTTACATGGATCTTTACAATGATTATCCCAGCAAACTTTATTATTAGGGCAATCAGTATTAAGAACACATTCAGGTCTGCATCCAATTTGTGGGTCACCATGAAAATCTGCTAAACAAGAGCACACAGCTCTTCCTTTCATGACCTGGCAAATGGTATTTAACCCACAAGGAGATGGTATACAAGGATTTCTTTCTGCTGGTGGTATAACAGGATAACACCTCACTAAAGGATTACCAGTTAGTCCAGCTTCACAACTACATACAGGGTGGTGCTTTTCGCATCTACATTGAGCGTGAATTCCACACGAACCAGGACAAGGATCTCTACATCTATGCCCAACACAAGCTTGACTATCTGAGCAATCATCGTCTACTAAACATTCATAACCATGACAACCTTCAGGTCCAGACGGGTTTCCTCTTAAGCCAGGTGGGCAAGAACAAATTAGTTGACTAATTTCGTCTACAGTACACATAGCATTTGGTCCACATGGATTCGGCACACAAGGTGTTTGAGGGAGTAATCTGCATCCCGTATAACCATCCCCGATATAGTTAGGCTTACAATAACATTGCTCTTGATTGTTGACTACATAACAGTCAGAATTAACCCCACAAGGACCGGGTTGACACAACGAAACTACTGGTCTTGGTTCATTACAACTTTTATATGGGTTACCAACTGTCCCAACGGGGCAGAAACAAGCTGGTTCATGCAAAGGATCACATTGAGCTCCAGCTCCACAAGGGAATGGCTCGCAAGGGTTTCGTTGTTCAATACAGCCCCGAATGGTGTTAGGGCTTTCCAGATAGCCAGGCAAGCAGGTACATTTGGCAAAACCATTTGAAAGGAGGGTACATTGAGTGTTTGGACCACAAGGGGAGGGGTCGCATGGGTTTTGTGGTAAGGAACAAGGGGTTTTTGGAGGGTTTCCTTCATATTCTGGAAGACAGAAACAAACGGGTTTGTTTTTGACGATACGGCAGCCTGAATTTGGACCGCACAAGTTTCCAGAACATTCATCCCCTTCAGGAACTGAAAAAAAAAGATATTATTTGCACCATTCTATAGGCGTATGGTTCAGAGAGTCATATTTTACTTACTGCAATTTCTAAACGGATTTCCAGTCAGCCCTTTAGGACAGAAACAAATAGGATTCCCATTATCAATTTCACACATTGCGTTGATGCCACAAGGATTAGGATCACAAGGATTTTGCGGAGCAATACACCCACTCAAAGGATTTCCTTCATATCCTGGGAGACATTTACAAGTGGCTCTATGGTTGAAGACATCGCATACTGCCGCTGATCCACAGTTGCAAGGTGATGCGCATTTTCCATTGATGCAAGCTTCTGATGTTTCGCATTCGCTGTCAGATCTGCAACCCTTAACTAAAAAAAACGTGATTAGAAAATGTTTCTTGGTGATTTTTAGAAGGTAGTACCTCTGGCACAACCAGCGAAAGGATTGCCAACGTAACCAGGACGGCAAACGCATTTGGCTTCATGGTTTTCTGCATGACAATCTGCATTGTCACCACAGGTATCGTCGAGACATGGATTCATACATTTTCGGTTCAATCGGTCGCAGAGAAGATAAGGTGGACAGTCTTCGTTATATTGGCAGATGTTGCGGTCTGGAGGTATGACTGTAACACCAAAAAGAATGGTTAAAAGAGTTACATATTCTGGTGAGAACAACAGAGCAAAATGCAAATATATTTGACAGACAGGAATTATAATTTTTGCACCATAATTTGGGAGTCAAATTATCAATTCCTGCCTCAAGCTTCAGAGAATAGTTTTCATTCCGTACTATCTTCCATCTTCCTTACCTGGTACACAACCAACGTAACCATCACCATGGAAACCTTCTGCACAGCTACAATCCGAACCATGGTTGGTGTTGATGCAAACAGCATGTTGAGCGCATGGATTATGCACGTCACAAGGTCTCTGGCATTGATGTCCGATGCAAGCTTCAGTCAATGCGCAGTCTTCATTGTGAATGCAACTCACTATACAAGGGGGGTGCATTAGGAAAATGTTTGTACAATAGGAATGGTGTACAGTAGTGTTTGGTGTAGTATACAATAGTTATAATTAGTGTTATTGACTAGGAATATGACTATGAATAGTGACTATTGTCTAGTAAGTGGATTAACTATTAACAAATGGTGATCAGTATTTTGACTATAGATTGACTATGGACATGTTTATGACTATTAAACTATTACGTGACTATTAAACTATTACATGACTATTAAACAATATTACATGTGTACATTGTTGAATTAATTACAAATGGTAGTGTATGAATTTTGTACATTGCATTCATACATACAAACATAAATCATTTTTGCAGTACCATACCATAAAACAGGGCAGTAGTCTCAATATATTTGATTCATTCTATCATACATAAACACATACATGCATATAGTGAAAATTAATAGGCAGAAGACATACGTTATCAGCCTAAAAAACCTTATAAAATGAAACATAACTTAGAAATTATTTATTTGGTATGTAAATGTTTACTTCGCATTTTATATTGATCGGCTATTGTCACTTGGTTGTCAGTTTTCTCTGCGTTAAGTATATGTGACTTGTGCTACTGTATTAATTGTTTGTTTTGATAAGCAAGATACTATAATACATTCATAATAATGCCTAAAGCTTTAACATAAGAACCTCGGAAACAAACCACGAATAAAGCTTTAACATAAGAACCTCGGAAATAAACCGCGAATGTCATGAACTATTTCAAACGGAAATTGTTCAACGGAAAGCCATTTATTCCGTTGAAAGCTGTTTGAAATTCTTATTATTAATATTTCTTTTGTTACCAATCTTTAATTAAATTATGTATTTTTAGAGCGCGACAGATGCTCTGCAAATTAGCAAATCTTGACTACAATATATGGGGGACCGGGTCTGAATGACAGGTAGTAATCATGTACACATGATGACATTTGACAACTGTTATTCTGTCACGGGCCCCCATATCTGCATATCAAGATAGACCAACAAAGTCACATGTCTGCTCGCGCCTTATAAATTAGTAAACCATGGAAACGTAGTATTATATGATGTCATTACTTTAGTAATATTATTTGATGACGTAAGTCTTCTGCATAATCATTTCTTTTTATGTATTACATACACACATATCTACACTATGCTGTACCATTTATGGTACAATAGATTTTGAAAGTCCCATCACTATATGACTAATTTATTGAAGAAGAGGAAACAGACTTATACTACTAGAACGCGTAGTACTCAAAACAACAATTGGTATCTAGTATAATAGTAGTACTACATCAACATATACTACATCCATTCATCCACTCATCATCTTTATATGTATACATCTCCATATCTACAATCTATCACTCTGTACAAAATTCGTTGTTACTGTTAATATCTTACATGGCTGTGACTTGAAGCACTTAATAGCCGGGTTCCCTTCATAGCCCATAGGGCACGAACAAATGGGCCTATGCATCTTAGCCTGGCATTTAGCCGTTGTTGCGCACGCGTTAGTGAATTCGCACGGGTCTTGGCAAACCGCCATAAAACAGGCCTCGGATTCCAGACAATCGGAGTCTGATTCACACGGTTGAGGCGCTTTGGGCATGCCTGGCTCTGGAGAGTTAAAGGGTTAGAAAGTGAAGAATGTATTTGATGTTAGATTCGCAACTGTGTTAGCAGTATGCCTTAAATAGGGGAAGAAGGTTTTCTAAAATAAAGAGTTAAGTAATGGTATACCATTTTTAGGGGACCATTTTACAATGACTGTTGTTCAAAAGTTTAGTCTATAGGGTTGTTCCAACAGGAGTTACAAATAGTACAGTTCCAACTGCTTCTGACTGTTTCGTGTACTGTTCCAACAAGCACTTGTACTGTTTGCTGTTGGTTTGCAAACCATCATAACAGTTGTACTATTTTGATCAGCTGTTTTGTTAATTAATAGGTTTGTTCGCGGTAGCAATCCCGGACTAGTTTGAGCATCACACGCATGCGCAGTTTCGTTCTAATCGTTCGCGGTACGATTCTGACTGATAACTCCGTGTTCGCGAAACACTGTGGACTGGTACATGATTGGTTACGTACTAATCAGACCAGTGCGAAAATTGAAGCAAGTACTATAAATCAGGGACTAATTGCTAGTATTCAGTGCATACTTTTCTGTGTTTAATTACATTTATTTTAACAAATTCACAAACTTTAAATTAATAAATATTTGAAGGTAAGTTTATAATATTGCCTCCATTTCAGTTCAAAATTATATAATATTTTCATTCAGGTACATAACATACATAACCTCAAACGTCAAAACGAGCGTTCGCGGTAGAAAAAATCTCAAATCAATCTCGGATCACGCATGCGTATTTCACGATTTATAAATTAATACGGAACAAGTACCAAATAAGTTTGGGATCCGTCAGGGATTGTTACCGCGAACAAACCTATTATTAACCTTGTAATTTGGAAGTGAAAGCGTCATTTTTTATTACATATAAGTACAATTTAAATAAAAAAATATTTGAAGAATCGTACGAATCGGAAGAATTTTCTTCTAGGGATGAAGACATTCTGGAAATATTTGTCTAAAGTCGAAGGCAAAAAATAAAAAAATATTTAGAAAAAAACGGTACCATAGTCAAATTTTGACTAAAACGATTCGACATTCGTTCCACCAAATAGACAGTTCACAATTAATAAGAGAGTAACGCACGCGTGCAAAACAAATCACAGGCATTCACTGAAAGTATCATAAACCGTCAGAAATTTCTTGTTTGATTTTAGATATTTAGATATGGAATATTACAAACTTTTATGGCCCAATTATTTCATCAGAACTACTACGGAATTTTTTTAACCCGTAAAGATGACAACAAGACTATTTGGTATTTCTTAGCAGAAAAGTATACAATAATGGCTGGGAATACCAAAACAAACAGCAGTTACAAACAAGAATATTTCTGACGATCCGGGAATTAGATTTAATATAGTCCAGAGACAAATGAGACAAGGTACTGAAAAACTGCACCGCATTGGAGATAATGATCTCCTCTCATTGTTGCAAAATTAGATTTTTTATCTCCTTAGTTTACAGGAACAACCCCTTAAGTCAATGTTTCAATAAAAAAAATTTTACCATTTAGTAAGAGATAAGAAAAAGTACTACAATAATTATGGAGAACATTAAATTTTTGTTCAGTGAATTATAGCCAGAAATATGAATAAGTATCTATGTTGACTTTGTACCATTTAAAAGGAGATATGAAATTATGTCTTATGGTACAACCTTTAGATTATTATTATTGTTGTTATTATTATTTAAGGCATACGAAATTTATTACGAATGATTGAATTAATTGTTAAACAATTAATATTAAAACATTTAAATGAAAAGTTACTATTAGTTACACATAATGTTGCGAATGTTATTCTAACATCTCAAATACATTTATATATAAACAATACTGAAAAAAATATTATAAGGGTGTATATACATTTACAGTGCATCAAAACATACTCGTGCAAACAAACTACAAAATACAACAAATACGATAAAATACGAGCAAATAATAAATAAATACGAATGTGCTATTTACAAATAAAATTATTAGGGAGTTATTTTGGAAAATCAGTACATTATAAGTTAAATAATACAGGGTAGGTACTACAATTATATTAATACTATGGTACATCAAAATTTTTTAGACAAATTTTTATATAGTTTTTTGAAAAATAAATTTGCCATCACAGCTTGTCACCCATTTCTGGGTATGACAATCTGAATATGTTTATACTTCATGGGATCTTAAAGCTATCTTGGAGAGAGTATCAGAGAAACAATTAGTTTTATGCTGTTTAAATTTGGAAATATAAAACGAAATTTGTACACCCAGAAATGAGTAATAAACTCTTGAAATTGTATGCCTCAACCATTTTGAGGGAGTAGCATGTAAAAATTTGTTGTACCATTTTAAGGGAGATATGTGTGTAGTATTTTCTTCTTTCTTGTGGCTCTAGATTAATTAAATTTTGAGTGAGAAGCAAATAACGAACCAGGGGGTCTATTCTAATTCATAGCCACATGTGCTATCCGCTATATAAGTTCCACTACTAGCCAACAGATGGGGGTCGTCATCCCGCTATCTGATTTGAATCCATCTGTTGGCTAGTAGTGGAACTTATTAATATTGCCAGATGTTAAGTTGACAAGTAGTTCGGCTTTTCAATTTTGTGATCAAATACTTATGTTCGTGTGTTATATCAATATTTGATTAATATCTATATATTGTAAGTACCTATATAAATTATAATAATTATTTATAATCGTAACAAATAACACATGTGGCTATCCGACTTAAATCCATCTGTTGGCTAGTAGTGGAACTTATACAGCGGATAGCGGATAGCACATGTGGCTATGAATTTAGAATAGACCCCCAGGAGATATCATTATTTCTGTCTAAATTTATTTATGCGAATAAAATCAGATGGTATATCCAGAAATGAGCAATAAGCCGTGATGATACATATGTCTTAATTTTACTTTATTCAAAGTTATAAAATTCTGATGTACCATAGTCCAAAGTCCAAATTAAATTCAAGTATACTCATGTTACAAAGTTAAGAAGATAATTTTACTGGTTTATATACAAATTTCTTGCACTGTTGAGTGGTCGGGTGGGTGGTTAAATCTACAATTAATAGTTATACCTTTCCGGCACTTGCTGGATTTGGACCCAGGTAAACATATGCAATGTACGGTGTGGTTAGCAACCGAACACAATGTGTCACTTCCACAGGACGCCTCTTTTATGGCACAGAGATTAACACAGTGTCCCATTCTACATCCTTCAGAACTAGGACAGTCTGAGTCGGTTGTACAGGTCATGTTAGTGCCGATTTGGGTCGGTATTGTTGGAACAACAATAGGAGGGAATTGTGTGGTTGTTGTTGTGGATGTGGTTGCAGATAGGGTTGTTAGGAGAGGTGTTTTGTCTGTTTCTAGTAAGGTTGTTTCACTGTAGCGTGAGACAGCGGGTTCTGTTGTTGTCAATGTTGTTTGTTCGGTCATACCAAGTGTTGATTCTTCTGTAATAGTTGTTATACCAGGTGTTGTTTCACTAAATCGAGATGTAAGACCCAGTGTTGTTTGTTCGGTCATACCAAGTGTTGTACTTTCTGTAATTCCTGGAGTTGTTTCAGTAATTTGTGTTGTTACTCCAACAGTACTTGACGGTGATTGTGATGTTGTTTGTTCGATCATTTCAAGGGTGGTTTGTTCTGTAATACTTGGAGTTGTGCGTCCAGGTATTTCAGATGTTACAGACGTTGGTAAAGGTGTGGATTCGCTAAAACGAGATGTAAGCCCTAGTGTTGTCTGTTCAGTCATACCAATTGTTGTTCCTTCTGTTGTTTCACTGTATTGTGTACTACTTTGTGTTGAGGGTTCGCTGAACCCTAATGTTGTTTTTTCAGTCATGCCAAGTGTTGTTTCTTCTGTAATACTTGTAACACCTGGTGTTGTTTCACTAAATCGCGATGTGACACCCAGTGTTGTTTGTTCGGCCATACCAAGTGTTGTACCTTCCGTAATACCTGGAGTTGTTTCAGTCATTCGTGTTATTTCTCCAACAGTACTAGAAGGTGAACTTTCGGTTTGTGTAATTGTTGTACCTTCAAATTGTGATGTTGTTTGTTCGATCATTTCAAGGGTGGTTTGTTCTGTAATACTTGGAGTTGTGCGTCCAGGTATTTCAGATGTTACAGACGTTGGTAAAGGTGTGGATTCGCTAAAACGAGATGTAAGCCCTAGTGTTGTCTGTTCAGTCATACCAATTGTTGTTCCTTCTGATGTTTTACTGAATTGTGTACTACTTTCTGTTAAGGGTTCACTGAACCCTAATGTTGTTTTTTCAGTCATACCCATTGTTGTTTCTTCTGTAATACTTGTAACACCTGGTGTTGTTTCACTAAATCGCGATGTAAGACCCAGTGTTGTTTGTTCGGTCATACCAATTGTTGCACCTTCTGTAATACCTGGTGTTGTTTCAGTAATTTGTTTTGTTACTCCAACAGTACTTGGTGGTGAACTTTCGGTTTGTGTAATTGTAGTACCTTCAAATTGTAATGTTGTTTGTTCGATCATTTCAAGTGTTGTTTTTTCTGTAACACTTGAAGTTGTTCGTTCAGTTATTTCAGATGTTACAGACGTTGATAACGGTGTAGATTCGCTGAAGCGAGGTGTAAGCCCTAGTGTTGTCTGTTCAGTCATACCAATTGTTGTACCTTCTGTTGTTTCACTGAATTGTGTACTACTTTGAGTTGAGAGTTCACTGAACTCTAATGTTGTTTTCTCAGTCATACCAATTGTTGTTTCTCCTGTAATACTTGGAACACCCGAAGTTGTTGTTTTACCGAATTCTATAGTTACACCAGGTGTACTTGTTTGTGTAGTGGATTCATTAAATTGTGATGTAAGGCCCAATGTTGTTTGTTCTGTTATTCCAAGTGTTGTTCCTTCTGTAATACTTGGAACACCCGGTGTTGTTCTTTCAGTGAATTGTGTAGTTACTCCAGGTGTACTGGTTTGTATTGTGGATTCACTAAACCGAGAAGTAAGCCCTGGTGTTGTTTCTTCTTTTATTTCACGTGTTGTTTGTTCTGTAATACCAGGTGTTGTTTCAGTACTAAGTAAACCTCTTTCAGTTTGACTAGATGTTGTTCCTTCAGTGATATACTGAGTTGTTTCTCTGAATTGACTTGTAAGACCTAATGTTGTTTGTTCTAGCATTGGCGTGGTAATACGTTCTGTAATACTTGGTGTAGTTCTTTCAGTACTATATTGTGTTGTTGGTTCACTAAATCGACTAGTAGTACCTCTAGTTGTTTGTGCTATACTACTTGTTGTTTCAGCGCTAATTGTTGCTTTTTCAGTTTGTCTACTTGTTGTTCCTTCTGTACTAAATTGTGTTGTTGATTCGCTAAAACGAGAAGTAATACCTAATGTTGTTTGTTCAGTACTACTGCTTATTTTTTCAGTAACTCTTGGTAAACCTTCAATAGTGGGATACATTGTTGGTATCATAGTTTGTTCAATTACTTCTACTGTTGTTCGTCCCGTAATACTAGGAGTTATTGTTTCAGCAAATCTTGTTGTTCCTCTTTCAGTTTGCGAACTTGTTGTTGACTCACTAAATCTGGAAGTTAGGCCGAATGTTGTTGGTTCTGTAATACCTGGTATTGTTGTTTCTACTTGTTTTGTTGTTCCTATTTCGGTTTGTGTTTCTGTGACAGGAGACGTAACACCAATTGTTGTTCGTTCTGTAATACCAATTGTTGTTGCTTGTGCTCCCTCAGTAATAGTACTAGCAGTTGAAGGAATTGCTTCAGTAGTAGTTCTTTCAGTAAATCGAGAACTTAATTCAAATGTTGTTTGTTCAGTTATACCCTCTGTTGTTCCTTGTGTTATACCAGGTGTTGTTCCTGGCTCTCTTGCTGTTGGTAATCCTTCAGTTCTACTTTGTGTTGTTGGTATTACGGATGGAAGAGTTATTGTTGTTTTCTCTATAATACCTGGTGTTGTTTCAGATTGTACTGTTATTGGTACTCCTTCCGTACTAGTACTTATTGTTTGTGTTGTAGATTGTACTGTTGTTAAAGGAATAGATTCAGTACTGGTTACTTCAGTAAATCGAGAACTTAAACCGAATGTTGTTTCTTCAGTAATTTCTTGAGTAACACTTTGTGTAATACCTGGTGTTGTTCCTGGCTCTCTTGCAGTTGGTAATCCTTCAGTTCTACCTTGTGTTGTTGGTATTACGGTTGGAAGAGTTATTGTCGTTTTCTCTGTAATACCTGGTGTTGTTTCAGGTTGTACTGTTATTGGTACTCCTTCAGTACTAGTACTAAATGTTTGTGTTGTAGATTGTACTGTTGTTAAAGGAATAGATTCAGTACTGGTTGTTTCAGTAAATCGTGAACTCAAACCGAATGTTGTTTCTTCAGTAATTCCTTGCGTAATACTTTGTGTAATACCCGGTGTTGTTTCTGACAATCCAGTTGTTATTCCTTCAGTACTGGTACTAATTTGTGTAGTTATTGGTACACCTAAAGTAGTTCTTTCCTTAATTACTTGTGTTGTTCCTTCTGTAATACCTACAGTTGTTTGAGAAATAGTACCAACAGGAGTAGTACTTTCAGTACTTTTAATTGTAGATTCAGGAACAATTGTTGTTTTTTCTGTACCCCCAGTTCTTTCTGTTAGTCCTATTACTACTGATGGTACTGTTGTTGTAGATGTTAATTCTTGTGTTGTTTCAGAAATGACTGTTGAACGTTCTGTGTATCTACCTGTTGTTTCTGTAAACGATGTAGTACTTTCAATAAATTCAGGACTCGTTGTTTCCGTTAGTCTGGTTGTTATTCCGGGAGTACTTTCACTGAATCGAGATGTAAGACCTAATGTTGTTTCTTCAATAATTTCAGGAGTTGTGTCAGGTTGTCTTAAAGTAGTAATTTCAGCTGATATACTGGTAGTTTCCGGGAGTACTACTGTTGGTATATATGTTTCAGTTGTCCGTTCAGTACTTCCCAATGTTGCTGAAAACTGTGTTGTTTCAATTGGTCTAGAAGTACTTTCAGAAAATCTGTATGTTGTGTCTGCAATAGTTGTTGGTACTTCAGTTGGTTCGCTGAAACGTGACGTCAAACCAAGTGTTGTTTTTTCACCTCTTTCAGTAGTAGTTCCTTCTGAAGTTGTTGTTGGTACTTTACTTAATGTACTACTTTCAGTAGGTTCAGTATATTGAGAAACAATTCCAATTGTAGTTCTTGGTATTCCTTCAGTTGTACCACCGACAGTAGTTTCAGTAAACCTAGATATAGGTTCGGTAGTTCCTATGGACTTCTCAGTTGTTGTATCGTAACGGGTTGTTAGACCAATTATACCTGGTACAGTTTCAGTACTTTCTTGTGTTATTTCACGTGTCGTACTTTCAGACAATGGTACGTATTGCATAGTACTACTAGGTATTGTCTTAGTACTCCTCTCAGTAAATACTGGAGTAGTAGTTTCGGCATAGATAACTCGAGATGTTTCAGTTGGTTGTTCGGTACTTTCAGGAGTTGTTTGTACTGTTGTTTTTTCAGGTATACCAACTGGAGTTGTTCTCTCTGTACTTCGTATTGATTGTTGCGTAGTAATATATTCAGAAATAGGAACAGAACTATACTGTATTGTACTACTTTCAGTAGTAGTTCTTGGACGTTCTACTTCAATAATTTGTTGGGTAGTTCTACTTACATAATGTGTAGTGCCTTCAGTACTACTTTGTGTAGTCAGTGGCCCTTCTACTTCAATAATTTCTCTTGTAGCTGAAGTAGTTGGCCGAGTAGTACTTTCATAAACAGTACTTGTTTCAAAAGTAGTAGGAGAAAATTGTGATTCAGGAATCATGGAAGTAGAAGTAGACTTTTCAGTACCTTGTTCAATATATACCATACTAGAATTCATACCATGTTCAGTAGTATATGATTCAGTAGTTTTTTCCGGAATGATAGTAGTATATTGTGTAGTAGATTTTTCAGTAGATTCGCTGAAACGAGAACTAACTCCAAGTGTAGTTTCTTCAGTAAATCTTTCAGTAGATTTTTCAGTGATGCCTATAGTACTTCTTTCAGTTTCAGGAGTAATAGTATATATTCCAATAGTACTACTAGGTGTAGTACTTGTATATTTTTCAGTCTGTTTTTCAGTACCGATTTCAGTAGTTCCTTCAGTAAATCGCTGAGTAGTAATTACTTCAGGAGTAGTATATATTTCAGTTCCCAAAGATGTAGTACCTTGTGTACTATAAGTAGTACTTTCAGTAGTATATGGTATTTTTCTCTCAGTTGTTCCTTCTGAAATTTCAGTTATTCGTTGTTCAACTGTAATTCCTTCAGTAGTTGGAATACCAATGGTAGTATAAGTAGCACTTTTAGTAGTATATGGTATTTCTCTCTCAGTTGTTCCTTCTGAAATTTCAGTTATTCGTTGTTCAACTGTAATTCCTTCAGTAGTTGGAATACCAATGGTAGTATAAGTAGCACTTTTAGTAGTATATGGTATTTCTCTCTCAGTTGTTCCTTCTGAAATTTCGGTAATTCGTTGTTCAACTGTAATTCCTTCAGTTGTTGGTATACCAGTGGTAGTATAAGCAGCACTTTTAGTAGTATATGGTATTTCTCTCTCAGTTGTACCTTCTGAAAATTCAGTTATTCTTTGTCCAACCGTTATTCCTTCAGTAGTTGGTAAACCAGTGGTAGTATAATTTTCAGGAGTTACAGTATACAATTCAGTTGTACTGATATTCTCTGTTGTATATTTTTCAGTACCAGTTTCAGTAGTACCCGTAGTACTGAAGGTATAATTTCCTCTATAAGTTGTAGGTACTTCAGCAGTTGTGCCTTCAGTACTTACAGTATAATTTCCTTTATATGTAGTAGGCTGCTCGGTTTCAGTTGAAAGTGTACTTTTTTCAGTACCAGTTTCTGCAGTGCTACTTGGTGCCGTATACACTTCAGTAATTGTATATCCTTCAGTTTGCTTTCCAGTACTTGTAGTATATTCAGTAGTTTTTTCAGTACTGAAAGTAGAGTGTTTTTCTGGCGTAATAGTATAAATTCCAACAGTACTTTCTGTACGTCTTTGAGTGGTATACTGTACAGTAGTGTCAGTAATTCTTTCAGGAATTGTACTATATTCCAATGTAGTAGATTTTTCAGTAGACTCGCTGAATCTACTACTGACACCTAATGTAGTCTCTTGTGTACCTTCTGAAATACTAGTCGTTTCAGGAATAATAGTATAGGGCGTTGTTATTTTTTCAGTAATTATACCCGTTGTACTTCCAGAAGTACTATATCTTTCAGTAGTTCCTTCAGTTTGTTCTGTAACGCCAATAGTACTTCTAGAAATTTCAGGAGTCGTATATATTTC
Organism: Ophonus ardosiacus; assembly: GCA_943142095.1. NCBI lineage: Eukaryota > Metazoa > Arthropoda > Insecta > Coleoptera > Carabidae > Ophonus > Ophonus ardosiacus. The sequence continues at coordinate 2,568,423 of OW964839.1, forward strand.
AGTACTATACTGTTCAGTTCCAGTATATATTTGTCCAATTGATCCTGTGGTATGTATAGTACTTTCTGTAGTAGCACTACCGCTTGCAGTACTATACTTTTCAGGTGTAACAACATATGGTGTAGTATATTTACCAGGTCTTTTCTCAGTACTTGTTATAATTTCAGTAGTCGTTCTGGGCTCTTCAACTTCAATAATTTGTCTGGTAGTACTTTCAGTAGGTTGACGCGTATAAATTTCAGTACTTCTTTCAGATGTGAGAGTATATGTTTCAGGAGTAATAGTGTATATACTACTTTGTGTACTGCTTGAGGATGTGGCAGTATAATGAGGTATACTTGGAGCAGTATATTTTTCAGTTTCGGCTTCAGTTGAATGGGTAGTATATTTTTCAGTTGAACCAGTAACAGTACTGAATTTTTCAGGCGTTACAGTGTACAGAGGGCTTGTTGTGCTTTTTGGAGATGTTGCTGTAATATGCTGTATTGTTATTGGTATTTTTTCAGTAGTGGTATATTGTTCAGTACTACTTTTTGTACTGGTGGCTACTTCAGGCGTTGTATATCTTTCGGTAGTTTTTTGAATATATTCAGTAGTTTCAAATCCAGTAGTTGTTTTAGGTGTTCCTTCAGTATACTGCTGAGTTATAGGTTGTTCTGGTACAATAGTAGTATATTTTTCAGGAGTTACAGTATGTGGTACTTGTTCAGTACTAGTACTAACAAATGTAGTTTCAGTAGTAGATAGTATTTCTTTTCCTGTCGTACCTGCTGAAATTTCAGTAAATCGTTCTTCAACTGTAATTCCTTCAGTTGTTGGTATACTGGTGGTAGTATATTTTTCCGGAGTCATAGTATGTACTTCTGTTGTACTAGTATATTTTTCAGTACCAATTTCAGTAGTACCCGCAGTACTGAAAGTATAGTTTCCTTTATATGTTGTAGGCACTTCAGCACTTGGAATAGTAGTTCTATTAAATTCTAGAGTTGTACTTTCTGTAGTACCTTCAGTACTTACAGTATAATTTCCTCTATATGTTGTAGGTTGTTCAGTACTTGGAACAGTAGTTCTACTAATACCAGAAGTAGTATCCATTTCAGTAGCAGTATATTCTTCAGTCTTTCTTTCAGATGAAGGTGTGTAAGTAGATTGTTGTTCGGTATACTTTTGGCCAATTGTTGTTGGTTCAGTACTAGAAACAGTAGTTTTAGTAACACCTGGCGTTGTATACATTTCAGTAACAGTATATCCTTCAGTATGTCTTTCAGCAGTCGTCATTTCTTCCGTAATACCTACTTTTGTACTACCAGAAGTTATAGTATATTTTTCAGGTGTTACAGTATATGCAGAAGAACTTTCAGGAGTATACTGTTGTGTAGTACTCTCACTAAATCGTGTACCAATTCCAACAGTACTTTTTTCAGTTTCAGATACACCTGGCGTTGTATACTTTTCAGTAACAGTATATCCTTCGGTATGTATTTCAGCAGTCGTCATTTCTTCAGTAATACCTGCTTTTGTACTACCAGAAGTTATAGTATATTTTTCAGGTGTTACAGTATATGCAGCAGTACTTTCAGGGGTATACTGTTGTGTAGTACTTTCACTAAATCGTGTACCAATTCCAATAGTACTTTTTTCAGTTTCAGATATTTCAGTAGTAGTCAAATTATCTATAACTCTAGTTTCTTTCATTAAACCATCAGATACTGCCTTTTGAGTTGACAGTATTTCAGCGGTAGTAGATTCTACTGAAACAGTAGTACCAATTTTTTCAGTTGACATTGTTAAACTACCAATTGCAGGAGTTGTTTTATTTTCAGTATGTTCTATACTGTACATAACTGTTACAGTCGGTATTTTTTCAGTGGTTGTACCGATTTTTTCAGTAGTACTTACTGGAGGTGAAGTATAAGGCTGCAAAGTACCACTTGTAAATATTTTTTCACTAGTTACTGAAGTGTAGGGAGTACCTACAGTTGGTTTAGTTTCAGGAGAAGTGAATAAAGTATTTATTTCTGTGCTACTGGTTTCAGCACTTGTAATTGGTGGAATTTCAGAACTGGATGTTGTACTTTTAATACTTGTTGATGTAGTACCTTCAGAAGATGTAGTACTAAATTCTTGAATAGTACTTTCAGTAGCTGGAAGTGTAATGTTTTCAGCTGATATTGTTGTACGTTCAGTTAACTGGGTAGTACTTTCAGGGGTGAAAATACTACTAGTATAAGTTTCAGGAGTTACAGTTATTCCGGGAATAAATTGGGTAGTATTTTCGGCCGGAATATTTGAAGTACTTTCAGGAATACTTTCAGTAAATCTTTGTGTAGTACCAATTTCAGGAGTTATTGTAGTTTCAACGCTCGACAAAGTAGTACTTTCAGTAACAACTGATGATGGTGTAGTGGTAGTACTTTCAGGAAATCTACCTTCAATGGTTGTTATTTCTGAAGTATATTGAGTCGTACTTTCAGGAGTCATTTCAGGTATTATAGTACCACGTTCAGTTGCCATTTCAGGCGTAACGCTTTGAGTCGTTTCAGTAGTACTTTGTGAATATCTAATATCAACTTCAACAGTACTTTGAGTAGTCTGTTCACCTTGTACAGTCGTCAGTATTTCGCGAGTTGTACCAGCAGTACTTTCAGTTCCGATTGTGCTTTCGGTACTTTCAGTAATCGTTTCAGTGGAGGGGTTAGTCTGTGTCGTTATTTCAGTTAGTGCAGGAGGTAGTGTAGTGCCTGTATCTGTTATGGTTCCCAAAAAAGAAATAAAATTACATAGTTACTTGTTATAGGATACTAAGTGCAAGAAAACTACAATATTTAAATTATTGGCGTTATTAGGTACTGCATTCTATAAATTAATTGTTAGCGAGTGCTTTATAAACTATAAAAAAATATAGTCCTCAACACATATCAGCAATGTTTAATTTCTATTGCGATATAGGCAGTTTTCGATATTTTCTATTATAATGTAACTAAATTTATGGCTTCGATTAAAGGAGACTTTTTGTTTATGCTTGAAAGGTCATTTTAGATGTGCTTCTGTTTTTCAAAAAAAAAAAAAAAAACAAATAATTATTGTAGGTACTAAGAGTAAGTAAAATGTTGTGGCGATCTTGGTTGTATTTAATTTTAAAATAACTTCTTAACTATTAGAAATTGAGGAAAATGTTTCATATAGAGTATTATTGTATTTTTGTAGTCTTTTCTACTGGCATAGGCAAAATTTTGTTCGATTTTCTTCAAAATTTTAAAAATCCAATTTTTATGTATTTAGATACTCTTTACTACTCTGATTTCAAATTTTGAAACCGCAAGTCGCTATCCTTTTTGTTTCCTAGATATTTGCATTTAAAGTCATGGCCAAATACACTCATTTTTGGGTATTAACCCCAAAACGTTTGGAAAAACAAACTTGGCGATAACATTATTTGAAAAAAATTACATAAATATACCAGTTTTCAAAATTTTTGGACTACGTATACAATTTCCAGAGAAGAATAACTGAAAGTGGCCAAAAATCAAAAAAGATGTTGCGATTTTTCAAATTTTGGTCATTTTCAGTTATTTTGTTCTGAAAATTGTATACATTGTTTAAAAGTTATGAAAATTGGTATACTTATGTAATTTTGCCCGTAGAATCGAATGGTGATATCGGCAAGTTAGTATTTCCACCCATTTTAGGGTTATACCCCAAAAGTGAGTGTTTTTGGGATCTAAATTTGAACACAAATATCTCAGGAACGGATAAAGATATCGACCTGCGGTTTCAAAATTTGAAATCAGCGCGTCGAAAAGTATCTTATAGTGTAAAAATTAGATTTTTTTAAAAAATTGTTCTTTGATAGTTTTTCTTCGATTCTAATCAAAACGCTTAAAGTTAAAGATCAAAACAGTGTTGATTAAGCTTTATTTAATTATTTTGGTCAGTACTACATACCCTTAAAGTTGGTAACAAAAGTCAAAAACTGCCTATATACAATATTTGTTAGTTTAAAAAGCACTATTATTTTTTTAATATATTAATATGTTAAAACAACGTCAATAATTTAAAATTTCAACATTGGTATACATACATTGCTTTTATAATATATACAATACTACATTCAAAATTTTCTACGTGTACATGCACTGAAAATACGGTACAAGGTACAAATACCATGCAAAATTTATGTACAAATCTACTGCTGTACAAAATCGTGCGGTGCAAAATTGTATGTATACAAAATAGTGCAAAAGTGTTGCTATTTTAGGTACAAGGATAGGATGTGTGTTTTGTACATGTATTGTGTACAATAAATATAGTTAAAATTGGAACACCTAATTTATGACATCTGTCATAAGTCAATGTGTATCACAATAAGTAACTAGACTTGTTGTACCTATGTATATTTTTGGAAAAGTGCAAATTATAAACAATTATAAACAATAAGTGTATGTAACAATTTTGCACAAAACAATAAAATTTATACCTTTTTTGTTGATCATTGTTCTGTTTTCCTGTATGTTTCTGTTGATATTTTATGTTATTTGGGTTAGGAATTGTTAGGATTAAGGGCACAAAACAGCAACACAAATGTATTATACTGTCAATAAATATAAAAAATATGTTTCCAGACAGGCTGGCCCTACCTTTGATACAAGCGCCTGTCAGAGGGTTGCATTTTACCCCTGGAGGGCAGTGTTCACACCCAGTAATAGTTATAGGAGGTTCTGAAATGGGTATAATATTATAAACAATTATACTTTGCATATAAGTTTCCAATGTCCACAATAAAAGGTGTGGGACCACACTAGCGAGTTTTAAAGCGTTTGGCGGTTACGGGTGCGGGTGACTATTTTTTCACCCGCCATACGCACCCGCAGCCAATCACAGAGCCAGATATGTGGCTGCTATAGTTTTCGTCTTTGTCGGTGCAGCATTTTTATGTCATTTTGGATTTGTTGACTTGAGGCGAGAATGCCTCTTACAAAAAGGCAAGAATCTGTTTTTTTACAAAAGGAACTTTTCCATTATATTTTTACGAGTCCACCGCCGTTTCGAACTGTTCTCGCCTTAGATAAAACGTTAAGAATAAACAGTGGTGGTCTGGTGGAGCGAAAGTGGTAACCGCTTCGCACAGTATGATTGCAAAAATCGCCACCCGCACCCGTACCCGTAGCCGCCATTCGCTTCGAAAGCTGCGCGAAAAAAATCCCGGCAAGTGAATTGATTATCGATATAATCAAGAAGGATTAAACCATACTGGTACACCCAGAAATGGGTGTAAAATTATTGTATAATTAATGATAAACTTACGTTGGGCTGGAATACAGTTGCAAGCATCACACACTAGATTTCCACGGCAATCTTCGTTTCTTTGACACTGACAAACTGTAAAAAACCATAACCATTTTTTTGTTTAACCATGCAACCATTTATGGTACAAATATATGGACACTATTTAAAATAATTTACGAAAAACCGTTATTACAACAATACAAATGTAAAATTTATTTTTGATAGTGCATATAAATGCAAACCCGGTTATTGGGTATTGGTTTAACTACGTATTCTTCAATCTGACATTTGTGGGAAGAGCTGAAAAGGTTTTGACAACAATTGGACAACCGGAAGTAGTAGCTTCTTAAAAAAATCTTCTAAATATTAATTTTATAAAAATTTATTGCAAATACGAAACATAAAATTTTTATTATATCTTTTATAGATTTAGAGATAAAGAAAATATAATATATAGAATAATCTGTTGCAATAAATCGCACAGGGAAACCAATTGTCAAATTCAAATAAATAAATAAATAAATATATCATCACGGCATATTACCCATGTCTGAGTGTGCCACAATCTGCTTTATCACAGATATCGGTAATGATGACATATTTGTACCGTGCGGGCGCTTACCAGACGTCACCTCACGGACACTCATGGCTGGCGTGGAGAGTGCACCACAGGGGTCACTTTCAAATGTTTGTAATTGTAAATGTCAGTATCAAAAAGTAACAGTTTTATGAACATTGCTGATAGCTTTTTCTGGAAAGTATCTTTAATATTTCTTAATGAAATATTAATTAAATATTTAAAATTGTAGGTAGCTGTACATATTTCCTTAAGAAATACCATCTATCCCGTCAATTAATTCGAAACATCTTGAACATTTTAGAAGAGTAGGACAAAATTCCTTATAGAATGAAAGAATAGATAAGATTAGAATTATTTGTGTGTACATGGGGTCCCGTGGCCGCGTGCGTGAGTGTCTGGTCGCGAACCTGGGGGAACTGGGTTCGATCCCGACAGACGCCAAATATTTCCAATTTTAAATGGCACAAAAGTGACCCCTGTGGTGCACTCTCCACACCAGCTATAAGTGCCCGTGAGGTGACGCCTGGTAAGCGCCCGCACGGTAAAATATATCGTCATCATTACCGATGTCTACATGTGTTGTAGATACTGGCACACCCAGAAATGGGTAATATGCCGTGATGATATATTTATTTATTTATTTATTTACAAGAAATGATAAATTTGATACTTATGCAACAAATCGTAAATGGCGGGAGGTATTGTGCTGGCAGCACCAATTTTTTTTTTTAATACATTTAAATAAGAATGTTGATTATACTTCTAACTGTATTTTTGCCAAGATTTTGCTCTACTTTACCGCCCGCACGGTGTACCTAACCTTTTTTTATATTGAAAGATGTTTTCAGAACTCATTTTAATAAGATAACAATATTTGGGTATAAAGAAGAAGACAGCACCTAGCTGTTGAAACGTTGTATTTTTTCAATAAATAATACAGAACTTATACCCAAATATTGTGTTATCTAACCTTTTTTTCTACCACGGTAACTATGATGTAAACAATCAATTATAATTCAGTTGCGCGTAAATTATTTTACGAATACGTGCCCATAATTTACAACAATACTCTACCTCTGACGCATACTGGCTGGTGGTTTAATACTTGGCAGTCCTGGTCAATTTTACAAGGGTTTGACTCAATACACGGGTTTCTGCATTGAGAATTAATACAGGCTTGTTGTGCCGGACATTCTGAGTGCGATGTACAGCTTATTTCTGAAGAACAACAATTATGGTATAGATTTCGAATTGTGAGGAAATACATAAGACACAAATACATATAATAACACCTAAATTGTGTGAAGCGAAAGCTGAAAAGTCAAGCATATATACATTGCATGCAAAGCGCCATAACCGTGTATGAAAAGGCATCTTCCAACACCATATGTACATTTTTACAGTGTACGGGTATTTACAAATGTACAAGACATCTTTTAAACAATCGTCTGGAATTGTCAAAAGATACAAACGTATTTGAAGATAAAAGAGGAGATGTTTTTGCAATATAGTTTAATATTTTTACTGGTAGTACCACTTAGTAGTTTATTCTGAAATTGAAGTAGTACTACATTCTTTCAGTGATAAATTCCAACGACTAGTTTATAACCAATCACGATGCAAAACACTTGAAAATTCAACCAATGGGAACAGTATTATACTGATAAAACCTCGTTACCTCGATAAAACCCCGTTACCCCGATAATTTTCCGCTACCAAGTAAATAAACAGTTGTTATTGTTTATATCTGTCAGTGTGACAATTAATGTGTCAAGTTTTTTATTTTGCGTTGTCTTTGGAATTTATCTCACCAAATACCACACGACCTCTCAGATTTTCTCAGATAAACTTTTATTTTCAAGCACTCATTTTTTTTGCTTTTAAGCAAAATCACTCAAGCAAACTGACATTAGGTAAAACCCCTCCTCCTTCGGAGTCGGGATTTACCATGCAGTTTGCTTTCGTGTTTGTTGCTAAGCAAAAAAAATTCGTGCAAAATAAAAATTTATCGATAAAATCAGAAGGTCTTGTGATATTACTTCTGAAAAATTTTTGGTTAAAAAATTATCCAATTCAATCCCTTTATTGCTGACCACGTGTGCGAAAGTAACCAATCCAAACAAACTTACACTGATAATTATCCTAAGACAATTATCACTTATGTCACTAAGTTGCTAAGTAACAAACACTTTTTGACATATAATTAAAGATTAATTGTTTTAATTTAAAAATGTCATTTTCACGCTGTCAATAAAAATGATGATTTAATCAACAAAATTATAGAAGAAAACACATAAAAAAATACTGTATTAAATAAAAAACTAAATGTGGAGAATAATTATGGACTTTTGTATGTCTTATCGTCTTCTCTTTGGTCTCACTCAAAGAGGACACTTCACACCGAACATATTCATAGCCACATTCACGTTCATAGCTACTAGTGACATCTACTGGGCTATGTTAGACACAAAAATTCTGTCAAATACAAAATTTAGATAAATTTAATATTAAAGCTGCAAAAAATTTTCTCACCGAATACCCCTCGATCATTGATAAATACTTATAATTTTATCACATTTCCTCAAGCACGTTGCTTTTAGGTAACACCACTTCCGCCTTCGGCGTCGGGCTGTTACCAAGCAACGCGCTTTCGGTAACTGTCATAAAATTATTTCGTAATTATCAATGTCTTCTTCATGTAGAAGATGGAGTAATTCTTGAAACAGTACTACCACTTCTTCTAAAGTTACAATAAATTAAGAACTAATTTTCAATGTACTACTAGTAGAACTTCTGATTATTTGTACTGATTTTAATATGTGGTACCTGCTTGAAAAGTAATAAACATAGTACAATTTATTTTGAGGTAGTAAGGATTCTTGGATTTAAAAGTTTCTATTGATAAGTAATTGTTTATTGTTACAATGAAGACGACGTTTCGGTCATTACGACCATTTTAAAGTCTATTTATTTTGTGCAAATGTTCAAGAAAAGTTTTAGTACTATAGTTAATGTACTAGAAGATGTAACATGAATAGCACAAAATATATGGAAAAACTGATGTAATAAATCACACAGTCTAAATTACACCAAGGAAACCAATTGACAAATTCAAATGTTTTTAACATAGTTTGTAATTTTTTTAGATTTTGGCCATTTTCAGTTATTCTGCTCTGGAAATTGTATATATTGTTTAAAAATTATGAATCTTAGTATACTTATGCAATTTTGACTGCAGAATCGAATGGTGATAACGAAAAGTCAGAATTTCTACCCATTTTAGGGTTATAACCCTAAAATGAATGTTTTGGGAACCAACTTTGAACTCAAATATTTCGGGTACGGTTTCAAAATTTTGAATCAGTGCGTTAAAAATTAACTAATAGTTTAAAATTGGATTATTAAAAATTTGGAAGTTTTTAGCCAAAAATGGGTATGTGTTTTTAGAACTGCAACTTAGAAATGGGTCGAGCTAATAACTTGAAAATCAATCGATTCTACTAATATAAATACATAATTATACCAATTTTCAGAGTTATTAAGCAAACAAAACAATTTGTAGAAAGAAAATAATGAAAAAAAAAAAATCAAAAATTTACCTTTTCAAAATTTTTAACTAGAAATTATAGGAATATCAGAATAATCTGATGTAATAAACCCACAATCCAAACTACACCAAGGAACCAGTTGACAAATTCATATGTTTGTAACATAGGTTGTAATTGACAGATAAAAGTCAGAATGTCAGTGTCAAATATCAACAGTTTTATTGATATTACTGAATGATTTTTCTTAAAAGTGCATTTAATATTTTTTACTACTTTTATAAATAAATAGTACTATCTCCAAGATTTAAAGTACTACTAAAGTCTGTATCATAATATAGGGAATCAAAATTTATTTTCATCTATTTCGAGAATGTAGAAATTTTCATCCGAAGTATTTGAGATGTTCAACTCAAATACCATATGAAATTGTACCATAATTTAGGGAGTAAATTTTCTTCAATCTGTTACCTTGCAGATATCCATGATTTCAAATACTACCAAAGTCTGTACCATAATACAGGTGACCAAAATATATTTCTATTTATATTGCAAAAACAATCCCCTTCCATATAAACAGTCCTAAAACTTTTTCTCATCCTACATCATGCTTCTATTCTATCTTCGTCCTCATGCGTGGAGTTTCAATGACGTCATGCCTGCGACAGTTCTTCATCCTAGACTAGACTCTAGAGCTTGCGACAGACATCCCCAAAGAAAAAAACTCTAACAATGTTTACCTGGAAATATTCTACAACCGACTACAACTTGACTCCCAAAAATTGGACACAGACACACAGGTACATGGGAAAGGGTTTCGCAAGATATGCCCTTCAGACAGGGGGTATAATGGTCGCAAGGGTTTATACAGTGGTTTCTGATACATGTTTGGTTGTTGGAACAGTCGTCTTGGTGGTCACAAAAAACTGAGGGTTTAGTCAGGGATTCTATGTATGTTATTGTAGTCAAATCGGTTTCTAAGTCGGTAGTACGGATTTCTAGACTATCTGTAACTGTTTCCGAAGTTATAGTATATCCTGGAGTTGTTGGACTACTTGTTTCTGATGTTGTGCCATTTTGAACAACAGTCACATAATGTGTTGTATGTTCAGGAGTTATTGTATAGTGTATACTACTATCCGGTTGTTGAGTAACCGTATGAATGGTTATTTGTTTAGGTGTAACGCTTTTAGATGTTGTTAATTGAGTACCAGGTTGTTCAGGTATTGTTGAATGTTGTTCCGTAAGTCCTATTGTTGTTTGCTCTCTACCCAATGTTGTAACTTTTTCTGGAGTTATGGTATAGACAGGAGCTTGTGTTGTTGTTTTTTGTGTTGTACTAGATTGATCTATAATATTTGATGTTGTTAGTTGTTCAATTGTACTACCAGTACGTTGTTCTGTAGATCCAGAAAATGTTGTTCCAGATGTTGTTCGTCCTTCTGTTGCTTGTTCCAAACCTTGTGTTGTTGGTTGTTCCATTGGTATACGTTCTGGTGTAATAGTTTGTACTATAGATTCTGTACTTGTCGTTGTACTAGGTTGTTCCGTACGTCCAAATGTTGTTCTGTGCTCAAGTGTAGTTTGTTCTTGACTAAGTATTGTTTGTGGTGTTGTCAAATGTTCTGGTGTAATAGTATAAATTGATGAAGCAAATGTACTACTTTGTTGTGGCGTTGTAGGTTGTTGTATAAATACTGGAATTGTTACTGTTTTGTATGTTGTAATTCTGACAGTATGAGGTTGTTCTGTAGGTGTTGTTTGTTTTTGTATAGTAGTCTGTTCTGATGTTAATTGTTGATTTGTTGTATATTGTGCTTCTGCAGACAATGTTGTTCTAGAAGTACTACTAGATTCGTATTCTTGCAGTGTTGTTAATAATGGTTCTTTCAATGTTGTACTTGATTCAGTAGTACTAGAACGTTCTGGTGTTATTGTATATATTTCAGTACTCGGTGATAAATTTTCTCTCATAGTACTATGTTGTTCTGTAATAGATTGGGTAGTACTTTCAGTACTTGCAGGTATGGTAAGATGTTCAGGAGTTACAGTATATATGGGCTGTTGTTTCGTAGTACTAGACATTGTACTAAGCTCTAATGTAGTACTACTAGACGAACTTGTTTCTGGTATATTTGTTTCTAACCGTGTAGTGTGTTTTTCAGTAGTTTCAGTAATGTGTTCTGGAGTTACAGTATATACCGAAGATAGTTTACTGCTAGTAGTAGATTTTTCAGATGAAATTTCAGTTTGCTCTGGAACTGAAATTGTTGTATACTGTTTTTCAGTGGTAGTTATACTTGGTGTTTCGGGAAGTACTGTATATATCGGCGACTTACTAGTACTACTCAAAGTAGAAGATTTAGTACTTTGTACAACTGTAGTACTGTCTTGTTCAATTGGTTTTTCAGTACTACTCAATTGAGTATAAGTAACATGTTCAGGTGTAATAGTGTACACAGGACTACTTCCTGTAGAAGTACTACCAGTTGTACTAGTTTGTTCCGTCAATATAGAACTCGGCATTTCAGTAGTACTAAAAGCAGTTGTGTGCGTTTTTTGTTCAGTAGCTTCTGGTATAGTTGCATGTTCAGGTGTAACAGTATATACTGGTGGCACTTTTGTTGTACCATGTGCAGTTTTTTCTGTAATACTAGAAGAAAATTTTGCTGATGTGAATGGTGTAGTACTTTCAGGTTTTTGTGTTGTGACAGTATATTCAGGAGTTATTGTTTTTATATTTGAAGAGGTAATACTACCAACCGTTTGTTCAGAAATTTTACTAGAAAGAGTTGTGATATTTTTAGTACTTTCTTGTTCGGTAGTTTCAACAGTATATTCAGGAGTTATTGTGTTTATGTTTGAAGAGGTAGTACTAGCAGCAGTTTGTTCAGAAATTGTACTAGATGAAAATTGGGTTGATGTGAATGGTGCGGTACTTTCAGGTTCTTGTGTGGTTTTGACAGTATATTCAGGAGTTATTGTTTGTATATTTGAAGAGGCAGTACTAGCAGTAGTTTGTTCAGATATTGTACTAGAAAGAGTAAAACCAGCCGTAGTACTTTTAGTTTCTTTTGGTTTTACAGTTGTACTACTTTCTTCTTGTACAGAAGTAGTATTAGTTTCCGGATGTACATCAGTGAATCTGGTAACAGTACTTGATGTGCTTTCTTGTTGTTCAATACTAGTGCTGTATTCTGTAATACCAGATGTGGTAGTAAATTGTGGTTGTACTTCAGTGATTTTAGTAGCAATACCTGTCGTACTTTCTTGTGCATGAGTACTAGCGTATTCTGTTAAACCAGAAGTTGGAGTACTACCATCAGTGAATCTACTGGAAATACTTGGAGTTGTACTTTGAATTCTAGTACTGCTCTCTGTGCCAGTATACTGCGTAGTACTTTCAGACCCTGTCGAAGTGTGTTCCGTAGAACCGGTACTACCTTCGTATGGTGTAAATGGTTTCGCTACAGTCTGTGAATCACTAGGTATAGTAGTCAAATTCTGAACTTCAAAAGGATGCGAAGTAGATATTTCTACTCTACCATCTCGAGTAGTAGTCGTGGTAGTAGGTGTTGGATAATGTTTTGAAACAATTTCAGTTACAGTTTCAGTCGTTGTCGCTTCAGTTAGAGGTACTACCGTTGTTGTAGTAGTAGGTATTGTCGGTATAGGGAAACATTCAATACTTGCATTGCCCTGGAAGTTGTCAGGACAATAGCAAATCGCCCTGTGTGCCTGTGTTTTACAAAGGGCAGCCTTGCCGCAGTCATTGGTGCAAAGGTCTACGCATACGCCTCTAATGCAGGCTTGTGCTTGTGTGCACTCGGTATCCAACGTGCAGGTGGTGCTGTTCAAATCTGCTGTGAAGATAATATATACATAATAGGTACATTGGACACCGCAGGACTTAAAGATGGTACCAACGACGGAAATCCCAAAAGATGTACCAGTTATTGACTAGGAAAAGGAGTGGGTATTATGCCTCCTAGCGGCATAAGTGCTAAATTTATCCCCAACCTCAGCAACCTAGAGTTCAGACAGCCTAATTCATGAGGTGCTAAAAAGGGAAGTATTGTAACGGTGTAGGAACCAGTTATACTAGAACAATTTTCTACTAGATTCTATATCACATAATAAATGGTATAGTATTACATCTAAAATTAGATGTTTAGTATTATTTTAAATATTTTTAAGTATAAAAATATAGGCAGTATTTTATAATCAGCTTAATACAAACTAGGTTATTATTAAAACAAATGAAACTAACAGTTACATTGAGTGTTAGCTGTAACATTGTTACACATTTAAGTTCTGTCCAATTATCTCGAGATTTCTTCGAATAATGGCAGCTCACTAACTACATCTAACTTAAGTTATTGCAACTTGTTGTCAAGTAGAAAATTGGTGTAGCAAAAAATTGCTGAAAAATTTCTTGGGAAGAGTTGGCCACTTTCTTTTAAAAATCGCGCTATTAGGCGATTGAAAGAAGCCATTGCTTCCCTAGAAATTTTTGCCACGCCAATTTGTTCCTTGTTAGTAAGTTGCAATGGTATCTAGTTAGATTTACTTAGTAAGGTGCCATTATTAAAAGAAATATCGAAACAATTTATTCAGGACTAATGGAATTTATACATGATTCGTTTTCTAATAGCCACCAGGTATATGTCGTATGCAGGTTGTTTTTCTTAACGTACCGTAATATAACGTACCTTAAAGAACAACACTAATATCAGAATTAATAGTACAACCTTAATTGTGGTTAGCTACCTATTATGACTGGTTCATATCAGCCTTTCCCTATACGTCCCAGTTTAGGACATGTGGGATTAGGCTATCGAAACTCTACGTCCCTGGCGACGAAGGAACTGCAGCATTTGTGCCACTAGGGATGCATACCATTTATAGGGCGTAGCATTTAGTAACTCTTAAGTGGTATATAGGGGTATATATGATTAGGTAACATATTTTTAAATAAATGAATGGTTTGTGATGCGTATGAATGCGTAGTGAACAAAGCAAAAGATATAAACGGATTTAGGACTATATAGGCTACGGATTTATGATGGTACAAAGTAGTTATGACATTGGACAATGTCTACCATTCTTATTGAGGTTTCTGCCGTTGGTATTTCTTCTTGTAAGCCCTGGGCATCACTAAATATATACAATACAGATATATACAGTCTGGTATTAATACTGGTTGATTAATTTCGTACCACAGTATGAGTGCAGTATTAAATATTACATCATTAGGTGCATTTTATGGCCTACATCATATTGCAGTTAGAGTGAGTGTGAGCTTATAGTACAGTAGGTACAGTTGTTGAGTGGAAGAAACGAAGAGTAGCGGAATGAAGACACAGATGAAGAGAAGAAAAGATGAAGAATATTAACAGAGGACGGTTTTGGGTCAATATTTTAAAACAACTGGAGGACTTGATTACTAAGACCGCTAGGTACCGAAGCTGTTCAAAATAGAGACACAGACCGTTGGGACGACTCTAGGGGGTAGGGGGGTTGGATTCACTTTAACGCCCGTACCGCGCCCAAGAAAGGAATATTTGATAGGATAGAAATTTGTTGAAAGACCAAATGAATGAACAATTACTGTCCAATCATTTAGTCTATTCTGAAGCATTTATTTTAAGAAGTAATTATTGTTGTAGTCAATTATAGTAAAAGAAAAACTTAAAGACAATTAATGGTTGAATACGATGATGTTTTGTAAATATTCCGCAATTTAATTTTGAGTTACATCGCTTTTATTAGTAATACCTGCATTAGTTCTATTATGCGTTATATCCCTAAGCCCTATACATTTTTCGTTAGAGTATTGTCCCATATATCTTGGGAGGTTTTACTGTTCGCAACAGATTTTTACGAAGTTGTTTTTCATTGCGCCAAAAGTAATGAGTAAAAGCTAAATAATAATACCAGTTTTAGTTCTATTAGGCATCGTATCCCTAAGCCCTACACATTTTTCTGAGTATTGTGTCATATGTTTTACTATATGCACTTGATATTTACGAAGATATTTTTCATTATTCCAAAAGTAAAAGATCTCGGAAGAAACTATATCTGGACTAGAAGATGACCCTTAAAAGACCGGTTGAACTATTATCACTAGTCATCTGGCCCATAGATTTTTAAAGTTTCAAGTCTATATCTAAAGTAGGCGAAAGAATTTTGTAGACATTTGTAACCATATGTATAGATTTTATAATTTGTTGAAAATATAAACTGGCCAAATTATTATGAGTTTGGACTCGAATATGGCGTTAAAGTTTGGATGCGAAGATGTGAAATGCCCTGTATATTCAAGATATGGTACTAATACTAGTACTAGTTTTCTAAATGATTAGTTCCACGCTTTTCTTTAAGTTTCTCATTGACTACAAGTTTCCTATTAATATTTAATACACATGTGAAATTTTCCGTCCTTTCTTGAGCGCAGAAAAAGCTTTGATCTTGCGAATCACCCATATTGTGTTTACCTTTAAGGCATCCATATTTGGAATCAGAGACGAAACCTGGGGGACAGAACTTGCAGATAGGCTTGTGATCTTCAACGTAGCAAGGCGCGTCCCCACAGGCAGCAGTCAGGCAAGGATCTTCACAGCGGTAGTTCCTACAGGCATGTTGGTCGGGACATCCGCTATCCCTCAGGCAAATGGACAACGAGGGATTGCAGTCACGTGTGCAGACACACACTGCTCGGTGGTTTAAAACTTCGCAGGTCTTTTCTCTCTGACAAGGTGGGCGTCTCGCGAGCGTGCAAGGGTTTAAACACCGCCCGTCCACACACGCCAAATTGGAAGCACATTGATTGTCTCTGTGACACTCTGCGTTCGAATCAGGTGCACACATCAACTCTCCATTTTCGTTAACAACAAAACCTGCCTTGCAAACGCAAACAGGCCTGTGGTTATGGACCTCACACTTTTTATTCCCAGTACAAATTGTAGACAACCGACAAGGATTGAAACATTCGCCTCTGTTACACGCCAAACTCGAGGGACAATCAGAATTGACTAGACAAGTCAATATACTAGGTGTTGTACTTGGTTGCAACGCCTCGCATTTTGGATCAGGAGTACAAGCAGTGTGTGGCATTCCAACATGACATTGTGGACAGCTACATCTTGGTTTGTGCAAGATGGCTCTACATAAGGCATTTACGCCGCAAGCACCGCGCAAGCTACACGGATTCACGCACTGATACCCAATGCACGCCTTTTCGTTCGGGCAGTCAAAGTCTCCATTACATTCCACGTCTAGTCAGGGGCGAAAGCAAGAAAAGAAAAAGCATCGTAAGAACTGTGAAAGGAAACTCTCAACACGAAGATGTAAGATTTGTGAAAGAAATGAAAGTTCTCGACATCAAGCATATTTACAAGCAAGAGGATGGCCCATGTGAGAATGATCCTTTCACAGTTCCAGATCTGACTTATCGTTAATGAAAGAGCAGATAACCTCTCAGCAAAGACAAGGGGACTATCTTTTCGAGTAATCCCCTTGTGAATTTGTCTGAGTGTAGTTAACCTGCTCAGGTATTTCTCTGCCGAATGCTGAAATAAAACTATCTGTGTCTTTGTGCTGAACACGATCGCGTGGAATGTTTTTTCAGAATGTCTAAAGCGCCAGAAAGACAAAATTCTTCATGAACGTACAGCCTGTTTCAAATACTATTAATACTATAATTGACATTACTTAGGATAAAATAAAACTTAGTGAAAAGATATTGCGATTTAGAAGTTTTCCTTTGTCTAATAACTATAAACAAGTCAATACCAAATTGATTTTTTAACAATGAGTTCCGTACCTATCGATATTTTTCTGGTATTATTGATTTAGCAAGTCTTCCCTAAACGAAGGCCTAACAAAACTTTGGAAAAGTCCATAAAATTATTAACGGCAATATTATATATATTATATTAATTAGGACTGCACAAATGGTGCGGTTATGTGATCCCAACAAATGGTACAAGAGGTTCTCAGAGTGTTACTCCACAGAACCACAAACGCGTTTCGCTCTTATTCGAGTTCTTCAGTGTAGTGTACTGACACAGCTAGGAGCGGGCTAGTCTCTGATAACTTACTATCAAAATTACCTTTTTATGTTCCAGTGTATATTTTTTAGAAACCAAAAGATATATTTTATATTAAAAGATATAACTTAGAAATTAGGAAAAATTCCCCTTTAATAAGATGTTGCCTAATTTGTAATAATATTAATAACAATAATGTAGATATATATACAGATAATATAGTTACATTAGTTAAGTATTTGAAAGTATTTTTCAGAGTAAGTTAATTTAGTGTATAAGTTAGTTTATAATGAAACTTGTGCCTGTTTAGTTTCAATAAATAAATAAATAAATTACCGAGAGGTTGTTTGAAAGAAATCTTGTGAAACGTGTTAACTATGATTTTTTAAATTTTATTAAAACAGTTTCGCACTTGTACGTTGTACATTTATTATTATTTATTACTGGTCAAAGCTCGAGGCATTTTCGATAGATGGCTCTGCATGTAGTTACTTACTACTGCAGTCATCATATCTTTTTGGGATGTTTATCATTCGTCGGATCAATTTTACTCAGTGCCCCCTAGAAGCATCAGTAAACCACTTTGAAGGGTCGAATAAGAGCGAAACTCGTCTGTGGTTCTGGTTGAGTGGGCCGGTCTCTGATAAATGACCGAGAAGTTGATTCAGAGAAAAATATTGTGAAACGTGCCAACTATGATTTTTTTAAATTTTAAAGTTAGATTGTCCAATTTGATTGCCCAAAAATAAAAGATTATGACCGGTAGTATTTACACTTAAGAGGGGTGATTAAGCGTTGACTAAAGTAACAAATTCAGTTGTTTTTTAATCACCCCCATGTATTTCTAAATGGTAGTCATGGTAATTAGTTAGTCAGAGTGCCTAAATTTTTGAGTAAATACTACTGGTCAATATTTTAAAAGTATATTGAAGTTGTACTACTAAATTTTTTGCCTACAAGTGTAAGCCATATTTTTACCTTCTCTGCAGAATTGTAACTAATTTGTCTGACAAAATAAGCAATACTTTTCGTACAGTTGGCATTACTAATAATATACTTTAGTCAATAATTTTACCCCTAAACCCTAATAGTACTTTAGGCAATTTCTGTAACAAATCGGGCAACATCTTTGTTGTTACAAATAATAGACTTCAAAAAGCTCCAAATTCGCTATAGACCTTCGGACAATATCTGCGATATCGTTGGTGCTACAACCAGTAGACTTTAAAGTATATAGATATGACAAAATAAGCAATACTTTTCGTACAGTTGGCATTACTAATAATATACTTTAGTCAATAATTTTACCCCTAAACCCTAATAGTACTTTAGGCAATTTCTGTAACAAATCGGGCAACATATTTGTTGTTACAAATAATAGACTTCAAAAAGCTCCAAATTCGCTATAGAACTTTAGGCAATTTCTGTGATATCGTTGGTGTTACAACCAGTAGACTTTAAAGTATATGGATATGACAAAATAAGCAATACTTTTCGTACAGTTGGCATTACTAATAATATACTTTAGTCAATAATTTTACCCCTAAACCCTAATAGTACTTTAGGCAATTTCTGTAACAAATCGGGCAACATCTTTGTTGTTACAAATAATAGACTTCAAAAGGCTCAAAATTCGCTATAGACCTTTGGACAGTATCTGTGATATCGTTGGTGTTACAACCAGTAGACTTTAAAGTATATGGATCGACCAATTATTCCCAAATTGAGTCCCAATGAAACAGACTATACATTGACGAATCTTTGATCTTTCTGACGTAATAGACAGTCCATGGAAAGAAGGATCTATGATAAGGCAGATTGAAACCGAAGTCACATTCCACATGAGTAGTGTTTATCTATGTACACACTATCCCTAAAATCGAATGATATGTATAATGTATGTGTATATCACAATGCAAAATTAATACTATATACAAGTGATGTATTAATGACTATGTGTTACACTATCTATTACTACGGATACCTTTTCATTTTATGAGTGACATCGTGCATTTATACAAATGTGTGAAGCTAGTCAACACGATTTTGAGTTCTGAACCGACAACAAGACATAGACGATGACTTACCCTTTCGGCATTCGATGGACGGGTTCCCGATGGTACCTGGAGGACATAAACAGACGAAGACGGCGTGTTCGCGGATGCATTCGGCTCCTTTGCCACATCCTTCGGTTCGGCAGTCGAGAACGGAACGCTCGGCAATACCTGGGAAGAAAGAAATGTTTCTAGAAAGGAGCAAAGAACATAATGGTAGTTGATTGGTGAAAGAAAATTTCTGGTACAACCATACAAAGGGAGATATTTGCGTAACCAACCATATTGCAATTTTTGTAGATGTTGACTACAAGAAAATGAGTAAAATGACGTAGCGGTATACTCTTTGTTGACTTAGAAGACCAATGTACTAAAATTTATCTATGATACATTTACGTAGTGTTTATTCATGTTATAATTTTATTGGAATAATAGAATCTTTTCAAAGGAACTTTTGTTGTGTTATAATTTTAATGGATATATAAAATCTTTTCCAAGGGATTTTTTAAAGCATTTGTCCATTTTTATTTCAATACTTTCATTTCTAAAAATTCACACAGTTGTTCAAATACTCTAAAAATGCGTAAACTTACGTAACATTGTCTTCACAACCAAATAATATTACTACAAAGTTTATATTTCTACCCATTTTTGAATTATTGCCCCAAAAGTCAATATAGCCCATATTTTCATAAAAACTTCAAAATTTTCAAAAATCTAATTTTTATGTATCTAGATACTTCTCAATGCGCTGATTTTAGATTTTAAAACCGCAGGTCGATATCTCTTTTCATTCTCGAGATATTTAGATTTAAAGTTTTGTTCAAAACTGCCCATTTTTGGGTATTAACCCAGAAATGGGTCGAGATATGAATTTGGCGACATCACCATTCGATTCTACGGACAAAAATACATAAGTATAGCAATTTTCATAATTTTTGTCCAACCGGTTCATCTTTTATGAATAAAAGTTTGAAAACCTCTGAAAATGGCCAAAATCTGAAAAAATCGTAAGGGGTACCCCTTAGGATTTTTGCGATTTTTGGTCATTTTTAGTTATTTTGCTTTAGAGATTGTATGCGTTGTTCAAAAATTATGAAAATTGGTACACTTATGTAATTTTGCCCGTAGAATCGATTGGTTGTGTCGCCAAGTTCATATCTCAACCCATTTTTGGGTTTTTACCCAAAAACGGGTAGTTTTGAGCAAAACTTTGAATCTAAATATCTCGAGAACGAAAAGAGATATCGACCTGCGGTTTCAAAATTTGGAATCAGCGCATTGAGAAGTACATATAAGATACATATGAATTAGATTTTTGAAAATTTTGAATTTTTTATCTAAATGTTGGGTATATTGACTTTTGGCGCAATAATTCAAAAAATGGTAGAGATATAAGTGTACGCATTTTTAGAGTATTTATATGTGAGTATTTTATAATATTTTCCAAGGGACTTCCTGCATGGAATTTGTAAAAAATTGTATCATGTTCGTGTTACAATAAATGTGCCATTCTTTAGGCTTTCGTTAAATTTAATGTACCATATTGTTTTTATAGAATTTAGATAAAAACTACTCTTAAGGTAATGAAGCACTCCAAGCTATTGTGAAGAGTACACCACACACAATGTTAGATAAAAAACTTTAACTTTATATTTGATTATTGTTGACAGTACTTACATTCAACTTGTGGATCTCCCCCTGGGAAATTCGGTGGGCAATAACATTCAGCATGTCTATTATTAACCACTCGACAACCCGCATTAATACCACACTGCTTGTTTTTACATAAATTGATCAGTTGTCCGTCACAAATACACCCTCTGTATGGATCGCCAATGCATCCTGGTGCACAGCTACATTCAAAACCTCCCGGTATATCCCTACACCTTGAATTCTCCCCACAAGGGTTTCTGACACATTCACCTCTTTCGGATATTTTGCACTCAACTCTGGGATTGCCGATGTAGTCAGGTGGACATGAACATTGCGCGTTACGGTTGATAACTCTGCATTGGGCGTTGATACCACATGCGTTAGACTCCAGACAAGGGTTTCGGCATGAACCTCCTTCGCAGCGTTTGCTGAGTTCGCAATCGTCGTCAGTTGAACATTCGTAAGATGTACATGAACGTTTGGGGTCTCCCCGAAAACCATCTGGGCATAGACAAACAGCCCTATGGTCTGAAGATCTACATACAGCATTTTTACCGCATATACCTCTGGTACAAGGGTTTTGGCATTTTTTGTTAATACAGGATTTGTCGTTGGGGCAATCACTATTTGATCTACACCCACTTACACAGCTTCCTCTACTGCAAATTTGCCCTTTGGCACACATATTGTTGTTCGAACACTTGATTCTGCATTTACCAGTTTGGCAACTTTCACCACAACTACAATCTGTTTCTTGAGAACATTTCTTAATGCAATAGCCAGAGTCATCACAATCACAAATGCCATCACATTGTCTAGCAGGTTGCGTACAAGCTATTAAAGGATTACCCAAATAGTTGGCTGGGCAATTGCATTGGGCGCCATGGTTTAATACCTTGCAAATGGCACATTTGCCACACGAAGCAAAACCGTCGCAAGGATCTAAAAAAGACGAACATAATTATGGTATATTGTTAATGAGTACAGTACCATTTGTTAGGTGTGTATTTACTTTGACATTTTTTGTTGATACAAGCTTGATTATCAGGGCAAACATTATCGCCTCGGCAACCAATTTCACATAAACGGTTTTCACAAATTTGACCAGCACCGCATTTAGAATCAGCATTACAGATAGACTTGCAAATTCCTTTAACACATCTTTCGTCAGAAAGGCAGTTACTGTCACTGAAAAGAACAACGAAATATGAGAAAATGTACCATAACTTATGACAAAGTCTACACTTACGCCCTGCATGTTCCTTGGCAAAGACCTCCGAAACAAACTTGTCCAGACAAGCAATTATCATTCGTTTGGCATTCAGTTAAAGGATATCTACAACCTTCAGCAGGATCGCCCACTAATGGTGCCTGGCAAGAACAATACTTTTGATGATTGACTACAGAACAAACTGCATTTGTACCACAGGCTGTTGGATTTGCACACAAATCTGTACATTTATTATTAATACATCCCTTATTTTCTGGACATCCTGAATCACTTCTGCATCCAATTACACAAACCAAACCTTCACAGACTTCACCATTCAAACAGTCATCATCTCTTCGGCATAATGGTTTACATACACCATTTGAAATGTCACATCTTTCGTTGCTAAGACATCCAACATCTGATGAACAAACAGGTCGACACGAGTTTTCAAGACAAGTAGTACCAGATGGACATCCTCTGTTTTCAATACAAGGTAGAGCTGGTGTTCTTACACAAGCAACTTTAGCTGTAGGATTTGGTACGAAACCTATACCACACGAACAACTGGCACGTTGGTTCGAAACGGTACAAAGAGCATTTGGCCCACAAGGTGAATCAAAGCATGGATTTACACAACGGTTGTCTCTACAGGATTCACTAGCACTGCAATCTTCGTCTCCATGACAACCAAACAAACACATGTTGTACAAACAAATGTGCCCTAAGAAACAATCATTGTCTACCCGACAGGTCAAAATACAGTTTCCTCTGAGGCATTTTTCGTTGAAAGCGCATTCATTGTCACTGGTACATTGTGGCATACAGATGTTGTCTTTGCAGGTGTATCCAGTTTGACAATCAATTGATGAAGTACAAGATATTGGAACACGGACACATTCTACGTCTTGGTTTCCAGTAAAACCGTGAGGGCAACTGCATTGTTTAACGTGGTTGATGCAACGGCATTCCGCGTTTATACCACAAGCTTGGCGTTGTTCACAAGGATTGAGGCATTGGCCTTGAAGGCATTGTTCGTTGGGGCTGCATTCATTGTCTGACTGACAGGACGCTAAAAAAATCATAAAATTAGAGATTTATGGTGTACCATTTTTAAGTTAATACTTACGTCTGCATGTGTCGCCATAGCAATAAGTATTCTCTGGACATTCCGAAGTCTTTCGACACGAAATTGGTTTTGGATGACATCCAATCGTTAAATCACTGGGATTTCCTTGATAACCATTCCTACACTGACAAAAAGCAACATGGTTATTGGCCAGACATTCGGCATTAGGTCCACATAAGGTATTTTCGCAGACATCTCTACATTTTGGTACACCATTTGCTTTGACGCATTCAGCTGCTGTAGGACAGTCATCATTGACTTCACACTCAACTGCAGCTTTGCAGCCTTCCCCATATGGGTTTCCAACGGACCCATGAGGACAAGAACACTTGTAAGATCCTCTCGAGTTTTGACATGATGCTCCTGGACCACATGGTGCTTCAGCGCAGAAGTCTATAAGTTGACATCCCAAAGATGGATTGCCAGTAAAACCAGGTTGACAATAGCAGACTTGTTGGTGATTTTCAGCTGAACACAAAGCGTTTCTACCACATGGATTGTGAACTAGACAGGCAATCTTGCACATGTATTGGTCGCAAAGTTTATCGTTTGAACATTGACTATTCGTTTCGCATTCAACGTGTCTACAGCCAAGTTTGTCGTCATTTGCGTTTCCTCTGTATCCAGATTTACAACTACATATAGCTTCATGGTTTTGGACACTGCATTCGGCATTTCTTCCACATACTACCAGCTGGCACGAATCTTGACATTCAGCTTGGCCTAAAGCATTATGGATACATTTTTCGTTGAACGCACAATCAACGTTGGATCTACAGCGAAGTTCTTGGGTACAAATGTTGTTCTGGCAAAATTGGTATTCTGGACAAGTGGCATTTGAGCGACAAGTTGGTTGACAGACTCCTTGGATGCATAGTTGGTCGCCGATACATTCACGGGCGCTCGTACAAACAGCTATAATTAATAGAAACATTTTAGAACTGTACCATAGAAAATGATCGTACCATAAATTAGGTATTTTACTTACAAGTACATACTCCACTGCTACATTTGGTTCCGGCAGGGCATTGGCTATCACCAGCGCAATATTGCACCGAAGTACAACCTAACAATGGATCACCAGTAAACCCAGCTTCACATGCACAAACTCCAGTATGTTGTTGCGGTGTACACCTTGCTTTAGAGCCACAAACATTAGCTATGCCACATGGATCAACACATCTATTCTCCACACAAGCCCTATTGGCAGCACAATCATTACTATCCTCGCATTCTAGTTGCACACATTGAAGTTTGGGGTCTCCTCGAGTATGAGCCGGACATCTACATGTTGCAGCGTGATTTCCAGGGACACAGACAGCGTTTACTCCACAAGTGGATGGCAGTTCACAAGGGTTTCGGCATCGGTTGTCCAGACAAATAGCCGTTGAGGGGCAGTCTGAATCGGTGAAGCAATCTCCAGGATTGCGGCAACCAGTCGTGATTGGATCGCCGACTAGAGATGGCGGACAGAGGCATTGGTAGCTGCCTGGAGTATTCTGGCAACTGGAAAGAACAGAAAAGTGTCAGTTCCCAAAAAATGGTACAGCAATTAATATACTACTTACATTGCAGTTGGATGGCAAGGATTTGTTAAGCATTCATCTACATCAATACATTTTCCATTGGAGAAAATGTATCCAGTGAAACAATTGCAAACACCAGAATGTCGTTGGACTTGGCATGTTCCTCTGCCACAATCAACTTTGTCGCATGGATCTGTAACAAAAGACAAACAAAATTGTACCCCTAACTATGGTATATAAAAATTCTCATACTTACTGATACATTTGTTGGTTTCTTTGTCGCATTCTTTATCAGCTGAGCAGTCAATATTATCCAAACATTCAACCTTGAAACAGCCAACAGATACATCATATGGATCTCCCAGATGTCCAGGAGGACAAGCACATATTGCATTATGATCAAACACATTACACACAGCATTTCCTCCACATGTAACTTCTGGACAAGCATCCGTACATTTTCCTGCCCTACAGGCTAAGTTGTCATTACAATCCGTATCAAGTTGGCATTGATTTGGCAGGATGCATCCAGGTTCTAGGAATGGATCACCAACAGTGCCGTCTGGACAGGAACAGCGATATGAACCTGGGGTGTTTATACAATGAGCAGATGGATGGCATGGGTGTTCGTCGCATTCATTGATATCTAGACAACCATGAGGCGCTGGTATAAATCCACTACTACATCTGCATTTATTGCCAATACATATTTGGTCTGGTTTACAATCACTATCTACCACACAACCAGATTGGCATACGCCTTTGAGGCAAACTTCACCAGGTAGACAATTTGAATCTCCGTAACAAACTTTGACACATATACTGTTCGCACATCTTTCACCCAAAGCACATACGCTGTTATCAGTACAAGGTAGATTACATTGGTTGCCAATACACATATGTCCACTGGGACATTGGTTTGTTGCTGTGCATACAGATGGTACTCTAACACACCCTTGTTCTGGTATAGGGTTGCCTTCAAAACCAGCTGGACACTTACAAGTGGTTGTATGTTTTATGCATGTACAAAGAGCATTTGGTCCGCATATACCTTCCTGTTGACAAGGATCTTGGCATTTATTGTTAACACAAGCTTGACTACTTGGACAATTTTTGTTGCTTCTACATCCTAAAATACACATTCCACTAACACAAGCTTGATCGGAGCCACATTGACTGTGCGACACGCATGGTACTTGGCACATTTTTTGCAAACACCTTTCTCCCGAAGAACAATCTTCATTGTTGCGGCAAACAGCTCTGCATTGACCATTAAAACAAACTTCGCCTCCACAGTCAAAATCTGACGTACAAGATGTTATAACTCTTAAGCAACCATCTTGGGGACCTGTTGGACTTGGTTGGTACCTCGCTGGACAAGAACAAACAGGTTTTCTGTTGACCACCTTACACATAGCATTTGCTCCACATTGTTTTGTATCGCACGGATTAACACACTTTCCATTCAAGCATATAGAATGAGTTGGACAATCGTTGTTACCATTTGGACAGTTGCCTTCAGGTCTACAACCATATGTGAACGGGTCACCAACAAGTCCAGACGGGCATTTACATTGAGGTCCTGAAGGGCTTGGTTCGCAAATAGCCGAAGAATGGCATGGATTAGGACTGCATGAATCAGTTGGACTACACTCAACTTCAGCAATTGGTGCTCCTTTGTATCCAGGAGGGCATTGACAAACAGCTTTGTGGTCTTCGGCGATACAAACTGCGTTTGTACCGCAACTATCTTCGTCACAGACATCCCGACAAGTGTGTGACAAACGCTCACACAGTTGAGTTGGAGGACAATCATAATTATATACACATGGTACAGTTTTACATCCGCTGGTCATGTCATTTGGATCTCCAACATATGGTCCAGGTGGACATTGACATCTAGCCACATGATTATTGACAACACATACTGCATGAGGTCCACAATTTATATACTCGCATGCTGGTCTACACGAATATGTACCTGTTTCACCATGCACCTTACAAGTCTCATGTTCTTGACATTGAGCATCAGATGTGCATTGGTTCTTTTGGGCTAGTTTACATCCATTTCTGTCATTCGGATTGCCAGTAAATCCTGGCAGACATTGACATTGTCCTAAGTGATCGATTGCCACACAAATGGCATTTATTGGGCAAGTAAATTCTTGGCAGACAGAAGTACATTTGAGGACTCCCAATGCATCTGGCTGGCACGCTGCTGGTTGGGGACAATCTGTGTTTGTGGTACAATCTGGTACAGATGGTTTTTCACAGGATGATGTAATGGGGTTCCATATAAAGTCGCCTTTACACTGGCAAGTTGGATGTCCAGAATTATCGAGTTTGCAAACTTCATGAAGTCCGCAAGCAACTGTTTGGCATGGATCTACACATTTTTTGTACCCAAGGACATCTAAAGCGCATATGTTGTAACCATCGCAATCCGAATCATGGTGGCATTCTCCAACATGTCTGGTCTCTGGTTGACACCCTACTGATAAATCACTAGGGTTGCCTTTGTATCCTTCGGCACAAATACATGACGAAATATGGTTTTCGGCGATACATAAAGCATTTGGTCCACATTGTACTTTACTGCAAGCATCTACACATTTTCTGATACCTTTACCTAGTTGGAAGCAAATTTCTGTTTGGCTACAATCGGCATCGTTTGAGCATTGTCCTCTAAGTTTACATCCCTTGATTTGGTCGTTAGGATTTCCTATATATCCTGGAGGGCATACACATTTTCCTGCATCGCAGCCGGCTCTAGGACCGCAGCGAATATCCTGGCAAGAGTTCTTACATTTGCCGTTTTCGCAGGAATATCCAGAAGGACATACAACGTTGATACCACATTGACAATTGTGAGGATTTTCACAAATACGTCCTTGGCTATGCGAACACAATACAAATGGATTACCAACGAATCCTTCGCGACATCTACAGTCATATCCTCCAGGCGTATTGATACAAACAGCGTTTTGTCCACAAGCGTTTCCAATACATTCATCTATGTCGTGACATTTTACATGGGGATTACCAGCGAATCCAGGTGGACAAACACATTCAGCGGTGTTGAATCCTTCTCGGCATTGGGCACCGCTTCCGCAGACAGTATTCGAACATGTTTTTTTCTCTTGGATGCTGCAGCCTTCGTAAGGATTGCCCGTGGTTCCAGGATTACAGACGCATTGGTTTGTAAGACCGTATTCACAATGCGCGTTAGGACCACAGTGTGGGTCGCATGATGGTGCCAGATAGGCTGTAAGCAAAAGAAAATAAATGGTATTTTGTGAAAAATGATGCTTGTATGTGATGGTACAGCAAACATATTGTACCATTCAATAGGCAAAAATTATCAAGCATTTTAATCTTCAAATAAAAAATACAATTGGAAAAATACTACCTTTTTTTAGTTTAAGTTCTGTAATTTAATATTTTAACCCAACGTTTCGGCACCATAAACTGGTGCCTTCTTCAGGGGATACAATGACATATTTTGAAATAACAAATACAACAAGTAACCAAGGTACTCTTGTTTTTGTTATTTCAAAATATGTCATTGTATCCCCTGAAGAAGGCACCAGTTTATGGTGCCGAAACGTTGGGTTAAAATATTAAATTACAGAACTTAAACTAAAAAAGGTAGTATTTTTCCAATTAATAATATGAGTTCTGAAAGATATTTTAAAAAATACAATATTTATACCATTCTTTAAATACTCGTTTAAGATGACAAAACTATTTGGTATACCATTAGTTCTTAGATTAGTTGAGCGGTAATTATTGGTAAATACTTAGATCCGTTTTAGGGCCTGTATTAAAATTTTTTAATAATGAGCCTGTTTCACATTTCATTGAAAGTTTATGCAATATTTTTCATATTAAAATAAATAATTAAATAAAAATATTGGCGCCAAAAATAGTCAAGAAAAACAACCCCTGTGATGTTGGAGTATATACAGCACGTCATCCATAGCCAATAGGAAAATAGTTTACGTTATTTATATAAATAAAAGTAGACGATAGTTTGTCACATGTTAAACTGTATGAACTCTGACGTCACATTCTGTTTCGGATCACGTGGCTTTTTCAAAATTTTATACAAATGTCAATATTTAATTGTAAAATATCTAATGGGTATTTTGTGATATTTTCAAATTTGAGGCTCTTCAAAGAACAATATCTTTTAAAATTTCGTACTTAGAAGTCAAATAATAAAACGACGCGACATTTCTTGAAGTATGTAACTTGAATTGATTTTAATTGAATTTAATAAAATGATCAAATTCTAATCAATTTCCATATTCTTATGGCATTAAAAATATTTGTCAAAAATTCGAATTGCATTCGTCCATTAATTAATTTTATTAGTCTGGTCGCGAACCTGGGGGAACCAGGTTCGATCCCGACCGGCGCCAAATATTTCCAATTTTAAATGGCACAAAAGTGACCCCTGTGGTGCACTCTCCACACCAGCTATGAGTGCCCGTGAGGTGACGCCTGGTAAGCGCCCACACGGTAAAATATATCGTCATCATTACCGATGTCTATATATGTGTAGAAAATGGCACACCCAGAAATGGGTAATATGCCGTGATGATATATTTATATTTATTTATTTATTTAGTAATAATACCGGCTATTATTTTAAGACAAAATTAAGAAATTTAAATCTTTTTAAGACCAGAGGTACAGTCCAAAATACATGGACAACATTCAAAATAATTTTTCTCTTTACTTACGTGGCATACAAAGTAGATCCGGATTTCCAGTAAAGTCTTGATTACACACACACTTATTCGCATTTTTATCACAATGTGCTCCCACTCCACACACAATTCCTTCACATCTCTGCTTACACCTTCCTCCGATACACACACTGGGTTCGAAGCAAGGACTAGCCGGTGAACACACATCAGGTACGCATTGCCCTCCTGGGAACGGGTTTCCAATAAACCCTTCCACACATTTACAAGTTGGGCCATTTATGGTTGCTATACATTGGGCTCCTTGTCCGCAGACAAAACCATGGCATAGGGAGATACATTCACCATTTGGTCCTTCGGTGAAACCCACGGAACATCTGCACCATGCGGCATGGTTTTCTGGTTCGCAATAAGCGTTAGGGCCGCATGTTAAGGTACCACATGGTGACGTGCAGGTTCCATCGATACAAGATAAAGTACTGGCGCAATCAATGTTTGTCTGGCATTCTGATTTTGGTTGTCCAGGTGTTTCCAAAATACAACCGGATTTGTATGGATCTCCAGTCATTCCTCTGGGGCAAATACATTTGTAGCCTCCTTTTTCGTTTAGACAACGGGCTGCGTAGGCACAAGGACTATCCAAGCATTCGTCTATGTCGATACATCCTCTCAAAGGATCTCCTTTATATCCTGTTTCGCACATACATTTCGGTGGGTCACTAGGAGTACATTTGGCATTAATTCCACAAGGATATCTTTCACAAGGACTCTTGCATTTATTGTCATCGAAAGGATCGGTGAAAAATGGTGGAGGACAAACGCATTCTCCGGGTTGGACACATTTTTCATTCGCGGAACATTCATTATCATTTGTGCATCGTTTTTGAGCTGGTGAGCACAAACCATTGTATGGGTCTCCGCCATAACCGCGGGGACAATGGCATTCATAAGTACCGGGTTTGTTGACACATTCAGCACCGTATCCACAAACTTGTCGGTTTTCGCTACACTCGTTTACGTCGAAACATGATCCGTCGGATTGTGTGCGGTATCCTTTGGGGCAAGCGCAATAGCTAACACCTCCAGATATGGTGATACATTCAGCGCCAGTTGGACACTTTTCGCCTTTGGAACATCCAGAAAGAATACAATTTCCATTGACTAATTTATATGGTGCTTGACATTTACATTCCAAAGTGTTGCATTCAATACATTCCGTAAAAGGGTTTCCATTAAATCCTGGAGGACATTGACATTCATAACTCCCAGGTAAGTTCTTACAAACTGCATTTAAGCCACAAGCAGGATGGTCTCTCAAATCGGTACACTCGTTAATATCTCTACACTTTCCAGTAGTGTGGTCCCTAGTATATCCTTGAACACAAATACACACACTCTCCCCTACGAATTCATCATGAATACATTGTTCCCCATTAGGACATGGTTTGCTGGTCGAACAGCTAAATGGTTTTTCTGATTTGGAGCATCCAGAACGGTATGGGTCTCCAGTTGTTCCTCCAGGACATTGGCAAGAAAAGCTTCCAGGTTCGTTCTTACAAATGGCACCGCTTGGACAGGGATTTCCAGCGCACTCGTCTATATCCACACAGCCCAAATGAGTACCGGTATAGCCTTGACTACACAAACATTTGGCCTCGTTGTTAATAAGCATACAATGTTCATTTGGACCGCAAAACACTGATTCGCAAGGATCTGCAAAAATAATAGTTGTTAAATAGTTCCTTAATTATGGTACAAAAAAACTTACGTCTACAATCGTTGCCAATATTTGGTTCAGGACACAAACACCTCTTCTCATGATCACAGATGGCATTGCCAGGACAATCAGTATCCTTGTCACAAGTTACTATAGCAACGCATTTGACTTTGGGGTCAGGGTCTGGTAAGGCCCCGTCAGGACAATGACAGCTGAAAGATCCAGGTAGATTGGTGCAAATGGCTCCTACGCCACAAGCATTTGATAAGGCGCATTCATTTATATCGACGCAAGCTGAATTAGGATTTCCTTCGAAACCGGGAGGACATTGACAAGAATACGATCCTGGAGAGTTGGTACAAAGAGCGTTCACTCCACATCGACCATTTGGTCCGTTGGCTTTGTCACATTCGTCAATATCAATACACCCTGCGGCAATATCAGCTGGATTGAATGTCCATCCATCTTCACAAATACAATACGCTTCTTGTCCATCTGGTTTACAGTACGCGTGTAATCCACATTTAACATCTTCACATGGTGCTTTACATTGTATCCTAGGTGGTGTTCCAATATACCCTGCTTCACATTCACATCTAAAGCCTCCGTTTGTGTTACTACAACTTGCGTAAGGTCCACATGGGTTCTTCAGGCATTCATTTATGTCTACACAAGCTGCGCCTTTTGCTACAAAACCTTGTTGACAGAAACATTGGTTATCGATACATTCAGCGTTGTTGGTACAGTCAAAGTTCGATTTGCATAAGATGTTGACGTCTACTTGCTCGCATGCCACTTCTGGGGTCGGACTAGCTTGATACCTAAAGCAGAAAAAATTTGTACCATTTCCTAACAAATGGTATAACTTTAACTTACCCTTGGGGGCATATGCAGTTGTATCCAGGTACAGCATTTTCACAAATGGCATGTTGTCCACATGGTTTGTCTAAAGCTACACATTCGTTGATGTCCACGCATCCTTTAAAAGGATCGCCAGTGTATTCTTCTTTACAAGAGCAGACGTATGATCCAACTGTGTCAGTACAGATGGTGTTTTCTCCACACGGGTTTTTCTCGCATTCGTTAATGTCTAAGAAAGAAAGAATGATTTAGTTTTTATTAATTGTACAAATATTTGGTAGGTTATAATGAAGAAGTGAGATAAATTACAGTAGTGAATGATTGGTGAATAGAAAATACATGCAAAGGTGTACCAGTGCCTGAAAGAAAAGTGCAGTATTTATAAATATGTGTTGCTCAAGGTGGTCTATATATAAACAGTGCAAGTTGCTATATAAATTACAATTCATCTACAAAAGATATTCTACATGGTACAATCTATAAGAAGTAGTACAACATATTCTAAAATCTGAAGCGTTGAATCTAGAAAGACTACAAAAAAAAGAAAGAGTATCTATACTAATTTCTAGCTGGTACAAATCTAGAACAATTAAAAGAATTTAGTACAAATTTATACTGGGTGTCACTGAAATAAGTACATTAAATTTAACTAGTGACACAACTCGTTGAGAGTAACAATATTGTTCTAGATTTTGTATTAAAAATCTTCAAAGATTTGTCACAAATTTCATTGCATGTCTAAAAACACATTGAGATTTTGGACACAAAGTTGCTAAGAAATATTGTTGCTCTTGACGGGTTCTCTTACTGATTAAATATAATGTACTTATTTCTGTTACTCCCTGTATATTTATAAGAAGAGACTAATCCATAAGAAATAGTACAATAATCTTCAAGAAATATGTTCTAGTATCTTTTAAAGTTGAAACTAGAAAGACTACAAGAAAAAGAAAGACTACATGTACCAGTTATAATTGGTACAAAACTAGAACAATTAGAAAATTCTAGTATAGATTTATGTATGAGAAGAAAGAACCTATTGCATTTTTCTAGAAACAATTTCTGGAACATTCAAGTATTCTTTAAATCTAGAATATTTACAATCTTGGCTCTAGAAAGTCTAAGAAAAGATAGATAGTCTAGAAGAATTTCTGTATAATATATTTGACGTAAGAAGATCAATAAGAATACAGCAGAAAAATAATAAAATTCTTCAAATCGACAGAAAAACTGAAAGGTCGTGCAGAAATCTACTTTGTTCTAAATGTGTTAAGAACTGTATAATAAGAATCTAGAAAACGGTGCCTTTTAGTCTCTAAAGTCTAGATAGGCAATAACAGAAAAATCATAGCCCGAATTTTTTTTTTAATATCTTCGCTGCCAAGCGGTCATTTCAAAATTGTCCCTGAAGACCAGAACTGGTACCTTATAACAGGGTTAACTCTATGTAGTTTGGTAGTTTTATTTTTATTTTATCTTTATTCAGTAATTAGTTATTAATAAAAATACGAGCGGACACCGGTGTCTGCCGTTGGCGCAGTATTATTACATACTGGCTTTTAGATCTCAAGGCGCCATAGCGGACACATTTTTTCTTTTTTCCTGCGCCACAGCAGACACTTTTAGCGGACACAATGGAATCGGCGGACACGAATAAACTTGTATGGATAATATGCGCAATCATGTTAAATTGTTGTATTTTGTAACTTTCTTTTCATCAGAGTAGTATAATCTGTCATTAGGGTTATATCTAAATCATATCAGAACGTGCGAAAAAAATTGTAAATATGCCTATGGAGATGCCTTCTCTTCTTTTAATATAACTTATTTTGTATAATGTTGTAACGTTATTAATAAAGAATTTATATTTATTTTTCACAAACTGCTTTTTTATCTCCTGTACGCCAGAGCGTACACAAATAGCGGACACATATCTAAAACTGTTACTATGAGACATATCGAAAAACCAAGCTAGTCAAAGTATCCTAGGACGCCACAGCAGACACATATTCAATGCTTCTTCCAATACATTTTGTCTGCTTGGCGTAAAGTGAAAAAAAACGCTGGCGGACACCGGTGTCCGCCTTGGCGCACAACGAAATATCACGATGTCCGCCATGGCAGCGAAGGTGTTAAGAAAAGCAAAGAAATTGATGATGAACATAAAAAAATGACAGATCTTTTTCCACTTCTATTTGAAAAAAGTTTATAGCATGAAAATTTTTTTTGAAGTTTATAGGACTAAAATTCTTGAAGATAATAAAGCAAAGACTTCATTTTGTCCAACAAAGAAGCAAGCATCTAAAAGATCTTCTATTGTCCACTTTAGAAGATTAAACAATGAAGTACCAAACAAGCAAACATCGTGCCAACATCAAGCAAAATTTTAATTCTCCTCCTCACTTTCACAAAACAAATGTCCCTGTCCACTGAACCCTTGAGGACAGATACACTTGTAACTCCCAGGCACGTTGATACATTTCGCGTTGATCCCACAGGCATTTGGCCTGCCGCATTCATTGATGTCTAGGCAGTCATCTTCAAGGGTTCCTGATCCTGTGAATCCTTCGGGACATGCGCAATGGTAACTGCCGTTGGTGTTGATACAACGGGCCAAAAGAGAGCAGGGTGATGTTGAGCATTCGTTGATGTCTGGGGAGGGTTAGTGATGAGACGTGATGTTTTGAAGGAGCAAATTGTTGGGAGACTTGGATATGACGAAATTTTACAGAATGATTAAAAACAAATTGATTTAGTTGGCAATAACAAAAAAATACTTGAAATTGGTAACATTGACACGAAAATTTATTTCCTGTTGTTGACAGTGATATGTGAAAATTTAAATTTGGATTTATTTACAATTTGTACCTCTCGCTATGAGAGGCATTGGAATCACGCTAAAAACCGCATATCCAGATTTTAGTGGATAAGCACTTTTTAAGGGTCCTAGAATCCGATTATAACATTTTTACGACGACGTCCGTGTATATATATACCCCGTGGCCGCGTGCCTAAGTGTCTGGTCGCGAACCTGGGGGAACCGGGTTCGATCCCGACCGGCGCCAAATATTTCGAATTTTATATGACAAAAAGTGACCCCTGTGGTGCACTCTCCACGCCAGCAATGAGTGCCCGTGAGGTGACGCCTGGTAAACGCCCGCATGGTACAAATATGTCATCATCATTACCGATATCTGCGACAAAGCAGATTGGCGCACCTAGAAATAGGTAATATGCCGTGATGATATATTTATTTATTTTATTTATATATATATATATATATATATATATATATATATATATATATATATGTGTGTGTGTGTGTGTGTGTGTGCGTGCGTGCTTATGTGTGTGGATGTTGGAACCACGGCTTCTCAAATACTATAAGACTTAAGACATGTTTAAACTGTGAAATAAAAAAATCCCCAGAATTGTATTTCCAACTGCATCATTTGTTTTTGATCACTCTATATTAACTGTTATTGACGAAAGAATTATGTACATATTTATGCATATATTAATATGTTACAATGTAAGAAAATTTGAATGTCGAAATTATTAATTATTATAATTTATGTACATGTAAAATTAAAAATTCTATTAGTAATGGGTATGTATATTTGAAATATTACGAATTAGTTATTAAAAAGTCAAATTAATTAATGATTTCATGAATATTTAAAAATAATAATATGTTTCCTAATTCATCTGGGTGGTCTATTCATTATTTACATATTTATTAACATTTACTTGCATTTTAATGGAATCTACAGTTTATAGTGGCTTTTGCACCACTTGGACACAACATTTTTTGTATTTATAGTTGTCAATACTGGGAATCGAATCCAACATTAAAAAAATTCTCAACAGGATTAAATCCCAATTACTTAGTAGGTTCACTTATACAAACATCCATGCCTTAGTGGGATTCGAACCCAGAACCCCAAGCGCACTCATGACTAAAAGGCGTTGCACTAACCATTGAGCCTTCGGAGCCGTATCTATATATAGTGTTGCCCAAAAAGATGCTACCACTTATAAGGTACCACATAACTTCAAATTTTCTTTTGTTGCAAATTAGATATGGCCACCCGACTTAATTTGGAAAGAAGAAGGAAGGTAGCAGCTTGAATGAAAGTGCTTGGGTCACCCTCAATAGAATGAAAAAAGTTCGCACAAATTTCTCATGCGTCGACGAATAGTTAAACGGCTTGAAGGATTCTTTTAAAACCATTGCGGAATTTTTTTCTTACTATTGAGGGTCCCAAACACTTCTTTCCAAGCTGGTACCTTCCTTCTCTCTTTCTTCAAAAGAAAATTTAAAATTATGTAACACACGTGGTAACATCTTTTTGGACAACCTGTATAGGGCGGTCATTTTATTTTGTCAAATTTCTTATTTATTATATACATTTTGACAATTTTTCCACACCCATCTTACCTTCACACCCAGAATTGGGATCGCCCAAGAATCCAGTAGGGCATTCACATCTAAACCCTCCATCCATATTCGTACAAAGGGCATTTCTTCCACATGGTGATCTGGTACATTCGTCTGCATCATGGCAGCCTATGGTGTAGGCATCTCCTTCGTATCCTGGAGGACAAGTACATGTTCGTCCACCAGCTAAGTTGGTACAAATGGCTCCAGGGCCACAAGCGTTCTGGTTGGAGCATTCGTTGATGTCGACACACTGGAAAAGATGATAGTAGATTATTGGTATAGTCTGTTCGCTCCTAGCTGAAACAAGCCGATAATTTTTTACCCCAATAGTTATTACCACAAACCATAAACCACTTTCTTGAGCCTTTGTTCATCAAACGGCGGTCAGTTGTAAATGGAGTGTTGAACAAGGATTGTATTCAGTTCGTTTTGATATATGCGTTTGTAAATTTTTAAGAGAATTTTTTGAAATTATTTTGAAATGTATTTACAGCTAGGTATTATCATTGAATAGGTATAATTAAGAATTACCTGGAAAGACGTTTTCGGCTAATAACATTGTTTTCGGGTTTGGCCATCATCATAATTTCTAGGAATTATTTAATCTACTATTCATTTAAGTCACCCTTGATTGAATTTCGTTCCTTTATAATCCCGGTTTTCTTTCGTCTTAACTCAGTTTACATGTAACATTAGTTAGCAGCGGTTGTAAGTGAAATTTTAAATATGGAAATGTGGAGACCCTGGGATGTCGACAATGCTTCTGCCAGTGTTAGTGACGAAGTCAATACCTGTGACACCGATGCCGACGTTGTGCAAAGTGATGAAGACACAAATTGTTTTAAATATTTCATCAACGAACAAACGCAGCAAGTTATATTAAATGTGTATAATCATTTTGTAGAAATGGGTGAAACGAATGCTCTGAAAAGAACTTCGATTGCGACAAAAACGTCTCTCGCATCCGTTCGTCGCATTGTAAAACGAGGAGTTCCAGTTAAAAAACGGAAGAGGACTGCTTCTGTACTTTCAAAAATTCGTAATTTTGAAAAAGAAGTCATTGAGAGACTAATTTATGAAGAATATGCCATTTCCCCTTACTTATGCAGATTTCGAATACGTCCCTGTTCCACACTACCTGAGAATTTTCTATTTGTTTGTGGTAATATCTATTGGGGTAATAAAATATCGGCTTGTTTCAGCTAGGAGCGAACAGACTTTAAGAACAGGAACCTTTCTTCTAGGAGCAAAAAGTACCTATGCCTAATTTATGATATCGTAATCAAATACCATAATTAGGGAAGAGACCATGTTCTGCATTAAATTTAAAATTTATCGTATAAACATTTAAATCTTACATAAAAATATCGTGAAATATTTTCTTTCAAATAATTCTTAATATAAAGGAACCGACCCTGTCCTTGCCTGCTGGTATCATTTATTAGGGATAAGTAACCACAAACTATAGGTCCCCATTGTTGGTTTATGCATGCAATAGCTAAATCATTTTACGACAAAGTGTTCGTGTAATATGATTTCCACTATAAGTGTTCAGGAAGGAGCAGAAGGAAAAAAATATTTGGCGAGAAAAAAAAACAGAATAACCAACTAGAATTTACGGAGTCATTGGAATGGCAGTAGAGGAATTATAGGTAAAACTTACTCCATCGTGAGGATTGCCAACAAACCCTTCTTGGCAAGTACACGTATAATTTCCAGGTGTATTGTGGCACTCAGCATTAAGTCCACACGCTCCAGGTTGTAAGCATTCGTTGATATCTGCAATAAGAGCAAAATATTTTAATTAAAACCAACCATGAAAGTAAAAATCCTGCAGTTAATAACCCATGAATCAGTTTATTATATTTAAAAATCTTCAGGAATTTTTGCTGTAGAAACAGCTGCAAACTTGACATTACATGCAAATAAAACGAAGAAGAAAATTGTAACAAGAAAATAAATAGATGATGAGGCATGTTAACCATTGCTGGGTGTGCCAATGTGGTTCGTGCGGGCGTTTACCGGGCGTCTCTGCACGGACACTCAGTGCTACACTTTGTGCCATTTAAAATTCGATATAATTTTGGCACCGGTTGCCCAGAGACTCAGACACGCAGCTACGAGTCCCTAAAATTGATTTCAAAGTGATTCTTTCCACAGTAGCTTTGGGTGCCTGTAGAGCAATGCCTAGTAAGCACCCTCAATGAACAACTCTTAGTAAAATAATCGTTTTATGGTATTTCATTCGATTAAAACTACTACCAAAAATAGTTTCGGTTTGTTTATTTACAATAATTAATTGCGATTCTACCTACAAGATTTAATATATAGATATAGACTGATTCGATCAAGAAGATTTTTAATAAATGGAGAAAGATTTTGAAAAATACATTAACCTCGCGGGGATTTGAACCCTGAACAATCTCATATTTAGTGAGACACTCTAACCAACTGAGCCACGAGATCAGGTCCCCAGAGCTGGCTCAAGATATATAGGCGCCCTGAGCCAAAAGTCAATATACCCCACATTTAGGATATATTTAGATTCAAAGTTTTTCTCAAAACTGCTGGTCGAGATATGAATTTGGCGATAACACCATTCGATTCTACGGGCAAAATTACATAAGTACACCAATTTTCAGAATTTTTGAACACCGCATACAATCTCTAAAGCAAAATAACTAAAAATGGCCAAAAATCGCAAAAATCTAAGGTGCACCCCTAACGATTTTTTCAGATTTTGGTCACTTTCAGGGGTTTTCAAGCTTTTATTAATTATGAATTATGAAAATTGCTATACTTTAAATCTAAATATCTCGAGAACGAAACGAAATATGGACCTGCGGTTTAAAAATTTGGAATCTAGATACATTACAAATTAGATTTTTGAAAATTTTGAAGTTTTTATCTAAATGTGGGCTATATTGACTTTTGGGGCAATAATTCAAAAATTGGTAGAGATATAAACAGGATAGTAATATTATTTGATTGTAAAGAGAATGTTACGTAAGTGTACGCATATTTAGAGTATTTGAACAACAATACCTTCTTTACTTAAAGGTGACGGAAGGTAAAAAACCTATCGGAATTTAAAACTAACGAGAATCCAAGAATGATTAAATTATATGGTAAATTTCCGTGCCTTCACTATCGCAAATTTATGCATCAGTTCCAAAATTTTATAATACAGGACAGGTATATATTCTATACATTGATTTTTATATTTGTCTTTAGTTTTAATATTTTTTGGGCGCCCCAAAATGCCAGGCGCCCTAAGCCAGTGCCTAAGTGGCTCACGCCTTAAGCCGCCACTACGGGTCCCATTGAAGTCAATGTATTTTTCATAAGTCTTTTTACAAATTTCGTAGACGAGTACACTCTCTAAATCGTAGTAGATGATACTTAGTGAGAACTTTGCATATGCGATTAAAAAACAATATAATGAAAGATTACATTAAAATTGAAAACCGCCTTGTTCCAGAATATAAAAGCGACCCGTCTTACGATGATAATAATTAATTGCAGTCAGCCTATTTCTATCTATTAAAAGTTAGTTTGTTTACTCCTGGCGTATAAGAGTTTGTCTCTTATAATCTTTTTGTCTTACCTGTGCAAAGCGCCTCGCCATCACCTTCAAATCCAGGAAGGCATTTGCAGAGGAAATGAGCAGGCAAGTTGCAGCATTCTGCATTCTCCACACATCTGGCTGCAACTGCTGGATTGTCGCACTCGTTTATGTCTGCAAAAAGATCACCAATTACTTCGTTGATCATTGCGGAGAACTCTAAAAGAACTAATCAACGCCGGAACTCAACGTATAGCAAGAAAAGAAAAGATTAGGAATCAAATATAAAAAGTTCTTGGACAGTGATGGTTGCGTGCCTGTTGAATGCATTTAAGTTCTTCAGATTATGAGCGGAAACAAGAACTATTGTACAAGGTTGGCCAGAAAGGCCGGACGTTTTTTAATAATTATAAAAATTAGAAAAATGTTGTTCGTAGAGTAATCGCTCAATGGTAGCTGTAGACACGTGTTTCGCTTTTGGTGTTGTTACGATTTGTCGGTTTTTGTAACCCGAAGTTAATGTCCACCTATTGACTAGCTATGCTGTACTGATGAGCCCTAATAAGAGCGAAACACGTGTCCTCAGCTGCCATTGAGCGATTATATGATAGCATTTGACAAAATCAAGTGTGTAAAACAATAGCTCTGTTCCATGAGAAGTGCTTGAAGTGTAGAGCAGAATAATGCAGTGCAGTGTAGTGTACACTAGTACAATCTAATTCTTGTGGATGCATAAAACACACTAGTGTATATTTGGTCAAGTTTGCTCAGCTGTGAATAATCAAGCCAAGCGTAGCCAAAGGTGTAAAAGGTTAGGTTGTTTATAAACACAGTCATATCATAAAGCTGCAAAGAAGTGACTCCAGAAATGTCTGTTTTAAAGAGCAGAATGTTTGAACTAATAAACGATTCTGACAAAAATCAATCATCACTTGATTCTTCATCAGATTCAGAGACAGATATATTAATTAATTCTTTATATAACAAAACAAAGAGAATATACTATATCTGAATCCATTATTTTATTTTCTCAATGTGTAAAATTTTAGGTTAATAAACCGATGTGTAGATAGGATAGAATTAAAATGTCTACCGAACAACATTTAGTGTCCCCAACTCCTAGTCTGCACTTTCTACACCACCTCGCGAGTCAGGTCAGAAACGTGAGCACTAGTTCTTAAAATTTTTGTCATCGAACAGCCTGCCAGAAGCTGCCCGTTTCTCATAAAACATGTTTGTGTAAGAAAGTTAACACTAGGGCGGCCTAGTACATGTCATGGAACAAAGCTATTATCTTGCATGTGGTGTTCGTTATCATTAATGCATTTCTGAAGACGTTCCACGAAGTATGCAAACACCCTTTCCAATATTACTCTGTCAATTTTGACGACTTCTACGCGAATAGCTTCTTTCAGTTCTTCCAATGTGTGGGGTTTGTGTTCGTAGGTACGTATCTTGAGGTGACCCCACAAGAAAATATCGCATATGGACAAATCAGGGGACCGAGAAGGCCAATGAATGTCACCAAACCTGGAAATAAAGCGATCGGGAACCACACATGTCGGATAGGGACACGGTTTCTTCGTAATTCAGGCAAAAAGAGGTTTTGTATCATCTCGATATATTAATGTTGGAAAGGGTGTTTAAAAACTTCGGTACCACATGCAAGATGTTGTTTTCCACATTTGATTTTCTCAAATCTGTCAATAATTTCTTTTCTTAAGCAAAAAGTATCAATTTTGTGACGTTTTAAGAAACATCCGTCCTCTCTGCCGAACCCTGTACTATGGCCCTAACTTTTCTGGAAACACTTTATTGCTCTCATTAGGCAGTTGAGTTGTGTTCTGAAGTTTCTTCGTCTTCTTCATAGAGTTGACAGATACTGTTTTCAACTATACCATTCATCCACAGATGGTAATTTCATAGACCAATGAGCAGTAAAACTATCTGTCATAATTCTAAGGTCCTTTTGTTGTGAGTTACTAAATCATTGGTGATTGTCCTTCCAAAGTTTAATCGTCCTTAGTCCGTACGAAAATCAATAGTTATTACAATTAAGAATCAGGGCATCGAACCCACCAAAAACTGCGTTCGGTTCAGGTTCAGGTTAATTTTTTTCTTGAGAAATGGGTTCGTTCACGGTTCTGGTTCAAGCATTAATAAAACTTGCGGTTTGATTCCGGATTCAGGTTTGGTTCGACCTAGTGAAAATTGAATTAATGTTTTTTGAGTAACAATCTTTATAAAGAAATAATTTAAAATGCTAGCCGGAATTAATAATGCAACACGATTTCACGAACAGTCAACACAGGCAGCAACGCAGATCGGCTATATTACGATTACGCTTGCGTTTCGAACTGAAAATAAACCCGAACCTTGAACCCATATTTTAATACCCGTTTCGGTTCCAACTGTGGTTCTATTGAAAAATATATCTGATGTTCGGTTTGGTGTTTGGTTTCGCTAAAATGTTACGGTTTGGTTCCCTTTTTGGTTCGAGTTCCATGCCGTGATAGGAACAATCATTATCAATACAAAATTCTCGCTTAATTACTTGTTCTTCATTGAATCTACAGCATTCTGAAATCTTGTTGTCATTTAACTGAAGCAACAATCTTGTGATCTGTGATCAGATAAAGTAGTACAGTTCTTTTCAAGTTTTCCAATCACGTAATTATGGTTGCAACATTAACCAACGTATTTTATCTAGGACCAAGCTGATTTTATCTTAATCGCTCAATTAACTTTCGAAATTGTGATGATTACTTTAAAATACAACAAGGGTGATTCCAAAGATCAATTGACAAAACACCAAGCCCCGGAAAGAGGCATTCTTCTTGAAGGAGTTGACAGGGCCCAATAGACGAAATGGTGCTCCAAAAGCAGTACCCTATCATCCCTAAAAAATGGTGGAAATTTATGAAACCATTTCTTACCTTCGCAATGGAATCCGTCTCCAGTATATCCAGGAAAGCAGGTACAATGAAAACTGCCTAAAGTGTTTGTACAGTGCGAAAAGACGTCACAAGGTCGATATTTGCACTCGTTTTCGTCTGGAACAAACAAAAAAAATGGTACAATCCTGAACATAATTTGTACAAGTTTTTTTCTTGATTTATTGTTGAAATCACTAAGTTACTCATTTGAAATTGTATTTTGACCCATGGAATCGACTTTTGGTAAAAGTTTTGCTGTTAAATTATTCAATATATTGAATAAAAAATAAAGAGGGATATATGCAGTATTGCATTAATAAGAAATAGATGCAAGCTGTTTTCGTAGTTACTAGAGGCGACCACTAGACTAATATAAGGAGTGCTTAATTCGGCCCTTTGTTGTTTAAAGAGCCTCAAATTTGAAAATACCACGAAATATCTATTAGAATCTTTACAATTAAATATTAAAATGTGTGTAATATTTTGAAAAAGTCGCGTAATCTGAAACAGAATGTGACGTCACATAGTTTAACATGTGACAAACTATAAATATGTTTTATATTTGAACGAGAATACTCCTCTTCTGCGATTCTGTAATGGGCACAATTATTAAAATGACATATACCGTTCTTCTTCGGAAGAAGTACTGTTAGTCTAATAAAATCAAGATCAGAATCCAGATAATAATAACTTACGACTAACGTTTAAATCTTATTGTTACCTTTCAGTATTGTCTAATGATTTACGGCTACAAAATATTATAATTTAGACACAAATTTAAATTGTAAATTTTGCCAATAATTATTACATACATAATTCATTTCATTTTGTGTGAGAGCAGTTTTTATTGGGTAAATAAATAATGTCTTCCAAATTCATAACAAAAAATGACCACGCCCAAATGATGTACGAAATCGTGATAATGTGATGATACAAGATTGATGATATATTAATTTATATATGCAATAATCAATCAATTGTAATTACAAAACTAAACAAATAATTCTTCAAATATTATGTGCAAGTCATTTACAAAAATTGTGATCAATCATAAAGATT
The DNA here is from genome assembly GCA_943142095.1 of Ophonus ardosiacus. NCBI lineage: Eukaryota > Metazoa > Arthropoda > Insecta > Coleoptera > Carabidae > Ophonus > Ophonus ardosiacus. The sequence goes on from OW964839.1 coordinate 2,612,754, forward strand.
TGTTTCTCACGATCTCATGTTTGTCTATCTATATCTGTTAGACATTACACAGAGTATGGTCTGTAGTATAGTCTATCTATAGTGATATTGTTCGTATTATAGATTATAGTGGTCGCTTGTGTTTTCTCGTAGTAGATAGTATAGTCTGCTTCAAGATACGAGTATTGCACATTGACTATTTATAAAGATTGTAACACTTAATACATGCTTCAGTATAAATCGCATAGAAATCGACCATTCCGCAGTTTTTTTTTTTTTATTGGAAACTAAATCTCGGATTAAAATAAAAATTTTGCTGTTTGAAAGATTATTTAATACAGTTAAACATTAGCCTAAATTAATTAGAATTTCTTTCGTGTTTTCAAACGAAAAGTTCTAATTAAACTAAAAGAAAAATCCTTTAACCTTAACAATATTTATTAAAAAACTATATACGTTCTCTTCAACAGTAGAAACTAAAAAATAGTAAGGCATAGAAGTTAAGATTACTCAGCATGTAAACCGTGCCAGGGGTCAAAACAGCTCTGAGGAATGAGAGAGAGAACTCGAATTATATAGGGAGAGGAGTCATTGGTGAATGGATACCTAATTGGGTAACTAAGATTGAACAAAGTAACTGTCTTATAATTTAGAATTTGGGATGGGATCTGGATCCACGTTCATCAATTTATCTTTAAATTTATGTATTATCAAACTCTCGTGTGCGTCCAAATATTTATTATAATGAACATGTTTTAATATTTGTATATTAGAATTGTCAATTTTATGATTGTTAATAAACATATGTTGTGCTATGCTAGATTTATCAGGATTACCGGTTTTTAAATGATAAAAATGTTCTTTAAACCGAGTATCAATTTATCTTTTAGTTTGTCCGATGTAAACTTTATTACACTCAATTTTATAAACACCGGATTTTTATTATTATCTATTTTATCTTTTGGGTTACCTAATAATGATTTAATAGTTTTATTTTATTTATTAGTTACTGTTAAATTTTGATTTTAAAAATTTTGTTTAAACTTTTGGTAGCATTTTCATACGGTAAAAATTCTATATTATTATTTTGTAGTTTCTATTGATGAGTAGAACGTAGTTCTCGAAATACGTATGTAGTTTTTAAAAATTATTGTTAAAGTTAAGGAACTCTTTATTTTTAGATATAATTTAACCTTAACCTTACGATTCCATTTTAATTGAAAAGTTCTAAAATGAAATGCATGAAACAAATTAACATTTACCTTTGAAAATGATATAACATTGAAATACGAATTATGTTCAAATTGATGCAGACAGTAACTGCTTTCTGTCAAAATATGCGCTGTTTTTGATTTAAAAAAAATCATTCTTGATAAATTTAGGCTTATCTTTCAAACAGTATAAGTTTTATTTTTATCTGAGGTTTAGTTTTAAAAAATTAGATCCCGATTACTCCATCATGAAAATTTCTATCCAAAACAAACCCTGTCCTATTATTAGCAAAACCTCGTCAATGTACAACATCTCGAAACATACTATAGAGCGTAGAAGAACTCGTATTGGAAGATAGCTGAACGATAAAACGAAAGTTCATTGCTAAACAGCTCTAGCATTCGCCTCAGGGCATCGCAAACCACGGTCGTGGGAAGGACGGTCGAATACCGGACGCCAGAGGTACTCAACAAGCCCACAAGAAGTTGTTGTTAACAGTTTTTACAGTAGTTTTTATTAGGAGATTACTGTTTTGATTTAGCATTGAAATCTCTAGGAAAAACAGTTCCTGTCTTTAAATTTTAGTATCATTTTATACAATTTTAATGTTTGTCTCATCTTGCGTTCAAATTTGGATACCAGAAGTTTCAACAAATCGCCAAAAAGTTGTCGTAAAAAGTTTTTACAAGAGTTTTTATTGGGAGGTTACTGTTTTGAGTTAGCATTGAAATCTCTGCAGTCAAACAGCTTTTATCTTCAAATTTGATATTAATTTATACAAATTTAATGTTTGTCTCGCCTTGTGTTCAAATTTGGATATCAGAAGTTTTCAACAAATCGCCAAAAAGTTATTGTAAAGAGTTTTTTTAATAGTTTTTATTAGGAGGTTACTGTTTTGATTTAATATTGAAATCTCTGCAGTCAAACAGCTTGTATCTATAAATTTGATGTTATTTTATACAATTTTAATGTTTGTTTCATCTCAAGTTCAAATTTGAATACTAGAAGTTCTCAACAAATCGACAAAAAGTTATTGTAAAAAGTTTTTATTAGAGGGGTTACTGTTTTGATTTAGCATTGAAATCTCTAGGAAACATAGTTTCTGTCTTTAAATTTAGTATTAATTTATACAATTTTATTGTTTGTCGGAAATTATGTTCAAATTTGGATACCAGAAGTTCTCAACAAATCGCCAAAAAGTTGTCGTAAAAAGTTTTTATAAAAGTTTTTATTAGGAGGTTACTGTTTTGATGTAGCATTGAAATCTCTAGTAAAAACAGTTCCTGTCTTTAAATTTAGTATTAATTTATACATTTTTAATGTTTGTCTAGTCTAGTGTTCAAATTTGGATACCAGAAGTTCTCAACAAATCGACAAAAAGTTGTCGTAAAATGTTTTTACAAGAGTTTTTATTGGGAGGTAGCTGTTTTGATTTAGCACTGAAATCTCTGCAGTAAAACAGCTCCTATATTTAAATTTGATATTATTTTATACAATTTTAATGTTTGTCTCATCTCAAGTTCAAAATTGAATACCAGAAGTTCTCAACAAATCGACAAAAAGTTATTGTAAAAAGTTTTTATTAGGGGGGTTACTGTTTTAATTTAGCATTGAAATCTCTGTAGTAAGAACAGTTTCTGTCTTTAAATTTGATATTATTTTATATAATTTTAATATTTATCTCATCCTATGATTAAATTTGGATACCAGAAGTCCCTAATAAGTTGACAAAAAATTGTTGTATAGGGATTTTACCATAGTTTTTATTGGGAGATTACTGTATTGATTTAGCATTAAAATCTCTGTAGTAAGAACAGTTTCTATCTTTAAATTTGATATTATTTTATATAATTTTAATATTTGTCTCATCTTGTTTTCAAATTTGGATACCAGAAGTTATCAACAAACCGACAAAAAGTTATTGTAAAGAGTTTTTTTTTTTAATAGTTTATTAGGAGGTTAATGTTTTCATTAAACATTGAAATCTCTCTAGTAAAGGAATTTCATAGCTTTGATTTTCCCATTATTTTATAACATTTTAATGTTTGTCAAATCCTGTAATTAAATTTGGTTAGCAGAAGTCCCCAACAAATTGACAAAAAATTGTTTTTATTGTTTTTTAGAGAATTGTATTTTTTTATCAATTTCTTCGACATTATTCTACCCAAACATTTGGATTAATAATTCCATTTGATGCATCTTATACAGTCTAATATATGCAAAAAATAATAATGGGTTCAAATACCGCTTATGAATTTTGTACTTTTCGTAAAAAAATGCAACGTTTTCTCGGGTATTTCTGGAATTTCCGGACCAACTTTCAACCTACCTGGAACTTCGCAACTGCAACCACCGAACCCATCATTACAGTGGCATTGCCCATCCAGACACGCGCCATTTTGGCACACTGTACCGTCTTCTTTGTGGCAGTCATCTGGAACAAAAAAGAAAGAAAACAATTAGAAAAATGAAAAGTAGTTTTACATACGGACATATTTTTTTGTATTATTTATTTGAATTCTTCGTATATTTATTTTCCCATATTCCTATTATTGTTACTATGATATATACAGGGTGTTTCATAACTGTAGGTTTATACATATTATACATCACGGCATATTACCCATTTTTGAGTGTGCCAATCTGCGTTGTACCCAGATTTCGGTAATGATGATGCCATATTTGTACCGTGGGGGCGCTTACCAGGCGGCACCCCACAGGCACTCATTGCTGGCGTGGAGAGTGCACCACAGGGGTCACTTTTATGCCATTTAAAATTCAAAATATGTGGCGTCGGTCGGGATCGAACCTGGTTCCCTAGATTCGCGACCAGACGCACACGGCCACGGGAGCCCTTTTTTGAGATAATCAAATAATAAACGAGTACCACTAATTAAAACATTGTTATTGTGCATTTTCTTTTTACTAAAACTATTATTTTATTTTGTATATTTTCATTAGAAATATTTACGTAATATAAAAAAAAATCGTACAATCGAGATCTCGAATTTCTACTCTCGTATGAGCAAATCTCAAGGGCATTACTTGTCTCGCCTCAATATTTCGAGACGAAAATAAGGTTAATCTCGTTGTTTTACTTAATTCTGACGTTAATATGTATGTATGCATATATCCATGGTCTCAAAGAAGTATGTGGTAGACAATAAAGTTAAAGATGATGTACAAAAGGAAACGAAATACGTGAGAAGAAATGAAATGCCAGGATTCGATTATAATCTACGTCAAACCATATACTCAAAATTCTGTATTATTATATTAAATATTTGCGTAATATGCCCGTATGTTCGAATATATTTTGCAAAATAATTGGAATTAGTAATAAATACTATAAAAACTAATGTCTTCTTTCCTGCTTTTTGCTAATACGTTCGTAAAAACATCCTACACATGTTAATTTGGCATTAATACAATTTCCTCTGCCGTGCGCCTTTAGACCGTGGTTAATTTTGCTAATTCCACCTTTGGAACTAATCAGAAATTACAGTAACGCTGAAGGCTTTGCCAGAGTCATCCTAGTAGAACTATTTGAAAATCTAGCTTCTTGTCATTAAATTACGGCGCGCAAAAACGCCGGTTAATTGACGCAAGAGTACCAAGAAGGAATCCAAACGTAAGAAATAAAACAGGAGGAATACACATAGTAGAAGAGAACCAAATAGGAAAGAAAGTTATAGACTGCTTCAAGATATATTAGGGAAACCCATTGTAATCAGTGGGGTCCCGTGGCCGCGTGCCTGAGTGTCTGGTCGTGAACCTGGGGGAACCGGGTTCGATCCCGACCGACGAGAAATATTTCCAATTTTAAATGGCACAAAAGTGACCCCTGTGGTGCTCTTTCCACACCAGCTATGAGTGTCCGTGGGGTGACGCCTGGTAAGTGCCCACACGGTATCATTACCGATGTCTACATGTGTTGTAGATACTGGCACACCCAGAAATGGGTAATATGCCGTGATGATTATTTATTTGTTTATTTATTGTAATCAGTAATACCACATGATCTCGCATTTTCGAGATCTCGTCTATTGTGGTCAGCCCAATACCTCTGGTCATTTCCATTTTACTATATAAGTATTGTATTGCACTTCGCTATCGAACCGACGTTTTATAACAAAAAAATTACAGAACTGTACCCAAATATTGTTTATATTGTATTTAACATGTCTTCTGCACACATACAATTCTATTTATATCTATTTTTCATTGTATGAGGAAGTTCCTAAGTATCAGAGATTCTTCCAATTCATTAACTAGATTGGCGGTATTTCTGATGGATATATGCATTTTACCTACAATTTTAAATATTTAATTAATAAAACAATAAGAAAGATTAAATGTACTTCCCATAAAATGCTTTCAGAATGTCACTAAAAATGTTGATTTTTACACTGACATCAGTCATTTACAAAATATGTTATAAACATTTGAATTAGTCAATTGGCTTTCTTAGTGTAGTTTAGCCTACTCGACTTATTACATCCCGTTATGCTATATATATTATAGCGTCTTTATCTCTAAATTTATAGAAGATATAAAATTTTTAAATGTATCAGATGCAGAATTTTATGTTTTAATACCTAGAAGAACTACTACTTCCGCTTGTCCAATTGTTACCAAAACCTTTTCAGCTCTTCCCAGGAATGTCATATTGAGGAATTCATAGTTAAACAGGTCTTAAGTTTTATAGTTTTTGAGGAATTGTCCCTCCAACATCCAGCAAACACACATTCACATACACACACACACACGCGCGCGCGCACCCACACACACACCACTGACATCATTGTAAACTGTTAAAATCGGATTCTAGAGACCTTGATACGTGCTTATTCGTTAAAATGGATATGTGATTTTTAGAATGATTCCCAATACCTCTCTTAGCGAGAGGTAAAAAAGCTTTTTTCTGGGAAATACATTTAATATTTCTTATTGAATTATATATATATATCATCACGGCATATTACCCATTTCTGGGTGTGCCAGTATCTACAACACATGTAGACATCAGTAATGATGACGATATATTTTACCGTTTGGGCGCTTACCAGGCGTCACCTCACGAGCACTCATAGCTGGCGTGGAGAGTGCACCACAGGGGTCACTTTTGTGCCATTTAAAATTGGAAATATTTGGCGTCTGTCGGGATCGAACCCGGTTCCCCCACACTCAGGCACACGGCCACGGGACCCCGTGTATATATATATATATATATATATATATATATATATATATATATATATATATATATATATATATATATATATATATATATATATATATCCTTAACAAATACCGCCAATCCCGTCAATGAATTGGAACCATCTTGAACGTTTTAGAAGAGTAGAACAAGATGTCTTATAGAATGAAAGAATAGATATAATTAGAATTATTTTTGTGTACAAGAAAAGTTAAGTTCGATACTTATGTAACAAAACGGAAATGGCGAGAGGTATTGTGCTGGCTGCAACATATTTGTTTTGTTAGAAAAAAAATTTTGAAATTCGTGCCAAAACTTATGAAACAGTCCCGACCCTACAAGGAAAACAAAAACTTAGGGTAATCTGCAAATTGCTCGCTCACTCAAAATCAATTTGTAAAACTAACAGTATCTAATACCGTTCCCAACAGAAGTCATCATTAATGAACGATCAAATCCCAGATAGTAATTTACGCATTTAATTGCATCGTCTTTATTCTCTATTTGGCTTCCATACAATTAACGCGCTCTTTACAAGACTATTGAACTCAAATGACTCGCACTCTTACAAATGGACCGGTCACCATCCAACATATCATATTTTTATATGGTGAATATATGCTGATATCGTTTCTCACTGCAAAATCACCATCCATTAGTGGGGTCTATGGGTAACTGTTTAATGACAATGAATGTTGGTTTTAATGACTGACACATGAAAGAAATCTTTGTTTGATAGTTATTGATTATGGTTTTTAAAGTCATGGTATGGAATAATGCTTATCGATGATTGAAAACTGAAAGTAATATGGGTTTAATTGACCTGTTGAGTACATAGATAAATATATCGCAATATAGAGATAGTATTATATATTTTTTTAACAATCATGTAACAAAGAAGCACTGTATTACAGATTTAAAGTTTGATGATATACTATATCTTAAGCAGAGCTGGGCAGTAACTAGTTACTTTAGTAACTTAGTTACTAACTAGTTACTTTTACGTAACTTGTAACGTAACTTAGTTACTTTTTAAAATATGGTAACTGTAACTGTAACTTAACTTGCTGCGGAAAAGTAGTTGGTAACTTTACGGTTTTTAGTTACTAGTTACTTGACGTATAAAATATATTATTTTCAAATGTTTTCCTCGCTTACAAATGATACGTTTTAATAAATTATAATTAAACTGCCACTAAATCATCAAAATTATTCCAATTTTCAAGATATACATATCATTTTTGCAAATTCCCTTCTCACATGATAAAATGTCACTTTTAATTTTTATATTATAATGTAGGTCCGCAGGGCCTTTTTATTTTATTTTAGCGTAATATTTTATTACTCCTCTCTAGGGCCGGTTGGCGATTTTACCGGGTCTCAAGAATATGTTATTAGCGTAGCGGGGCCCGAAATGTTTATAAAAAGATACTTTTTCATCAAATTTTCTTAAATATTTGAATGTGCGGGGCCCATGTGAGCGCGGGGCCTCAGATTGAAAATCGACGTCTGATCCGAGGTTTCCAATAAATTAATCATTATCCACTAATAAGACTAGGCAATAATGTCTGCATATTTTATACATTATAATGGTCATGTCATGTTAGAAATAAAGTAGATTCTATATATCTTGGTATAAGAAATCCAAATTGAAAAATAAATTATTAAATATTAAAAAAATCACAGCAACCGAGCCCTGCGGGCCCTAGGCCGTGGCCTCGTGGGCCTAGGCGGTAATAAGGACCTGTAGGTCCGTTAACATTAACAATAATAATCTGATTGGGTGTTGCTAAGCAATAACGTTAAAATTTAGATTAACGTAGTTAGTGCAAAAACTCCCTGATATGTAATACTACACAATAACTAAGTCAACACTCTAAGTCTACACTTTACGCCATTAAAAGTAGTTAGAAAGTAACTCAAGGTAACTAAGTTACTTTTAATGAGTAACTAGTAAATAACTTAGTTCTTTCCCCAAAGTAACTGGAACTTAAGTAACTTAGTTACTTTTTTTTGGAAGTAACTGTAACTGTAACTAGTTACATTTTAAAAGTAACTTGCCCAGCTCTGATCTTCAGTATGATATAAAATACTTATTTCTACTGGTACTTGCTTTATAGGTTTCTAAAATTTTGTCAAAATAATAATGCATTTTGTATTGTGGTCCGGATGCGGTTATTCGCTACCGAAAATCGGTCACTTTAATATGTTATTATGTATGAATACGTTTATGAATGTGGCTGTGGTGAAAGAAGTATGCATGGATAGGAATGTGTAGCGAAAGATGATTGTTGCGTAACTATTATTGTGGTCCGGATGCGGTTATTCGCTACCGAAAATCGGTCACAATAATATGTTCTTGAATGAATGTTATGATGATTTTGGGCAAGGCGGAAGAAGAATGTTTTTAAAGAGTTAAGTGATTCTGTGGAGTTCTTGCTTTCATCCCTTTTCTTATTATTTTCGGGTTTTTGCTAACCCACTAAGTGGGAAACGCGTGATTTTATGTATGTATGTATGTATTGCACGTAATTTTTTGATGCCCGGTTTCACCATTCACGAATAAACATTATATTCATAAGTTAAACGATTCGTCTAATAAAATGGCATATTTTTGTTTCACAAACGTCAGTAGCAACTATTCAACGAATAAATCGTTAGTTAAATTACCTCTAGTCTATTTGAGAATGACTGGCAGTAATAAATCATTATTTGCAAGAGTAGTATTGGATTTTTGCCAGCAATGCGGCAAATAAAACTACCAGAAAAATCAGTTGTAACTACACTAGGATGGTCAAAATAAGCCGCACGCTTTGTACCTGGAACGAAACTTACTTGTCGAACAATAGAAATGCCGTCCGATAATCCCCGTCGGACTGTATCATAGACGTAGATAGGATTTGTAGAGTGATCTGTTTATACATTTACTAAAAATAAAAGTTTTTATATTTAAATATAACTTTCTCAGTCGTTATTATTATATTGCATACATTTAATATTTACATACATACATTCAATATTTACATTTTTATTTGTTACATACTAAAATTTATACTTATTTCATGTGTGTTGTCAAGATATTGGTACCTGTCATATTTCTATTAAATATACATATTACATTACATATACTTATATATTTATACATAAATTATTAAAAATCAGAATCTGATTCTGAATCTTGTCCTACTGAAATTATAAATGGCTCGATCGTTTCGTCTATCAGATGGTCAAGTTTGCACATTTGGTCTTCTTCTTTTATGACATGTTGAATACTGTTTTTCCAATTACCGGCAGTCACATGTTTTAATGCATCCATAAAAATTATTGGCGCGCCACTGGAATGTCTTTGACAGAATGATTTATTACTGCCAGTCATTTTCAAATAGACTATAGTTAAATTACCTAGAGATTTTTGCCCAGTTAAATATTTATTCAACGAATAGTTTGACATTTCACATATTATAGTGCGTATTTAATAATTTTATAATAGTTCAGTAAGGTGATCAAAGGATTAATTACAATAGGTACCAATCTAAAATAAATATAGAAAATTATAAGGTTATCTTTATTTGTCATTAATATTTCTTTTAATATTAGAATGTCATCCTCATCATTGTTGACATTTTCCAAAGAAGAATTTGTTATTCAAATCCAGACGGACGTCAAATATTTTTAATTTTAAATGGCGCAAAACACAAAAGTGACTCCTGTGGTGCACTCTCCACGCCAGCAATGAGTGCCTGTGAGGTGACGCCTGGTAAGCGCCCGCACTGTATAAATATGTCATCATCATTACCGATATCTGCGATAAAGCAGATTGTGGCACACTCAGAAATGGGTAATATGCCGTGATGATATATTTATTTATATTTATGTAAAAGAAATGATCCATGTACTCTATAATCAATTTGATGAAGTATAAATACTAAATATGATTCTGATCGTCAGTTTTGTTATTTTCTATACTAAGTAAATATTCTTCCGTTACAAATTTATAGTTATTAATTTTTTCTTCCTCGAAGGTACAATTTTGCTGACTATATCTATCGGTAGTTCGTTCACTTCCTTCTCCAAACTTCTCTTTAGCTGGTCCAAATTTCCCTGGGATTTAGTGTATGCCTTCTCTTCTAACAGCGCAATTTGTAGCCCAAAGCGTTAACGTCTGGAGTGCCACAAGGCTAGAACATTGGCCCACAGTCAGACCAGCGTCGTTCTAGCCTTGTGTATCGGGTCTGAATCCTGCTGAAAGACCCAGAATTTGCCAGGAATTTGTTCAGGGGTTTCACAACTTCTTCTGAACGTTCTCTCGGTACACCTTCGCAGTGATGAAACTACCGATAGATACTGTTCGTGCTATCACAGAAAAATGACCAGACCGTCCTAAGGTTTGCCTTAAAACCATAAACCATGAGACTGTATTTACTGAAAGACTGTGTAATATATCAGTTTTCATGATATTAAATTAACTTGTCTAATTTATAGACATAAAAAACTAAACGAAACTATTTTATTCTCCTTCGATTGATAATTTGCATTATCTGTGCAAAGCATATGTAAATAAATGGTAATTCCTGTGCCCCTTTTTCCAATCAATCTCTCCACCTATGCAATTCTTTCTTCTTCGGTGGCTTCGACATCTCAAGACATTCAACAAACGAGTATAACAAGTCACCGAATCAAATAGAAATGCATCTCTTCTTGTAAGAATAGGAATTGAAGACTTGCATTTATCTAGCCATCGCGGATGGTGGTCCTTGCATCTATTCGCTTTTGTTACGAGCGTGTTTTGTTTGAAATAAACGAGGAACTGAAGCTGGGATAACCAGGAAGCATTTGACAGTAGCAGACAATTGAATTTGCAATAAATAATTGAAGATTTATGTCTAAAACTTGTATGGAATGCGTACACTTACGTAACTTTGTCTTTACAATCAAATAATATTACTACCAAGTTTATATCTCTACCCATTTTTGAATTATTGCCCTAAAAGTCAATATACCCTATATCTAGTTAAAAACTTCAAAATTTTCAAAAATCTAATTTTTATGTATCTAGATGCTTCTTAATGCGCTGATTCCATATTTTGAAACCGCAGGTCGATATCTCTTTTCGTTCTCGAGATATTTACATTCAAAGTTTTGCTCAAAACTGCCCATTTTTTGGTAATAACCCAAAAATGGGTCGAGATATGAATTTGGCGACACGACCATTCGATTCTACAGGCAAAATTACATAAATGTACCAATTTTCATAATATTTTTCCAACTGGTTCATCTTTTATGAATAAAAGTTTGAAAATGGCCAAAATCTGAAAAAATCCTAAGGGGTACCCCTTACGATTTTTGCGATTTTTGGCCATTTTCAGTTATTTTGCTTTAGAGATTGTATGCGGTGTTCCAAAATTATGAAAATTGGTACACTTATGTAATTTTGCCCGTGGAATCGAATAGTGTTGTCGCCAAATTCATATCTCGGCCCATTTTTGGGTTATTACCCAAAAATGGGCAGTTCTAAGCAAAAATTTGAACCTAAATATCTCGAGAACGAAACGAGATATCGACCTGCGGTTTTAAAATTTGGAATCAGAGCATTGAGAAGCAGGTCGATATCTATCTAAATATGGGGTATATTGACTTTTGGGGCAATAATTCAAAAATGGGTAGAGATATACACTTGGTAGTAATAATATTTGATTGTAAAGACAATGTTATGTAAGTTTACGCATTTTTAGAGTATTTGAACATTGAACAACTGAGTGAATTTTTAGAAATAAAAGGCTTAAAAGGAAAATTTGATGAATAAATATAATAAAGAAAATTAGTTTCCAGTAAGAGGAAATTTGTTTATTGAATGAATTAAAAAATATAAAAATATATTAATAATAGATATAATTAGAATTTTTGTGTACGTATTAGGAATGTTACTTATATAACTTAATATGAAAATGGCGTGAGGTTTTGTGCTGGCCACAACAGATTTTTCACATAACTTTGGGGTGTTCTATCTCCAAGACAGCTGTGTGGGTTCTTGTTTTCGAACAAAATGTCTTCATCTATTATTAAATTTTATATACCCTGAATTTTTATCGTTTATTTCCATGGAATTATGTTTGTCTGCTCCAACAGTAGTTATAAGTTACGGCGTTGAAATTTAAGGCCTGTATTTGACACAAAACACGATCGGTGGCTAGTAGTCTTTTTGTGTCTGGCGTTAGGTCCGTATATGAATATTTCATAACGTCGTTAGCCTCAGCTATTGTATATGAATAGAAAGAACTTATAGCATTTCTGTTTTTTATATTCTAGAACTATAAATAGCGGGACAAAAAAATATATCTTCAATAAATTTATTTGGGAAGTCTATGGTCAGTAAATTGGCACATAAATAATAAGTAAATATATCACATTTATTAATATACATTGTCCAATTTAAAAACTACAGCTTATTAAAATAAATTCTAAACACGAATCGGAAGTATCAACTATATAATAAACCTCTATTGAGTATTTTAAGGATGCTTAAATGAATGATTCATTGGTAAAAACTTATAAAAAATTGATTACAAGCTTGACTGAACCAAATAACAATAACAAATTACTACAGATCACAGTTCACTTCCTCTGGAAATAATTTGTTATTAAAAAAATCTGTTAAGGCCTGCACAATACATCTCGCCATTTCTATTTTATGTTATATAAGTATTGTATTGCACTTCGCTATCGAACCGTCGTTTTATAACATTACAGAACCTCACCCAAATAATGTTTTTTATTGTATGAAGAAGTCCCTAAGTGTCAGAGATTCTTCCAATTCATTGACAAGATTGGCTCAGTTTTTCAAATACTCTAAAAATGCGTACACTTACGTGACATAGTCTTTACAATCAAATAATATTACTATCTAGTTTATATCAATATCCATTTTTGAATTATTGCCCCAAAAGTCAATATTTAGAAAAAAACTTCAAAATTTTCAAAAATCTAATTTTTATGTATCTAGATACTTCTCAATGCGCTGATTTCAAATTTTGAAACCGCAGGTCGATATCTCTTTTCGTTCTCGAGATATTTACATTCAAAGTTTTGCTCAAAACTACCCATTTTTTGGTAATAACCCAAAAATGGGTCGAGATATGAATTTGGCGACACGACCATTCGATTCTACAGGCAAAATTACATAAGTGTACCAATTTTCATTATTTTTGTCCAGCCGGTTCATTTTTTATGAATAAAAGTTTGAAAATGGCCAAAATCTGAAAAAATCGTAAAGGGTACCCCTTACGATTTTTGCGATTTTTGGCCATTTTCAGTTATTTTGCTTTAGAGATTGTATGCGGTGTTCAAAAATTATGAAAATTGGTACACTTATGTAATTTTGCTCGTAGAATCGAATGATGATGTCGCCAAATTCATATCTCGACCCATTTTTGGGTTATTACCCAAAAATGGGCAGGTTTGAGCAAAACTTTAAGTCTAAATATCTCGAGAACGAAACGAGATATCGACCTGCGGTTTTAAAATTTGGAATCAGCGTATTAAGAAGTATCTAGACACATAAAAATTGGATTTTTGAAAATTTTGAAGATTTTATCTAAATATGGGGTATATTGACTTTTGGGTCAATAATTCAAAAATGGGTACAGATATAAACTTGGTAGTAATATTATTTGCTTGTAAAGACAATATTACGTAAGTGTACGAATTTTTTGAGTGAACAACTGATTTTTAGAAATAAAAGCCTTAAAAGAAAAAAATGGATAAATGCTATAAAAAAATATCTACTGGAATAAACGTGGCGAACTGGACAAAGACAGGAAGAAATGGTAAGAAGTTAACTCAATAGTTATTTTTAATAACTGGTTAAAAATTATATCCAATAGATATTGATTTGTCAACTAGAAACTTTTTGTTATATATAAGCATACTTGATTGGCTAAATTTTTTAACCAGTTATTATAAATTAACCACTTTGTTACTGAATAGGCGAAGTACAAATAAAAATTGACGCTGTTTGAATTCTAATCCGGCTCGAAAGCCCACTCCGACCAACGCACACTTTATAATTATTTAATTTAAGGGCAAAGCATTTACACAATTATACTCGAATCCCTATATTTACAACTTTAATAGCAGAGCTACGTTTACATTGTTGTTTTTCAATCCTAATGAACTTGTTGAAAAACCTTGCGATCTTGAAGCATTCCTACAAATCATCGGATCAGTTTAATGACCAAAAACAACGACGAGAAACGAAAATAAAACGTGGATTTTGAAACAGCTTCCAAGAAATGCTTGCTTTGATACGCAGGAGTAACTCATACACGCAATTTCAGATACTAGTGTAGTTGTTTTTTGCGATGTGTGTTATTGAATCATTTTAAAAATCTACAGATTTTATGATGGTGTAAGTTGAAAATTGTATGATGAATTTAATGGCCTTGTTAGTTTATTTATTGTGATTCTGGCTTATGGAATCCGAAAAGATTGAAGGCAATTTGGAATTGTAAATATAAATAAATATGTCATTATAAGTGGGTGATCCAATTAGCGTTTTCCATCTTTTTTTGAAAATAATCCACATAAATTTAAGGAAATCTTCGGATTTTTACCTCTTGCTAAGAGAGGTATTGGGATCAATCTAAAATTCGCATATCATATCCAGATTTTAGTGGATAAGTACGTTTTAAGGTCCTTATAATTATTATTATTATTTTTTACGATTATGTCCGTGTGTGTGTGTGTGTGTGTGTGTGTGAGTGTGTGCGTGCGTGTGTGTGTGTGGGTGTGTGCGTGCGTGTGTGTGTGTGTTTGTATGTGTGGTTGTTGGAGGGACGATTCCTCAAAAACTATAAGACAAGACCAGTTTAACTATGAATTCCTCAATCTGATATTCTTGGGAAGAGCTCAAAAGGTTTTGGTAACAATTAGACAACCGGAAATAATAGTTTCTTAAAAAAAATCTTCTAAATATATTTCTTTTGAAATTTTTGTTATTACAAATGTTGAAGAATTGTTTGAAGGTCCCTATAATCCGATTATAACATTTTTACGATTATGTCCGTCTGTGTGGTGTGTGTGTGTGAGTGTGTGTGAGTGTGTGTATGTGTGTTTGAATGTGTGATACTGGAGGAACGATTCCTCATAAACTATAAGACAAGACCAGTTTAACTATGAATTCCTCAATCTGATATTCTTGGGAAGAGCTCAAAAGGTTTTGGTAACAATTGGACAATCGGAAGTAGTAGTTTCTTAAAAAAAATCATCTACATATATTTTTTTTTGAAATTTTAAATAAATAAATAAATATATCATCACGGCATATTACCCATTTCTGGGTGTGCCATTATCTACAACACATGTAGACATCGGTAATGATGACGATATATTTACCGTGTGGGCGCTTACCAGGCGTCACCTCACGGGCACTCATTGCTGGCGTGGAGAGTGCACCACAGGGGTCACTTTTGTGCCATTTAAAGTTCGAAATTTTTGTTATTACAAATTTTGAAGAACACAAAATTCTCTATCTAATACACTTAAATTTTTTATTGTATCTTGTATAGATTTAGAGATAAAGACACTATAATATATAGAATAGGTAATTTAAATACATCGCAGAGGCTAAACTACACTAAGGAAACCAGTTGACAAATTCAAATGTTTATAACATAGTTTGTAAATGACAAAGGTCAATGTCAAAAATCAACAGTTTTAGTGACATTCTGAAATCTTTTTCTGGGAAGTATATTTAATCTGTATTATTGTTTTATTAATTTAAATATTTAAAATTATAGGTAAAATGCATGTATCTGTAAGAAATACCGCCAATCTTGTTAATGAATTGGAAGAATTTCTAACATTTAGGAACTTCCTCATACAATGAAAAATAGATATAATTAAAAACGTGAAATGAAACGACCTTGGAACTTTTCTCGCAAAACATCCAACTTTGCGATATGTGGCAAGTTGCGCCATCTTGTTGGAACCACATATCTTCAACATCAACATCTTTAATTTTGCGCCAAAAATAATCGGTTATCATGCGCCTATAGCTCTCACCACCGACTGTTACAGTTCGACCAACATCATTTTCAAAAAGTAAGGTCAAATGATGCCGCCTGACCATATTGCGCACCAAACAGTATCTTTTTGGCATGTAATAGTGCGTTGTGAATCGCATTTGGATTTTCCTCACCCCATACGCTGCAATTTTGTTTTTTAACATATCCAGATAGGTGGAAATGTGTCTCAGCAGAGAAGAAGATTTTCTCTGAAAAATCAGCATCAACTTCCTTGTGCTCTAAAACGCAATCTGTATAAATTCTTCGCTGTACATGATCCATTTCGTAAATGTGTAGTTGCAAACTAATATTTGACACTTTGAATACACCTGTTTATTGATAACTGTTTGATTTACAGTGCTGCAAACATAGGAAACTCAAATTGGATCACCCATTAGTTGTTTTATACGAAGTATGTTATTGAATCATTTTAAAAATCTACAGATTTCATGATGGTGTACGTTTAATAACCTTGTTAGTTTATTTATTGTGGTTCTGGCTATATGGAATCCGAAAAGATTGTTATGCATTTTTCCTTTCACACCCAAAAGTGGGTAATAAGCCGTGATGATATATTTATTTCTACTCTACAGTATAAAATATAGCACATAAAATAATTACACATTAAGATTGCACGTGGATCACAAACAAATGGTCTATATCTTTTCACATAAAATTTAATCACCTCCGTTCTTTCTGTGTTATGGGAGCAGTCTATTGTTTAGAACGTAGGGTGGTATATTTTCACAGCGATAAGACTGTGACCTCAGAAGCAAGGTGCAATTCTTTTTCATCTGATACAGAACGAGTTCTGTAGGTTATGAATTCCAAATTACACGCCACTCTGATTAAATTTTTTGTGGGAAGATTTTTTCTTTTCGATGACTTAAATTTGAACAACACGTAGATTTTGTATCCACTTTAAGAACGACGAATAGTTTTAAACAAGTTTTATTTTTATCTTCTTCTTCTCATATCGTTAATAGTCTCATTATGTCAGATATGGGTTTATTACATCTTGTTTTTGATCTAGACCTATTGTTTTTATGCTGTCCGGTCTTTTGCCATTTTTTTTTTTCATTTCCTCCATGTCATCCTCTGCTTTTACCTATCTCTTCTATTCTTCCCTTTTAGATTTTTCTTAATCTTCCTTTTACATTTTTTGTCTTTTTACCTTCTGTTACCTTTAGGTAAGGAAGATATTGTCTTCGGTCACAAAATTCGGTGGTTAGTTTTTATGAATAACCACGTTTTAGTGCCCCTAGCATACGATTTTATTAGTTTTACGATGTGTGTATTTGTGTGTGTTTTATTTTTATCAAAAATTAAAATCCTGTATCCATTCTTCAAATGGGTTGATGCTCACCACCCAAAACTGGGTAGAGATATACATTTTCCGACCACACCATTCGGTTCTCTGGACTCTCTTGTATAAGTGCACCAATTTTCAAAATTTTATTTTTAATAGTCTAATTTTTATAAATATATTAGTAAAACAATATTTATTTAAAAATACAGAGAATTTATTTTAAAATGCAACATTATGGTTTATCACTTCCATGATTACTCACTATTGTCAAAAATGACAGCAATTTTAAAATGCAACATTATAAATAGTATTGCAGTACAGGAGATACCTCCAAAACGCATCACAAATGGTGTCAATTCTTATTACGACCGATTAGAATATTGCCGGAGTGTGAATGGGGATATTTTTTAACATTTATTACATGAAAGTTATGAATTTTTGTAAGCTGAAGTTTGTTAAGATGTGCAACATTCATGTTTTGTTTTTTGGTTAATCGTATGTAGGCTAATTTATTGGAAATTAGTTTTGATAATACAAAACTACAAATTTTGTATGTTGCATTTTAAAATGGACAAATATTACATTGCTGTCATTTTTTGAAAAAAGTAAGTAACCATGGAAGTGATTGACCATATGTTGCATGTTAAAATAAATTTCCTGTATGTATGTGTATTTACAAGATAATTCTTACATTAAAAAAAAAATTAAGTAAGTATGTATTTTGACCAAACGATTTGATTTTTCATAAAATTAAAGCCACATTTTAACCCATTAATAGATTTATATTTGCCACTCATAACTGGGTAGAGATATAAACTTGCATATTGTGCCATTAGATCCTACGTATTTTCTTATATAAATATCCCAATTTTCAAAATTTTTGCTTTATTATATAAAATCATTCATAAATACGATAAAATAGACATCTATCAATAAAATTAATAATTAGAGTTGGCAGGTACACGTAACAGACTTGTCTAAACGTTCGTAAAAATCTTCTCCATTTGCAGTGTTTTGTATATTGTCTTTAGTACAACATGTGCTTCGTGTGTGCGGTTATTATTAATTTCTCGGACTATTATTTGACCCAGAAAGGTGAAAAATGGGTGTGAAAACTGTAACATTTTGTAGAGAATAGTGACATAATTGTTTTGGTGCGCGGATTATATTATATCGTGATTCGTGTCGATTTAATTGATCGCTTGGACTGAAAATCTTGAACCTATGCAGTTGAACTTTACAATAAGGGACATCGGATTTATAAGGGACATCTACACCTGAAAAAAGGTAGGAAAATAGGTTTAATTTTTTTTCATTTGTAAGCCAAGTTTTAAATTTCTGCTCAACGAATAAATTGGTTAAACAATATATGTATGATAACTTTTATGATACATTTTGGATATTATCAAATATCTATTGTACATATCAAACTATTTTGATGAAAATTGGTACACATATGTATTTTAACCCAAGGAATCTATTTTTGATAAAATAAAGATCGTATCTCAAACCCAGACATGGGTAGATATTTACCAACCAAAAATGGGCAGAGGTACAAACTTATAAATAACACCATTCAATTCTGCGTACTTTCTTATGCATGCTGTTATAAAAAAGGTTAAAAGAAATATAAGAGCATGTAGTACTGAGCAAAATAAGTAAAAAAAGCTTAATCAACTAAGGTCCGATCTTTAATAGTTTCTGAGATATAAGGCAGTGAAAAATGAGTTTCTGCGGAGTTCGGAGTTTACCTGTGCTATCTCGAAAACTGTAAGAGTACCACTTGGATTAAATGAGATTTTATTGACTTTTTGAAAGTAATCTTAGATTTTGTTTTTCAAAAAGGATCAAATAACTGTACTACGTTAAATGTTTTGGGGACCTTGGGCAATATATAATTTTCAAATAACTTAACTAATATAAGTTGTGAATAATGTTTCATATACAATATGGGGTCCCGTGCCTGAGTGTCTGGTCGCGAACCTGGGGGAACCGGGTTCGATCCCGACAGACGCCAAATGTTTCCAATTTTAAATGGCACAAAAGTGACCGCTGTGGTGCACTCTCCACACCAGCTATGAGCCCGTGAGGTGACGCCTGGTAAGCACCCACACCGTAAAATATATCGTCATCATTACCGATGTCTACATGTTTTGTAGATACTGGCACACTCAGAAATGGGTAATATGCCGTGATGATATATTTATTTATTTATTTATACAATTTTATTGTATATCTATAGTCTATTCTTTAACACCCTGTATAAGTATACCAGTTTTCATAGTTACGGCCTTACTGGTCTACTTTGTATAAATAATTTAGTAAAACAATACTTGGAATTTTTGAAAATTTCAAAATTATTTTATATTGCGATTAAATATACATAATGTCGGATTTTTTTAATGAAAATTAGTACAAATATGTATTTAAACCACAGGAATTGATTTTTAACAAAACTAAATTTGTATCTTCAACCCTTAAGTGGGTATAAATTTGCTACCCAAAATCGGTTAACGATAAAAATTTTATGATACAACCATTCAATTCTATAAACTTCCTTATGTATGTGTATTAAATTTCATATTTTTTTCTAAACTCATACAGTTTGTACAAACTAAAATATGAAATCACATTTTTTAGAAAATAATTATATAAATTTTAGTCATTTTTCGGTTTTTAATAAATACTGTGTGCATTAAAATATTTACGTGAAAATTGGTGTACATATGTATTTTGACCCAAGGAATCGATTTTAGATAAAATTAAGACTGTAGCTCCTACCCTTAAATGGGTTTATGTCCACCACCCAAAACTAGGTCGAGACAAAAATTTACCGATATCACCCTTCGATTCTACATATTTTCCTATATAAGTTTACCAATTTTCAAATTGTTTTCTTTATTGGTTCCAAGTCAAACCTATGCTCCAAATAGAAGCAAATTCTTGCTTTTTCAAGGTCGTCTACGGTTATAATCTTCAATAAATCTTAGTCAAGTGCCCTTATTTTGCAAACGGCCAAATTACAGAATTCATGAATAAATTTCTCAACTTCTTAACAAGGCGTTTCGTTGCGCACAGAAGCTATAAAGAGTTAACATGTTTCATTTATCTTGTAAATGTAAAATTCTATTTCAGAAGTTCAATTTTTCAAAAATTCCTCAGTAATAATTGCCTGTCATCTAACTTGTTATTAATTTCCTTCTCAGGATTTCAAAATGGCGACGAGAATCTGTCACTTATAGTAAAAGTAATTAGCACTATATTTTATACACTATAATTGCAATGGTTGCTTGGGTACCAACTATAATAATTTCAATTTGAGTTGAAGCTGTGTCCGATGTTGCACTTTTATCACCCTAATATCTAAATCCTAAATTTATATGCCCTAAATCTAGTGATTATTTAGGATTTTAGAAATTAAATTTTAGGGTTTTGCAGGAGCACACTATGTCAGTTAAACAAATCATGTTCGTTGCTATAATTTGTACAAAACGTCAAATTTACTGTCAAAGAATAGCTTCTTAGTTTCTATTTTATGAAATATAATATTAACATTTACTCTCAAGCATCAAATTGAATCGAATTGTATAATTCATTTTTGTTGTTCTAAAGTGTTGCCATACTAACCAAGTGATGTCATTAGTGTGTCATTCGGAGTTATATTTATGTGAAGAAGACCTAAATTCTAAATACTAAATGCCAAAATGTGACATCGGATACAGCCTATTCATTTGTCTCTCTTGCACTCATGTCATTTGAAAAGAAAAACTTTATATACCTTGAAATCAGAATAGAAAACGGTAAAAATGTTTAAAGATAAAAGTAAAATAATGGCACATTTAAAATAAATGGCTAATCTCAATTTGATTTACTACGGCAGTTAGAAAGATTTATTGAGAATGGTATTACTACGCATTGCTTTGTCCTACAAATTTATTTGGCCGTTAATATAAATTAAAAACAACGCATACGTATATACGAGGTGTTGCAATAAAATAACTGATTTATTTTTACCTTCCGTCAAAAGGAAGGTATTGTTTTTGGTCAAAAAATTCGGTGGTGAGTTTTTAATGAATAAGCACGTTTTAGGGTCCCTACAATACGAATGTACTATTTTTAAGATGATGTCTGTATGTGTGTGTGTGTGTCTGTGTGTGTGTCCGTGTGTGTGTGTGTGTGTGACGAATTTTTCTCCGACGATAACTCCAAAACTACAATTCTAAAAATTATGATTCTTTCATATTCCTCTTCTTTACAACCATATGAAGAGCTGATTAGATTTTGGTTATAATTGGTCAACCGGAAGTACCCTTATTTGAAGTTCTTAACAGTTTTTCTTGAAAAATCGCAGTTAAATATCATTTTCGACATTTTATGTGATTATCAATAGAAAGAATATCTTATTCTCTACACGGTTCGATTATACATTTTCCTTCAAATTCAATAGATATAGAGTCATAGAGAGATTAAGAGAGATTAACTTTCGAAAATCAGTCAGCATTGCAAAAATTATGAAAACAACAGATACACATATTCAAAAAAATCTAATTGACACATGTCAGTGGCAAGTGCAAAACCAAAGTGGAAAATATATGATCTGAAAGTGATATAAGTGACAGAGTGTCCCTCGCCAGTGGGAAGAAAAGATGGAAGGACTGTATAGCAGAAGATTTGAGAGAGGAAGAACTGTGTCACGAATGTGCTTTGGACAGGAATGAGTAGAAGAGAAGAGTAAGAAACAGCGACTTCTAATAAAATAGGGCAAAGTTGAAGCATGAGGAAGTGTTAACTGCAATACATAATGTACGTCGTATTCGTATTAAAATTTTATTAGATTTTAGAATATTTTCAAAGGAACTTTCAATATGGATATGTAAAAAATAGTGTGTTCTTGTTACAACTATACAGGATATATAGAATCTTTTACAAGGAAATTTTGGTATAGGATATGTACAAAATACATCGAATTGACGGAAGGTTTTGTGCTGGCAACAACAGATTTTTTTCTGTGTCCCTGTAAATTTGGCAACATTGTAGGATGTCATATCAATTTGTTATCTTCCTTCCATCCATGGTTCAAATTTTAAGATAATTAGACAAATCGTTTGGCAATAAGTGGACCGCTTTCTTGTATTTCGGCGTCATTATGAATTTTTTGTAAAACTTGAGAAATCCAATACAGAAATTTAAAGTGTATGGTGATGAGGGTTTATCTAGTACTCTAGTATTTGAAATACTACAAAAATATATTTTATTTTACCGAACATATGAAATACTTGTATTTAGTATTTTCTATTTGAAATATGTTTTTTCAAGTATTTTATACAACACTGCTTGAAGGGCAGTTCGCTAACCAGGTTTGGGAAACCTTCATGCACGGGTGAGAAGAAAAAGGGCTGAAATGTGAAAAAACTACCCATTAATTATCTATGTAGACGACACACCGAAACAAAGTGCCCTGTCTGTCAAGACATTTTTGACGAAACAAAACATTTGTTTTTCGTTTTGAAGTCCAAGTTCATGGAAAGAATCTAAAGAATTTGCGTAAGAAAAACCGCATCTCTCGTTGATTTGCACATTCTTTATGAAATTTAAAAGAATGTTAATAACCTATAATTAAATCAAACCGCCTAGATTGTGATTCGCGAATATCTCTAACATGTGACGGTCGTAGTTGGTATTTTTGTCTGTGGCAAACCGGAGTCGAAACAAAAAAGCAACGCCGTTGTCGATGTGACTGTCAGAGGAGAACACCGCAGCGATTTGGTTTTGTTTTACTTTCATTTGTTTCGCTGTAGCGGTTGGATGGCGGAGTTTGCGAGATATAAAAACAGGTTTGCCTTCGGTTTTAACGGATCACTGCATTTACATTGATGCCTAATTGGGATACAGTTACAATTTAAAATGTTATGCTCTTCAAACAAAATCAAAATCCCCTAAACTTCAAGCCCTTCAAAATATACCATTTTGGTTTCTGATCCCATGAATCTATTCTTATTTGGAGTTTACCTATGCCTGAATTTTACTTGCATTTATATGATCCTCTGCGTTCCAAAACCCTACTATAAAGTACGAAATTCGTCAAAGTCGTTCCAAAACTAATAACCTTTACTCTTAGACTTTACTCTTAACCTGTTCGAAAACAACCACAGTTTACTCCAAAGTGATATTCTGCATACCCTACTATCGGGAGGGTACAGAAATTACTCCACAATATTTTCAAACATAGATGCTCACGATTCTCAACATATGAAAGTAGTTTGCCTTCTTCAGGAAGAAAACATGCTTGAAAACCAAACACATTGGGCTGTATTACAAGCACACTTCTATAATAAGAGCACTTTTATGGAGCGAACTTTCACATTATATTACGAGGAGAGTGCTTCATAAAAGTGTAGGTATTTATTATAAAAGTGCGCTTGTAATACGAGATTGACATTATTGTTGTAATTATAAGTAGTTTTGTTTCAAAACACTTTACTATCTTAAATTACGTCATCATACTGTAACTGCTACTCCATTACTTGGTACTCTTGATTTATGGAACTAATGAGAGTTTTGTTGGAGAAAGAAATTGAAACTAAATTAAAACAATTTTAAAAAATCTGTTGTGGCCATCACAAGACCTTCCGTCAATTCCATGTATTTTGTACAAATCCCATACCAAAAGGTCCTTGGAACAGATTCTATATAATATCATGTAAAAACCCATACTATTTTTTACAAATTCCATACCAAAAGTTCATTTGAAAAGGTTCTATAAATCCAATAAAATTATAACATAAACTACACTAAGTATTGTCCTTCCATCTTCTCTTTGGCCTTTCTCTGCGTGTCACTTGCGAGCAACACTATGACATACCAATTTTAGATCCTATACTTTTTTCCATATTTGGTTTTGCACTTGCAACTGACATCTGTCAATTAAATTTTTTGGAATAATTATGGACAAAGAAAACTAAGATAGGATCATAGTACAACAAATCTTACTAAATAATAATAATTGATGGAAACTTGTCCTACCTGTGCATTTAAGCTCTCTCCGAAGCTCGTCCGACCCCCGATAACAATCCGGTCGTCCATCGCAAAGCTTCGATAGTTCGTATAGTTGTAAGACATCGGTTGATTCATTAACTTGGCATCCAAAATATCCGTCTTCTAAGTTTAGAAAGAAGATTTCGCGTTTTATACCGAAACCTATCCCACCGTGATGGGATTGGGCCTGTATCTGAAACAAAAAAAGAAAATACGTCATTGTTAGAAAAATACCAATATAACAAGGCAGACAGAAAAACGTCAAATACAAGGAATTCATACAAGCCAGTAAAAATATCTAGGATAGTGAAAAAAGGAAAAAGGAATATTGATTAACTGTAGGAAATTTGTCGACTAGCACATAGATCAGTATGGATTAGTAAATATAGGTGTATATTATCACGGTATATTACCTATTACTGGGTGTGCCAGTTTGCTTTGTACAAATTCGGTAAAGATGATGACATACACTGCTCAACATTTGAACTGGTACACTTACAAGAACATAAAATAACAATTTACTACTTTTTGAGAAACACCTTCTTGCTTAATTGATAATATATGGTTCTGGAAACACTTTTAGGGCGAAGAATTAAAAGAATAAAACGAAATAACGAATTTCAAATGTTTTAATAGAAAAATAACAAAATTTTCATTTTAGCGTGGCTCATCTCTTCAATACTTAAACTCCTTAATGGCATCTTTAAAAATGCAGTCAACCACTCTGAATTAAAACTTACTCGAGAAATTCGCTAAAATTCTCTTGAAACTTGATAAAGTATAAACGTCCGCGAGCTCATTAACTG
Organism: Ophonus ardosiacus; assembly: GCA_943142095.1. NCBI lineage: Eukaryota > Metazoa > Arthropoda > Insecta > Coleoptera > Carabidae > Ophonus > Ophonus ardosiacus. The sequence goes on from OW964839.1 coordinate 2,638,374, forward strand.
CACTTATGACAGATAAACAATAATTGAATCACAAATGTTATTCAATAGGCACTTGTTCGCATTCCGAAACACAGCCCTGGTCATGTGGGAATTCATGCCAAACGCCTATGAAGGGTTGTTTACTTTTACTGCATGTTATATAAGTGTATCAGTTCAAATGTTAAGCAGTGTACTTTTACCGTGTGGGCGTTCACCAGGCACACCTAACAGGCACTCATTGCTGGCGTGGAGAGTGCACCACAGATGATGCTTTAAAACTGCATATCTGAGATTTCAAATAACTTCGATCGCCTAACTTTGTTTAACGGTTTACATGAAAATATTTTTTAATACACATAAACATATGTTCCATCCTATCCTTGACTATAACCTTGACTATTGTAGTCGGTCTTGCTACATAACTATTACTCTCGTTAATGTAGGAGTACTCCTTCATACCGTATGATCATCGTATGTACTCATATGCCTATGTTAGTCTACAAGCGTGTGTTATGAGAATACAAGGAAGAAATCAACATACTCAGAAATGCAAGGTTTTGCAATATATTTTAGCATAACTGTGATACATATACTCTGTTTCATCGAAACCCGAAGGATCGCTATAAACCTTTGGAATGCCTCTCACTTAAGTTGAGAAAGAAACTCAAATTTATATATACAGTAAAGTTTTTGAAAGAAGTCTGATCAAGGCCATCTACGAATTGTATCTATGAATTAAGATTTTGTGCTGTCAAATTTAGTAGTGTCTTTTACTTAGTTTGTATTAGGGTACGTAATATCTTGTGTACCTCATAAAAACTACATAAACGACACTACTAAATTTGACAGCATAATATCTTAATTCATAGATGCAATTCGTAGATGGCCTTGATCGGACTTCTTTCAAAAATTTTACTGTACAACGAATCCTATTTTGGTCAAAAATTTCCAAAGGTTGTTTTTGAATTAAACTCCAAAAAGGCCTACTGGGGATATAATTATGAAAACACAAATTCATGTACGTTTTACTATACATCAAATACTACTTGCAATTACATTACATTACAAGCAAATACCTGTAATTATATGTCTATTTGTACTATGGAGGTACATCCTTAGTTTAATGACATATTTTGTCCCATACTATGACAACTGTTTAACATATTTTGAAAACCGTTAATGATGTACAGTTTTGTTGAGTTGGTCTAATACAGTAAAAGGCAACATGGCACCATTTAGGAAGTGTTATTAACTTTACCGAATGGTGAAAGTAATTTTTGACTGACTGTTTCCTTTATGAAGTCGATAGTACTTGTGTAATTTGATTATGCAGTTTGCCTCGCGGCGAAATGTTTTATTTATCATATAAGAATTTGGCCAATAATAAACAATGAGAAATAGTAAATGTGTTAATAATTGTTAAAATCTAAGAAAGAAATTGATTAATCTTGCATTTCCTATACTACTAGAATATAGTATTTCACCAACTCTGAATTGATTCGGAAGTTTGTTGAAATGCTGTATTTAAAATGTCTAATACAACTTAAAAAAATCTGTTGTGGCCAGCACAAAACCTTCCGTCAATTCGATGTATTTTGTACAAATCCGATACCAAAGTTTCTTGAAAAAGATTTTATATATCATGTAAAATTATAATACGAATACACTATTTTTTACAAATTCCATATTGCAAGTTCCTTCGAAAAGATTCTACAAATCCAATAAAATTATAACACGGACGACCATTATGTAAATTGCACTTGACATTTCCTCATTCCTATCCAACACATCTTCTTCACACAGTTATTCCTCTCTCAAATCTTCTGCTACACGGTCCTTCCATCTTCTCTTTGGCCTTCCTCGTACTCCTGGCATTGAAACTGTAAGTCACTTGCGAAGGACACTCTGTTACTTTTGTTACTTTCTGATCCTATACTTTCCACTTTGGTTTTGCACTTAAAATTGTAATAAATTTAATAATTACTGTATATTCAGCAATTGCTGAAGATGGGCTTGCCGTAAGCCCGAAACGTCCGTAATAAAGAATTTTACAATACACGTGATTCATTCACGCCCTTTGTTTTCACCTTTAAACTATTTAATGCTTTATGAGAATTTATTTTGGGAATCCCAATCCATTGACTATGACGGCTCACACCATATCAACCGTTAGATTAATCTCAATTCATCTTAAGCATCTTCATCTCAAAAGGAAGTGCAGGCAAGCAACCGCGACTGGGTTTCCTTTCCGCCAAGGTTGCCAACTTAATAACAAGGCTCCAAACTTCATGTAACCTTACAGGTACAAAATCCAATCGGAAATCTGACGTCGAAAATGATATGACTCCGTTATTATAACGGTCGGGTCTATTGAAAGTGAAATATATTTTTGAAACGATTATTATTAGTGTAGGATTGATGTAAATATAATGTTATGTAATATGAAAACAATGCAATTTAACAGTAATGTATAATTGTAAATAAAATTTGCATGTATGATTATGTAAATAAATTATGGAGAAAACATTACGTAGGATGATTAGGATTTTAACAAGATCATGAAGATGGTATTCTAACACCAGATTTTGTCTAAAGCTGTGCCTCATGTCGCATTTTAGCATTTAGTATTTAGGATTTAGGTTTTCTTCACATAAATACAACTCCAAATGGCACACTAATAACACCGATTGGTTTGTATGGCAATACTTTAGAACAACAAAATGAAATATACAATTTGATTTAATTTGATGCTTCAGATTAAATGTTAATATTATATTTCATAAAATAGTAGCTAAGAAGTTATTCTTTGACAGTAAATTTGACGTTTTGCACAAATTATAGCAACGAACATCAATTGTTGAATTAGTGCGCGTCAACTTCAAGGCATAGTGTGCTCCTGCAAAACCCTAAAATCTAATTCCTAAAATCCCAATGACGGTATTTAGGCTGTATCTGATGTTGCACTTTTATCACCCTAATATCTAAATCCTAAATTTATATGCCCTAAATACCGTTAATATTTAGGATTTTAGGAATTAAATTTTAGGGTCCCGTGGCCGCATGCCTGAGCTTCTGATCGTGAACCCGGGGGAACCGGGTTCGATCCCGACTGACGCCAAATATTTCCAATTTTAAATGGCACAAAAGTGACCCCTGTGGTTCACTCTCCACACCAGCTATGAGCCCGTGAGGTAACGCCTGGTAAGCGCCCACACCGTAAAATATATCGTCATCATTACCGATGTCTACATGTGTTGTAGATACTGGCACACCCAGAAATGGGTAATATGCCGTGATGATATATTTATTTTTATTTATTTTATTTATGTTCGTAGCTATAATTTGTACAAATGGTCAAATTTATTGTCAAAGAATAGCTTCTTAGCTTCTATTTTATGAAACATAATATTTACATTTACTCTCAAGCATCAAATTGAATCGAATTATATAATTCATTTTTGTTGTTCTAAAGTGTTGCCATACAAACCTATGGATGTCATAAGTGTGCCTTTCGGAGTTGTATTTATGTGAAGAAGACCTAAATCTAAATTCTATCTACATCGGACACACCCTAAGCCAACTATTTTTCCTATAATAATGGAGTACCCCAAGGTACGTTCCTTGGGCCATCTACAAGCCTTAGCTCATAATTGTTCAGCCGGCTTACATTTTTCAATAAAAGAACCTACACAAATGATGAGAAATCTCTACAAAACTCTTTTGAATACTTTAAATATTTATGTAAACCAATATTAAATGGAGGAATACTTGAATAACCTATTCAGTTTTTGTAAGTTAAAAAACTGTATTTTAAAATAAATAGTCGAAAGAGATTATTGTAAATATACATCGTCACCTATTTGTGTGTCCAAATCGAAAGTTTTGTTTTACATAAACAACAAAATTTGAAAAGGTTAAGGTTGTTTCTATGCAAAAAAGAGAAACTATTTCCTTTCTAGTTTGAAAAGTGTTACAGGCATATCGACTAGAAAATACTTCGACTTTATATATCAAATACTAAGATCATGCTATGATTAACTTACACATAAAAAAACATTTGTTTAATTTTAAAAGTTACCATCTTGATTTCCTATTTCAATCTCTAAATACAAGTCGAAGTATTTTATGGTCTATGACATATCTTTTATACTAATAATACATACTAAACAGTATTACAAAATTAAACTCATTTAAATATTTATCAGGTATGTACAGTGAAATTATAATAGAAAGTACTCTAAACCTTTACAGAAGAATTCCTTGGATGTAACATTATTTATAGCGTGTTGGTATGTAGTTTCCTATAAATTGCTTTCCTTTTCGTTGCTTTTTTACCATAGACTCATTAGAAAAATGAAATTAAGATTAGTAATTAATAAAAAATTCAAATGCCGACTTAATTGTACCAAGAAAAAAATTAGATTGGAAACAATAATTATCATTATGTAGGTATGTTATTCTTTTTTAAAAATATCTATTTTTTATTGGACATTTTTAATATCAAACTATAAAATTTTAAGTCCTGAAACAATTGATTTTGGAGGTAACATTGTTGGTATCTACCACTTGATAATTAAAAACAGTTATCGTAATATATAAATTTCATCTAAATATTTGAAACAAATATGTAACGGCTGAAATAAATTTATGAAAATTGGTATACCTACTAACAAAAAGATGCTGAATTTAGTGACGCAGACAGATTTGAAATATCTTTTTACCTCTCGCTAAGGGAAGTATTCGGTTCATGCTAAAATTCGCATATCTAGATTTTAATAATAATAATAATAATAATAATAATTATAATAATAATAATAATAATAAAGATTTATTTGACTGTTAACCGTAGTACAAAGACAGTCTCAAAAAAAGAAAAGCATACATTAGTGGATAAGCACACGTTTTAAGGTCCCTATAATCCGATTATAACATTTTCACAATGATGTCCGTGTGTGTGTATGTGTGGATGTTGAAACCATGGTTTCTCAAGTACTATAAGACTTAAAAAATATTTAACTGCAATTTCTTCAATCTGACATTTCTGGGAAGAGCTGATTAGATTTTGGTAACAATTGGACAACCGAAAATAATAGTTTCTTTAAGAAAATCTTCTAAATAATATTTTTTGAAAATTTCTGTTATTACTATTATTGAAGAACATAAAATTCTACATCTGATATATTTCAATATTTTATGCCAGTTAATTCACATTACAATCAAAATAATTTTGAACACTTTGTATTTAATTTAGTTACAAACAGAAATGGCATTCTTCAAATGTGAATGTACCACCAGGTAATGAACAATAAGATGTTTATACTGTACAAAGTAGGAGGGAATTCATTCTATGTAATATGTCTTCATTTCAACAGAGCAGCACAAATAATGTCATGATGATTTTCATTGTAAAATTAGCAGAAATCTGTGTACATGGCCCCTTATTATAATGGTTCTGTTCTTGCTTAACTAATAGAGTACAGTGTGCCGTTTTGCGTGAATATTATTATAACCTCTGGTTTGCCTCAGGGTTTTTATCTTGCACCCTTATTGTTCAATAGTTTTACCTCTCGCATATCCAGATTTTAGTGGATAAGCACGTTTTAAGGTCCCTATAATCTGATTATAACATTTTTACGATGATGTGTGTGTGCGTGTGTGTGTGAGCGCGCGCGTGCGTGTGTGTGTGTGTGGCAGTTTCCTCAATCTGAAAATCCTGGGAAGAGCTATTTAGATTTTGGTAACAATTGGATAATCGGAAGTAATAGTTTCTTTAAAAAAATCTTCTAAATATTATTTTTTGAAAATTTGAGTTATTACAATTATTGAAGAACATAAAATTCTATATGATACATTTAAAATTTTTATTACATATATCTTGTATAGATTTAGAGATAAAGGCACTGTAATATATAGAATAATCTAATCGCAGAGGCTAAGGCACTAAGGAAACCAATTGACATATTCAAATGATTATAACATAGTTTGTAAATGACAGATGTCAGTGTCAATAATCAACAGTTTTAATGACATTCTGAAAGCTTTTTCTGGGAAGAACTTTTAATCTTTCTTATTGTTTGAAGTGCAATACAATACCTACTTATATAACATAAAATTGAAATGGCGAGAGGTATTGTGCTGGCCACAAGCGATGTTTTAGTTTTGAAGTTATAAGGGGATAAACTTGATAAATATTGAAAACTGCTTATCTGCAGATTTTTCAAACTTTTATTTGTCAAAACTGTATCAGCTATCCACAAAAATGTGGTGCACCTATGTAAAAATATCCAAGGAATCCAAATATGGTCGCTAGTATTTTTTTGACCTCTGGTTTTAGAGTTATAGGTCTTTAACTGCATCGATTTTTGTCAAATATTTTTATTTCCTAATTTTTATTATAGATAAATAAATAAATATATCATCACGGCATATTATCCATTTCTGGGTGTGCCAGTATCTACAACACATGTAGACATCGGTAATGATGACGATAATATTTTACCGTGTGGGCGCTTACCAGACGTCATCTCACGGGCACTCATAGCTGGTGTAGAGAGTACACCACAGGGGTCACTTTTGACGTCTGTCGGGATCGAACCCGGCTCCCCAGGTTCGCGACCAGACACTCAGGCACGCGGCCACGGGACCCCATATTTTTATTATAGTAGACTAATTTTTCCTGTAAGATTGTGGAGGCTCATGGTTAGAGCAACGCCTTTTAGTCGTAAGTGAGCTCGGGGTTCTGGGTTCGAATCCCACTAAGACATGGATGATTGTGTATGTAAACCTACTCAGTAAATGGGATTTAATTCTGCCGAGAGTTTTTTTTTTTTTAATGGGTCCATCATGTATTTGGCTATTTTTTTTGTTTACCTATGTAAAGAAGTCTGTAGAATTAAATGGTGCAGGTTTGAAAAGTAATCGTCGCTTAGTATTCAAGTTAAAATGTTTGAACATAGTCAATATTCTATAGCAATTCGTAATTGATATTAATTTTAATTTAATTTTTTTAATAGTAAGCCTGATGTATATATCATAAAGAAAATTGGTAGCCTGCAGCTTCTCAAAGAATATGCCTGTCTTTAACGTCTTATTAACTAACAATACCTTATTTATTAAGTTAAATACGATTTAAATATTCGGTATTAATGTATGAGAAACAAACCAATGCACAGTTCTCTTTATTTTGCAAACCATATTTATGCAAATGATTATTTTTCTTTCAATTAGCGAGTAAATGGTATTATGACATAAGAGACTAGTGTTCAGCATATGTTGCCTAGAGGACATTTGTAATACCGTTAGAATAACGACAGATAATATTCACATATGGCTAATAGGCTTCGGATAAATATTAGATTAAGGCCCGGTATTTTCATCTCGGGTTAAACAGCCAGTTAATTTAACTGTCAGTTAAAAGAAAAACAGCATCAATATCGTAGCCTAAAATTAAATTTTGATAATAAAATAAATATTTGAAAACAAAAATTACCTTTTGAATAAAATTATCACATGAATATACATTATGTATACTCATATGTAAATACTCTAAAAATGCGTACACTTACGTATCATTCTGTTTACAACCAAATAATATTACTACCAAGTTTATATCTCCACCCATTTTTGAATTATTGCCCCAAAAGTCATTATTTTAACATGAAAAAATCTGTTGTGGCCAGCACAAGACCTTCCGTTAATTTGATGTATTTTGTACAAATCCCATACCAAAAATTCTATATATCCAGTAAAATTGTAACACGAACATAATAGAATTTTTTACAAAATCCATACAGAAAGTTCCTTGGAAAATATTCTATAAATCCAATAAAATTATCACATGAATATACATTATGTAGACTTACTCATATATAAATACTTTAAAAATGCGTACACTTACGTAACATTATCTTTACAATCAAATAATATTACTACCAAGTTTATATCTCTACCCATTTTTGAATTATTGCCCCAAAAGTCAATATACCCCACATTTAGATAAAAACTTCAAAATTTTGAAAAATCTAATTTATATGTATCTAGATACTTCTCAATGCGCTGATTCCAAATTTTGAAACCGCAGATCGATATCTCTTTTCGTTCTCGAGATATTTAGATTCAAAGTTTTGCCCAAAACTGCCCATTTTTGGGTAATAACCCAAAAATGGGTCGAGATATGAATTTGGCGACATCACCATTCGATTCTACGGGCAAAATTACATAAGTATACCAATTTTCATAAATTTTGAACAACGCATACGATCTTTAGAGCAAAATAACTGAAAATGGCCAAAAATCGCAAAAATCGTAAGGGGTACCCCTTAGGATTTTTTCAGATTTTGGCCATTTTCAGTTATTTTGCTTTAGAGATTGTATGCGGCGTTCAAAACTTATGAAAATTGGTGTACTTATGTAATTTTGCCCGTAGAATCGAATGGTGTTGTCGCCAAATTCATATCTCGACCCATTTTTGGGTTAATACCCAAAAATGGGCAGTTTGGAGCAAAACTTTGAATGTAAATATCTCGAGAACGAAAAGAGATATCGACCTGCGGTTTCAAAATTTGGAATCAGAGCATCGAGAAGTATCTAGATGCATATAAATTAGATTTTTGAAAATTTTGAAGTTTTTATCTAAATGTGGGGTATATTGACTTTTGGGGCAATAATTCAAAAATGGGTAGAGATATAAACTTGGTAGTAGTATTATTTGATTGTAAAGACAATGTTACGTAAATGTACGCATAATTTTATTGGATTTATAGAATATTTTCCAAGGAACTTTCTGTATGGAATTTGTAATAAAATATATTATGTTCGTGTTACAATTTTACTGGATATATAGAATCTTTTGGTATGGGATTTGTACAAAATACATCAAAATAACGGAAAGTCTTGTGCTATCCACAACAGATTTTTTTCATGTTAAAAAGAAAATAAACGTCGAAACTTTTCTCAAACCTAGTAAATCTTTTCCTTCTATTCTATTTAATTTTAGTGAGTATTGTCCGTAGCAAGTGTAGTGTGAACTGTGAACAGCGCGTACATGTGTTTGTCCATTCTACATGAAAGTTTCGTGCGATGTAAAGATAAATAAAAGTAACTGTAGCTTACAGCAGTAAGTGGCACGTTTACTCACTACGGACGTTGGTCAACAGGGTTCCTAACTGTATCGGACAGTTTCACTTTTTTCTTACAATCTCAGGAAGAGGACAATGAATGCTTTGTACATATCTTAAGGAGATTCTTAAGAAGATTGGTACGGAATAGCAACAAATAAAAGAATTGTAACAGTCTTGCCATAAATACTGTCACATGATTTACAGGCTGCTAAAAATTTGTAAAAATGTAAATTAATTATTGACTAGAGTATTTACAGAAGTAATAGTTATTTACTTTATACGTGCGGTAGGTGTTATTTTAATAGCACGATGCGCAGCGGAGTGCTGCAATAAAACCGAGCGTTGTACAAATACCTGACACACAGATTATGTGTTTTCTTTAAATTTTGCTTGTTAACCTTAAACTATTGTTGTCATCAAGCTAGCTACATTAAGATTAACACTATTAAAGACATTGTTCAATTAACGACTTTAATTCATATGGGTCCTGTGGCCGCGTGCCTGAGTGTCTGGTCGCGAACTTGGAGGAACCGGGTTCGATCCCGATAGACGCCAAATATTTCCAATTTTAAATGGCACAAAAGTGACCCCTGTGGTGCACTCTCCACACCAACTATAAGTGCCCGTGAGGTGACGCCTGGTAAGCGCCCGCACGGTAAAATATATCGTCATCATTACCGATGTCTACATGTGTTGTAGATACTAGTGGTGAGATCCGGATCCGGATAGTTTCGGTTTCGGATCCAAAAATATCCGGATATCCAGATAATTGAATTTTGAATTATCCGGATCTCGGATCTAAATCTCAGTATCGGATTTTGGATCCGGATCTGAGTATCGGATTTTGGATCCGGATTTGAGTATCGGGTTTTGGATCCGAATCTGAGTATTGGATTTTGGATTCGGATCCTAATATGAGTATGAGTATCGGATTTTTGATATGGAATTTCAGTAGGCGCATCGGTTCTCGGATTCGAGTACCTATTCTCAGTATTGAACCAGATGATAATATTTGAATGTATATTATGTATACATTCAAAATGATGAAACGGATCCAGAATTAAAATTCGGATCCGGATCCGTGAACAACACATCGAATCCGGACCCGAATGGGATATGGTTCCCAACCAAACAATTTAATTTGGATATCCGCTTCAATATCCGAACATCGGATATCCGAGGAATCGGATATTTAAAAATCCGGGTACTCGGATCCATGTTTTGTCGGATCTTCACAGCACTAGTAGATACTGGCACACCCAGAAATGGGTAATATGCCGTGATGATATATTTATTTATATATGTTATATTTACATAAAATAAATGAATATTGTAACACTGTATAAGTCGACATACTTTATAATTACAGGTGTATTTAAATTATTAAGTTTAATGCAAGAAATTTATGTTAAAATAAAAACTGTTTGAAAACTGCAGTACAGGAATGTTAGCCCCTCCTTTCGAATTTGAATTTCTTAACTTCCATTGGTAGTAATCCCCACCGCCTAACACGCTATTTGTTATGCATGTATAGGCGGTCTTTCGGTCGCCAATAAAAATATTATATATTGAATTCATATTGGTGTCGAAGCGCTATAACGAAAAACCCCTTATTTCCGAAATATTTCAATTATACCATTTCATTTTTTTATTAATATTCGTTATTCAGCATATACATTCGTATTTTTTTACTATTTTCCTTTAATTCGATTGAGCTGGAATCCCCCATTGTACTAAGACAAAAGTTGTGGCGCCCTTGGCCAATATTTAGTTTTCAAATAACTTCGTAACTATTAGAAAGTGAAAAAAATGTTTCATATAAGTTATTGTTTTTTTAAAGTCTATTTACTGCCATAGACAAAATTTTGTTCGACCACTATCTTAGTCTGTTTTTCTTCGATTCTAATACAAAATCGCCTCTTTTTCGAAAACAGTTGAAGATCGGACCCATGTTGATTATGCTTTTTTTACTCATTTTGGTCAGTACTATATGCCCTCATAATTTAAGACACTTATTTTTTAACACCCTGTATGTACATAATTGCTAGCTAATTGTCACGGGCCCACATATGTGTATGTCAAGAAAGATCAACAAAGTAACATAATTGATGGCGCTTTATAAATTAGTACCCCATGTAAACGTAGTAGTATATGACGTCATTACTTTGTAATATTTCATGCCGCAAATCTTCTGTCTAATCATTTCTATCATATCAAAATTATAAATACTGTAAAGCTGATACTCATATAAGACAACATTTAGTCACTATAGATAGAAAATCTGTCTTGTTCTGCGTGTTGTGATTTTTCCTAGTACTTTTTCTGTCGGTCTCTTTGTATATGGTTCGCAGACATTGACGGATACTCGCCAACTTCATTCACGAGTTATGGATCTGCGACCGATCTCCAATACCACTTCATACGATTGTTATTGAACTCTAAGTAAAAACCAAACACAATCGGTTTGTTTTAGAACCATGTAATTAATAGAAGTTCTGTTTTGTTGTGAACGTAAACATTTCCTGGTTGTTATTGATATTGTTAAGCATTGTTACAGCAGAAATAATAACGACTAAGTAGAATTTATTGCTTTTATTATTGAAAGGCTTATTTCTGATTTATTTGATAACGTTAAAATTTGTTTAAGCAGTTTAAAATTTACCAAAGGTGTTAGTAGCAAATATCGTGAGCTAATTACTTTTTCTTCTACCGACAAAAAGACATTCTTGTAAGAAAAAACAGTCTGTTTTTTCTCTCCATCATTAAGATAAACAAAGACGGCAAATAAACTCACATAGTTGGCTTTGCAAACAGAAGAGCATCGGCTCGGTTGTTCACCTCTTGAGATTGACGGAAATGGAACAAATTCAGGCCGTTTTCCGACATATTTATTATGATGCAATCAATGCAGAATATTATACAGTTACTTGCAAATTTATTTGTTTCAAAATTTTCCCGTAATTTCTCAATCGGGTTTAAGTCCGGTGCGTGTGGGGGATGGTTGAGCTTTTTACAAAATATCCTACCCTCGTTGACTAAATATACTGTTAAAACTTAATGCTGTCACCGCTGTATTTAACTGATACTTTTAAATGTCTATTAAATTTTCAACTTTTAATTTTTATTAGGTTTGCTAACTACATAAGTAAGTTTAATATATAGGATGTTTCATTTAATAGTACAAGGCTTTGAAGAAGAATTCTAGATACCAAAACGTGAAAAAAATCTCAATAAATATTGGTGCTGTAATGTTTTCTAAAAGAGACTACTCATATTTATTTTTTATTGGGTCATAAATGCTTAGTTATAAATGGCACATAAGTTTTGACATTGTTCAGCAATGCTATGTGGCATCTATGGTCTCTCACTAAAATCGCTTACTAATAAAAATGAAGCATTAATAAGGATCATTAATGAATGATATTCTATACATTAACATAACCTATTTTAAACGTCAAGAGAAAAATATTTAGTAAATAAATACTTCTACATCTATATAATATGAAAATATTTTTTGTTAATGTTATCACGTGTATGGGAATATAACCCTGCGTAGAGATATTTTCCAAGTGTTGAATGTCTTTTGACCTTTGAACTATTGCATTATTGTGCCTCATATGGACTTCAGAAAAACAGCAGAATTTATAATACCCAATGACGTGCAAGCACGATCAGAGAATTGTAAAAATTTGATCCGCTGTATTTGTAATTAATTACTTAAAAATAAAGAAGATGGAGATAAAGACTGATTTACTGCCAAATATAATAAACACACAATAAGACTTTAGGTCTGTTCTTTTCACTACTTTGGTCATTTCAACTGTAAGATCTTTTGTAACATGGCCTTATTTTAATTTTATGGATGTCCCAGAGTTCACATAATGCCAGTTACTTCTCTGGTCATCTTTCGTGAGGTATCTTTTACCAAGATGACCACAGCTGGACATTCATATCACATACAATAGTGTTCCGAAGATTTCTTGTCCTTGTTGCGTGATTTTAGGAACAGGAACCATTAACTGGAAAAAGGGAGGAAACTCAGAAACGTCAGGGCTCTGAAGCAGAAGGGGCTCAGATTTACAGAAATTCTTATGAAGCAACTCAGGAGCAATACCGGACTCGATGCAGATCGGTATTCAATGTCGAAACAGTAATGAAATGCACTAATGACTTGAAGCACTAAGATGATGCACTCAACATATTGAAACACTAATATGATACACTGCAATAACAAGAGTTTTCCATTGATATACCCCATTATTTGATGCAATTAAATTCAAACCAAGAATTTGCCAAAAGGATCGAGGTTTAATTTCAACCTTGGTATGAAGATAATAATAAACATTCAAAAATGTGCAACAATACGAAGAAATTTGATTCAAGTTGATGATTAGACATAAAAATGAAATTATATCTGAACTCCTTTACGGTCAAATTGATTCTATTTATTTATATCATATACATTTTGTTTCGTTGCTATATTTTTCTCATTGTTGCATTCTTAAATTGTTTTTACTTAAGCGTCAGCAGATGTAATCTAATTCCTCCAAACTTGGTTTGAATTTAATTGCATCAAATAACGGGATATATTTTGGCATTTAGTACTTAGAATTTAGGTCTTTTTCAGATGAATACAACTCCGAATGGCACACTAGTGATATCCATTGGTTTGTATGGCAACACTTTAGAACAACAAAAAAGAATTATACAATTCGATTCAATTTAAGGCTTAAGAGTAAATGTTAATATTATATTTCATAAAATAGAAGCTAAGAAGCAATTCTTTGGCAGTAAATTTGACGTTTTGTACAAATTACAGCAACGAATATGATTTGTTTAATTAGTGCGCGTCAACTTCAAGGCATAGTGTGCTCCTGCAAAATCTTAATATCTAATTCCTAAAATCCTAAATAATCACTAGATTTAGGGTATTTAAATTTAGGATTTAGATATTAGGATGATAAAAGTGCAACATCGGACACAGCCTAAGTTATTAGTGCATTTCATTAGTGCTACAGTATTTCTGAGTTGCTTCATAAGAATATTTGTAAACCTTAATCCCTTTTGCTCCAAAGCTCCAACGTTCCTGAGTTTCCCCCTGTTTCTACTTAATAGTTCCTGTTCCTGACTGCGCAAGACAAGGTCAATAGCTGGGTTTAGTTCTTGCTTTATAAAAAATAAAGTCCTTTAATACAAATTCCTTCATTTGTTGGCTCTAATACAGCCACTTTAATTTCTCCTGACTCTAATTTTGAGTTCCGTTGGAAGGTTGTGTAATAGTAGGAAGTATTTTAAATAGCACCTTCAAAGATTTTCCGTTCTTCGCATGTCAGTAAAGAACCATCTTCTTGGATAGCGTTTACCATATGAAAGGAAATTGTTGATAATGATAGGCCGCTTACTGTTCAGACTGTCCTGCCAGGCGCTTATCGGAAAGCGACAACTTAAGAACACACTAACAGACAGCGTAGTGTTGTTAGATTCCACTAACAAGATGGGTTGTACTTACTGGATTCTAGCTGGTTTTGCAACTATTACATACTTAATGATGTAATAGGCGGCTTCCCTAATTCTCGACAGGACAAAGCTTTTTGTAATTTTAAACAGAAACGGAAATTAGAAGATTGTACCCTACCCAACGGTAAAATCGCCACATAAATTGAGGGAAATGCTGTCTTCGTATGACAATAGTTATTATCTATTTTCATACATACATACAAGAAATCACGCGAATCCCACTTAGTGGGTTAGCAAAAACCCGAAAACAATATTAACAATAGGAAAAGGGATAAGAGTAAGAGCTCAGCTGACACACTTCACTCTTTAACAACATTCTTCTTTCGCCTTATCCACAATCATCATAGCATTCCTGCATAAGAACATATTAAAGTGACCGATTTTCGGTAGCGAATAACCGCATCCGGACCACAATAATAGTTACACAACAATCATCCTTCGCCACACATTGCTATCCATGCACACTTCTTTCACCTCAGCCACAGTCACAAACGTATTCGTACATAAGAGCAGAGGGATATATTTTCTGTTTGCTTTAAATATTATTCTTCTAATGGTTGATTACGAATGGAAAAATTGGAAAATAAATTATTTATATAAGAAAAAGTTTGAGGCCAAGTTACAAATGATTACAGCAGACAGAATCCTGACAGCTATAAATGTTAAAATTGGGATTCAAAAATGTAATCAATGCTTGATTTAAGAAATATGACGAATCAGTGATCATAGATTTTGATTAAGTAGTAGATTAGATTGATTTTTAATGGCGAATTGGATTGATTCTGAATCAACGTTGATCTGTGGATCAACTCACGATTAAGAAATGGTGAATTCGGCCGTTAATGTCTCAATCATTAACACACTTGATAATTAAATAACTATTAAAGATGAAGGACCTGTTTTATAAAGTAATTTAATCTTTACTTCAAATTTACAAAAGATAAATAAAATAAATAAATATATCATCACGGCATATTACCCATTTCTGGGTGTGCCAGTATCTACAACACATGTAGACATCGGTAATAATGATGATATATTTTACCGTGTGGGAGCTTACCAGGCGTCACCTCATGGGCACTCATAGCTGGCGTGGAGAGTGCACCACAGGGGTCACTTTTGTGCCATTTAAAATGGGAAATATTTGGCGTCAGTCGGGATCGAACCCGGTTCCCCCAGGTTCGCGACCAGACACTCAGGCACACGGCCACGGGACCCCATTTACAAAAGATGCAACGCGTTTTTTTGACAGCAATGATACAAATGTCATAAGAACAGAGAAACGGATTTGAAATGTTCATTTCATTAAATTTACTTAACAACTAAATTTTAATTGAAGATTAAATTTCTTTTTCCACGACCGAAAAAGTATAGTATTCTACTCGCATGTAATGGCTATTACTCATTCGAATGATTTACAACACTCGCCTTCGGCTCGCGTTGCAAACTTCATTCTTCTGAGTAATAGCCCACATTGCATGCTCATTGAATAATATACTATTATAAAACCGACCCTAACACCCAAAAATGGGTAATAAGCCATGATTATATTATGTTTACTTTATAAAAATTAAGTATTATATTGTATTATATTTTGAATTAAATTGCTCTGTTTTAAAAACATATTCTCACGTTTATTTTCTAGGAGTTTTAAACGTTTAAAAAATGTTCAGAAGTAACACCTTTTCAACGTCTGTCTTTAAAGGTTGAGAAAATTATATTTAATTAACACTACCAAATCTCAATGAACTTTAAAATATTTAACGGTACTTTTATCTTTAACTAAATTTTGGTATAATTATTTATTTAAACGTGGGAAGTATTGCAATTTGATAAAAATAATTATGAGAACAATATAGAAAATGTATTTGAATATAAATAGAAGATATCAATGATAAATCAAGAAACATATCTTAATTATTTTCTGTCTTTGAAAATACAAATTACAAGAATTTCTAAGGATTTAAAGATGTTAATTTTCAAGATAACATCGAATAGTTACAACAATTTATTTATGAGACAAATTTATCAGAAAAAATATACTAATTTACATTATAACTGTACAAGAAAGTCTTGTCAATATTGTCAGAAAAGAACCGTAATATATTTTATTTGTCAAATTTCACACATTTTTTAACTTAAACATTCAAATATATCTTGTTACTATAGTTAAATAAACTCGTATGCGATCTGTAAAGTAAAGCAAGGTTGATAACGGCTGGAAAATGGATGGATAACTACAAATGTAAGAAATAATCCCAGAAAATTGCTTGGTAAACACTAAAAAATTATATTCGTGTTTTGCTGGTTTTGTACAAAAATTCTCATGTTCTCCTTTTCATAAACAATAGTTGGCATCAATGTCAACATTAAGAAGAAGTCTGACATAGTTTTAAGATTATTTATAATGCCAACAAGGTTACAAATATAGAGAAAATAATTCTCTGAAGATTGCATCACTGGAAAATTCAATTGTAAAAGCAAATGCATATTCAGAACTATTGTTTTGAACTCCGCCCTGTGGTACAATTTCGCGAAGTTATTAATATTTGTGCAATAGTGTTACATAAGTTTGAATTCAAGACGGGGCACTTTTTACCTTCCGTCACCATTAGGTAAGGAAGGTATTGTCTTTGGTCAAAAAATTCGATGGGGAGTTTTAAATGAATAAGCACGTTTTAATGTCCCTACAATACGATTTTACTGGTTTTACGATGATGTCTGTATGTGTGTATGTGTGTGTGCGTGTCCGTGTGTATGTGACAATTTTTTCTCCGACGATAACTCCAAAACTACAATTCTAAAAATTATGATTCTTTCGTATTATTCTTCCTTACAACCCTATGAAGAGCTGATTAGATTTTGGTTATAATTGGTCAACCTGAAGTACCCTTATTTGAAGTTCTTAACAGTTTTTTTGAAAAAACGCAATTAAATATTATTTACGATATTTTATGTGATTATCAATAGAAAGATTATTTTATTCTCTATATGGTTCGATTATACATTTTCCTTCATATTCAAAAGATATAGAATTATAGAGAGATTAAGAGAGATTAACTTTCAAAAATCAGTCAGCTTTGCAAAAATTATGAAAACATCAAAAAATTCTAATTGACAGATGTCAGTCTCAAGTGCAAAACCAAAATGGAAAATATATGATCCGAAAGTAATAAAAGTGACAGTGTCCCTCGCCAGTGACTTGCATTTGCGGCCTCGCCTCAAGATAGAAACTTATAATGCCAGGAGTACGAGAAAGGCAAAAGACAAGATGGAAGGACTGTATAACAGAAGATTTGAGGGAGGAAGAACTGTGTCATGAAGATGCGTTGGACAGGAATGAGTAGAAGAGAAGAGTAAGAAACAGCGACTTCTAATAAAATAGGGAAAAGTTGAAGAAGGAGGAAGTGTTAAGTGCAATATATAATATACATATTGGATTTTAGAATCTTTTCAAAGGAACTTTCAGTATGGATTTGTAAAAAATAGTGTGTTCTTGTTACAATTTTGCAGGATATATAGAATCTTTTTCAAGGAACTTTTGGTATGGGATATTTACAAAATACATCGAATTGACGGAAGGTTTTGTGCTGGCCACAACAGATTTTTTTAATGTATATTAACTAGTACCAGTGGATAACGATTCCTATAGGTCCCTTTACTATTAGGGTTGGTTTACGATGTATTTAATTTACAAATTTACAATTTATAATTTAGATTTTTAAATATAAACTCACGTAAAACGCATACGAGATGGTTTATGAACCTAGAATGTTATAAAATTCCCCATGGGACAACATAGGTTACTTTGGGAATTACACAGTTAGTCTCATTGACATTGGCTGTTCTTGATACACAAATAAAAATTACCATATGTTATTGTCATTATAGTCTGCAAGGTCCTAACACATTCCTCATTGTCATATGCCAATATAGGGCAAACAGTTATCTTTATATGTTAATATCCGATCTGGTATACAATCCCATTCAGTAGGCGTTGGATCAGGCGTCATATGTCTTGCCTATAGCTAGATGTGGGCAGTGTCCTTCGTTTGTTTGATAGAGCAACTGCTTACTGGACTTACGACTTGCGTTATTGCTAACCATATTTGGTTGGACTTGTGACGTACTAGTCTATGTGGGATGAGCCGATTTTGTTCGAGAGGGAAAGGTTTTTTTTGTGGGAATTTGACATTTGGAACTGGATCATAAATTTGATGGAGTTTGGTGCTTACGACGAACCTAAGGCAGTCCTCAAAATGATGGAAAATATGAGATTGATATTGAACTATTTATTACAAACTTTACATTTTATGAAAGAAGAAAGTATGATCTACAAATTAACCGTACCTACACTTTTTGAAATTTTTTTTAGGGGCCAAGTTATGACTACTTAAAAAACAGCTATTTTTGATAGCTGATTTCATAAGTCATGGGGTCCCGTGGCCGCGTGTTCGGGTTCGATCCCGACAGACGCCAAATATTTCCAATTTTAAATGGCACAAAAGTGACCCCTTTGGTGCACTCTGCACACCAGCTATGAGTGCCCGAGAGGTGACGCCTGGTAAGCGCCCACACGGTAAAATATATCGTCATCATACCGATGTCTACATGTGTTGTAGATACTGGCACACCCAGAAATGGGTAATATGCCGTGATGATATATTATTATTATTATAGTCCTTTGCAAAATTTCAAAATTTTGTTTGATACATATTGTTCATTGGTTTTATGTTAATAACATACTGAAAATTTAAACTCAAATTCCTAGAAAAAAAATATGTTGTGGCCAACACAAGACCTCTCGCCATTTCCATATTAGGCTATATAAGTATTGTATTGCACTTCGCTTTCGAACCGTCGTTTTATAACAAAAAAATACAGAACTTTACCCAAATATTGTTTTTTATTGTATTTAACATGTCTTCTGCACACATATAATTCTAATTATATCTATTTTTCATTGTATGAGGAAGTTCCTAAATGTGAGAGATTCATCCAATTCATTAACCAGATTGGCGGTATTTCTGATGGATATATGCATTTTACCTATAATTTCAAATATTAATTAATAAAACAATAAGAAAGATTAAATATACTTCCCAGAATGTCACTAAAACTGTTGATTTTTGACACTGACATGTGTCATTTACAATTATAAACATTGGAATTTGTCAACTGGTTTCTTTAGTGCTTTAGCCTTTGCGATTAGATTACTCTATATATTTACAGTGTCTTGATCGCTAAGTCTATACAAGATATAATAAAAATTTTAAATGTGTAAACGCCTTCAATCTGTGAGTAGAAGCAAGTTGGTATACCCTATAAATCAGAAAAATAGAAAAATGCTGCATATTTAAAAAAATTCTCACAGCTCAGTTCAGAGATATGAGCAAAAGATACGACTATCTTCTTATTTCTTTTTAATATCTTTTAAGTCGGCTCATATCTTTTATCTTCAAAATAAAATAACTAATTCACACTCAGTACGAAAATAAAAATGAATAACACTCTTTTCTTTTGTCATAAATTTTGTCTGGCCATTCTTTAAACCTGTCTCTGAGGCAACTGTTAAAGAAAACAAAAGAGATTGAAGTTTGCATTCCTAAAGTAGATGTATGTTTAGATATTGTCTAGAGACAATACTACAGACTAGAAATCTATTAGTTTTCTAGTCATGTGTATTGTTTTCTACAAACAATACGACCAAATATTTAAAAGCGGACAGGTTTAGAAAATATTTACAGATATACGAAAATTGTCATGGGGAGAGCACTAGAAGATGTTGTGGCCAGCTCAATACCTCTCGCCATTTCCGTTTTGTACATAGGTATCGATTTTAACATGTCTCGTGCACACAAATAATTCTAATTATATCTATTCTTTCAATCTATAAGGAATCTTGTCCTATTCTTCTAAAATGTTCAATATAGTTCATGGTTCATTGTCGGGATTGGCGATATATCTTAAAAATATATCTATGTAGTATTACTATTAATATACATACCTACCTACAATTTTAAATATTTAATTAATAATTCATAAAGAAATATTAAATGTAATTCCAAGAAAAAGCTTTCAGTAATGTCGGTAAAACTGTTGATTTTTGGCACTCACATTTATATGTCAATTACAAACATTTGAATTTGACAACTGGTTTCTTTGGTGTAGTTTGGACTATGCGATTTTTTGCAACAGATTATTCTATATATTATATTTTCTTTATCTCTAACGGCCGAATTCACCATCCCTGAATCAAATTTGATTCTCTGATCAACAAAATTTGACACTGTTGCTTTGTTAAAACTGTTGATCTCCAAGGTAATCCAGAACTTGATTCACAGATCAGTGTTGATCAGAGAATCAAGACTTGATTCACGGTTTGTGAATTTGGTGGTTAATCTATGAAGATATAATAAATTTTTAAATGTATTGGAGAATTTTATGTTCTTCAATATTTGTAATAACAAGAATTTACAAAAAATAAAATTTAGAAGAATTTTTATAAGAAACTACTGCTTCTGATTGTCCAATTGTTAACAAAACCTTTTCAGCTTTTCCCATTAATGTTAGATTGAGGAACACGGAATTAAATAGGTCTTAAGTTTTGTAGTTTTTGAGGAATCGTCCTTCCATTATTCAGACATACACACACATCCTATAATATTAAATAGCATTTGTAAATTGTCTGCATAATCGCCAGACAATTTCTCAATTTCAGTAAATCAAGAAACAATCATATCATCAATTTAAGAATTCGAGGTTCGAGTCTGCAAATTACATTCATCATTTCAGTTAAATTGCCCATAAAAATCATACACGCTGGCTAAAAATATCTCCAGTGTTGGAATGTGTGTGAGAGAGAAACACATAGGCGCCTTCCAGCTATGTAAAGGATTGATAAATAATTCATAAGCCAGAAGAATAGATGTTGCGGATTTGCAAGAATGACCAGGATCGTATTGTCAGAAATCTAGAAATAATTGTGCAGTGATTTTCAAGAATTAAATAATATATCATCACTGTCAATCTGTTTTATCACAGATATCGGTGAAGATGATGACATATTTGTACCGTGCGGGCGCTTATCAGGCGTCACCTCACGGGCACTCATTGCTGGCGTGGAGAGTAGACCACAAGGGTCACTATTGCGCCATTTAAAATTCTAAATACAGGGTGTCTAACAACTCGCGCCCCAGACGAAACTGACCCTTGCCAACGACAATAGGTTGCCAACAAATAGAAGAAAATAATTTGCGGCTGCTTGCATAACGAAGTTACAAGACTTTTTAATCCACCAATCCCGGAAGGATATCTTGAGGTGTGATGACATTATTACAAAATAAAACTGGTTGCTATGTTTTAAAATACTACTAGTGAGTTGCAAAATTTGTTTGACTTACTGTAATTTTGACAATTTAGAGTTGACTTTTCACTGTCAACAAATTTAGGTTAGCGAAGGTGCCATCCGACATCATCATTTATATCGTACAGTGCAACGTGTTGTAGCAGCTGTGTAAAATGTGTTAAACAAAAATATTATTGTCCATATTCTCCGAAATATTTTTTTTTTATTCACCTTGTCAAATTTAATTTGACACTGACATTTTTCGAAAACTATAGTCGCCCACACATTTTAAAGATTTGATTTGTATAAAACCATAGTAACGTAAAATTGCGGCAAACACACGTTAAATGTGTAGGTCTCTGATTGGTCAATTTTAAGACGTCTTTTCTCTAATATCTTTTAAGCTAGATTTTTTTTTTCTTCGTAATTACACATCTGAGTGCAGTTTCGTGTTTCCTGATTCGCTCTGGAGCGCGAGTATTTGGCGTCGGTCATGGGACCCCATGGTCCACTATCATTATTATAAAACTAACTTCTTATCTCCCTTAGTTTATAAGAACAACCTCATATTTCAATTTGTCAATAATTGTTTTTACCTAGAAAACGATTTTACTAGTGTGTGTACCGGTGAGTGACAAATTTTCTCCGACAATACCTCCAAAACTACAATTCTAAAAATTGTAATTCTTTCGTATCCTCTTCTTTACATCCATAATAAAAGCTGATTAGATTTTGGTTCAAAATATGTATAACAGTACCTACTACATTAAATACGGTCATATATTTTGCATTTTGAAATCAATGGATAACAATATAACAGTATACTACAAGATGTTAGAGTGCTGTTGCCTAGAGAACGAACTGAAATAGGATCTGTTATTATTCTCTAACGGACGATCGTGTTCTTCTTCTGATACCCGTCATTTTCAACGCGAGAGAACGGTAAACAAACATACAACGTGTTAAATATACTTGAGATTAAGTTTAAGTAATTTGTATTTGATAAACTTGAAGTGGAACACATTATAACAGACCAGAAAACTTAAGTTCTGCATTGGAAATTTCAATGATTGCAACACATTGCGTTTGGCATCGCGTCGGAGTCTTCTCGATGAGTTAATTCCACAGCATTGACACGATTTTTTGCAATACCATTGATCTACCTCTACCCATATTTGGGTGGAAGTTATTAACCCGTTTAAGGGTCAAATTATGGGATCTAAATAATTTTTATCTAAATAATCCTATAGGTAGGTACATACAATATTTTCCGAATTGGGTTGTATAAGCTTTTATTTTTTTACCTCTCGCTAAGATAGGTATTGGTTTCATGCTCAAATTGGCATATCCAGATTTTAGTGAATAAGCACGTTTTAAAGTCACTAGAATTCGATTGCAACATTTTTACGATGATGTCTGTGTATGCCTGTGTGGATGTGTGTATGTGTGGATGTTGGAGGAACGGTTTCTCAAATTCTATAAGACTAAAGACCTATTTAACTAGGTATTTCTTAATCTGACATTAATGGGAAGAAATGGAAAGGGTTTGGTAACAATTGGACAACCGGAAGTAGTAGTTTCTTAAAAAATCTTCTAAATATTGAATATAAACTTCTTCCGCTAATACACTTAAAATATTTATTATATCTTCAATAAATCACGCAGTCCACACTACACCAAGGAAACCAATTGTCAAATCCAAATGTTTGTAAGTGACAGATAAATGTCAGTGTACAAAACTAACAGTTTTACTGAATAGCTGGAATTTTTTCTGGGGAAGCACATTTAATATTTCTTATTGAGTGTCTGGTCGCGAACCCGGGGGAACCGGGTTCAATCCCGACAGACGCCAAATATTTCCAATTTTAAATGGCACAAAAATGACCCCTGTGGTGCACTCTCCACACCAGCTATGAGTCATTACCGATGTCTACATGTGTTGTAGATACTGGCACACCCAGAAATGGGTAATATGCCGTGATGATATATTTATTTATATTTATTTATTTATTGAATTATCAGTTAAATATTTAAAATTATAGGTAGGTATGTATAGTAATAGTATTATATCCCGTTGATGATTTGGAACCATCTTGAACATTTTAGAAAAGTAGGAAAGATTCCTTATAGAATGAAAGAATAGATTTTTGTGTACAAGAAATGTTGAATTCGATACCAATGCAATAAAACGGAAATGCCGAGAGTTATTGTGCTGCCCATAACAGATTTTTTTATTACAGTTTTTTGCTATTGTCTGTAACAAATAGACATGTACCCCAATAATTCAGGAAATTGGTACATAGATGTATTTAAGTATGTAGAATCGAATAGTGAAGTCGCAATGTCTGCATCTCCACCCATTTTTGGGTAATTGTTACGAAACTAAACTATAAACAATGAAATGCACTTTGCAAGGTTAAAATTCGCATTAACAGCAAAAACTACATCGCATAATTACTTTTTATCTACTTTTTTATACACCTACAATAACATTCACTGCTCTAGTTTCTATGACAGGTATAGGCGGTCACTTACGTAGTAATGATACATTTCTGAAAAAAGTTAAATCCGGGTAGCTGAAGTTTAAAGTGAACTATAATTTGTTAAGGACACTGGTGATTCATGGTTGAGTAACCTTATAATTTTAGATGACTTTTGTGGTTTACAAAACGCGTGATTTTAACAAAAATAGAATAATTTCCTCGTAGTACCTGTCGCTAAGAGAGGTATTGGATTCTTGCTAAAAATGGCGTATCCAGATTTTAATGAATAAGCACGTTTTAAGATCCCTTAACAATCCGATTTTAACATTTTTACGTTGATGTCGCTGTGTGTTTGTATGTGTTTGTTTGTGTGTGTGTGTGTGTGTGTGTGTGTGTGTGTGTGTGTGTGTGTGTGTGGTCTGTGTGGTCTGTGTGTGTGTGTGTGTGTGTGTGGATGTTGGAAGGACGATTCCTTAAAAACTATAAGACTTAAGACCTGTTTAACTATGAATTCCTCAATCTGACATTCCTGGGAAGAGCTGAAAAGGTTTTGGTAACAATTGAACAACCGGAAGTAGTAGTTTCTTAAAAACAATCTAAATATTGTTTTTTGAAAATTTGTGTTGTTACTAATATTGACCATAAAATTCTACATCTGATGCATTTAAAAAAATTATTATATCTTCTATATATTTAGAGATAAAGACAATATAATATGTACAATAACCAGTTGACAAATTCAAATGTTTGTTAATGTCATTAGTTTTAGTGACATTTTCAAAGATTTTTCTGCGAAATACATTTAATCTTTCTTATTGTTTTATTAATTAAATATTTTAAAATTATAGGTAAAATCCATATATCCATAAGAAAATCTTGCTATTGAATCTTTGACATTTAAAAACATCCTCATACATTTAAAAAAAAACAGATACAATTAGAATTTTATGTGTGCACAAGATATGTTAAATACAATAACAAAACAATATTTAGATAAAGTTCTGAATTTTTTATTATAAAACGATGTTTCGACAACGAAGTGCAATACAATACCTATATAACATGAAATGGAAATGGCGAGAGGTATTGTGCTGGCCACAACAGATTTTTGAATTTAATATACAAAATAACTGTTTATCTTTTTAATTTTAAGCTTCTCATATACCTATTATTAAGTTCCCCGAAGAAATTAAAAAGACAATGATATATTTTCACGTTTTCAAAAAGATATTCCAATTGCAACATAACTCCATAAAGGGTACTTGTTCTTCAGTCGTTGACATTACTTCTTATTATCATAACATGTTATAACATGTTTAACAAATGGCTTCAAAGGGACATACACTACCGGTAGTATAAATGTTTGTCTTAAAATAAAATAAATGTTTATACTGCACTTTAAATGAAGACCGTATTTCATTTTTATTGGGGTATAATTTTTATTTAAATGTTTCGAGTATTACTAAGAAAATCACTTGGTGTAAGAGCAAATGTTTCTTTAAAATATTTAAACATATTGAAGAATGATTCAATTAATAATTCACCGGAAGTACCCCTATTTGAAGTTTTTAACAGTTTTTCTTGAAAAAACGCAGTTAAATATCATTTTCGACTTTTTGTGATTATCAATATGAAAGAATATCTTATTCTCTATACGGTTTGATTATACATTTTCCTTCATATTCAATAGTTATAGAGTTATAGAGACATTAAGAGATATTAACTTTCAAAAATTAGTCAGCTTTGCTAAAATTATGGTAATAGCAGATATATTCAAAAAAATGTAATTGACAGATGTCAGTGTCAAATGCAAAATCAAAATTATATGTGAATGTGATAGACTGTCCCTCGTAAGTGACTTGCAGTTGCGCCTCGCCTCAAGATTTGAATTTTCAATGCCGGAAGTACGAGAAAGGCCAAAGAGAAGATGGAAGGACTGTGTACCAGAAGATTTGAGAGAGGAAGAATTGCGTGAAGAAGATTTGTTGGCAGGAATGAGTTAAAGAGAAGAGTAAGAAACAGCGACCCCTAATAAAATAGGGAAAGGAACTTTCGGTATAAAATTTGTTCGGGTTACAATTTTACAGGATATACAGAATCTTTTTCAAGGAACTTTAGGTATAGGATATATACAAAATACATCGAATTGACGGAAGGTTTTGTGCTGGCCACAACAGATTTTTTGATTTGATATGCTTCAATAATTATGAATGCAAATATATAATTAAATCAACCTTTAATATATCGAGTTATTAAGAAGTACATTCACTTTCTTAATATAGAAGACCTTTAAAATACTAATTATTTAAGAGTGAATCATTATTTTAAACATTTAAAAGCGGTAATTATGAATTACTTTAAAAGTTAACAATTGTCATGGTTTATAATTTTAAAAGTAAAGTATTCATAATTATACCCCTTTACATAGTGCTTCAATTTATTAATATAATTGCTGGAATTTATTTTTAAATGGAGCACATTCATTTATCATTCTTAATCATTACTTTATGGAACAGGACTTGTTTTTCATAAAAACATATTTTGATTTATTTAATCCATTAACAATTTGACCAATAAGATTGTTTGTTTATAAAGAAACAGCTGTTCTTCTATGTTACTGTAATTGCTATTGGTCACTTTCTGTTACTATGTCAGTCTTGTAACAATTTCTAATTTCGCTGTTGAAATCGAAAGTCTATTACGTTTTATACTAATGCTTTAAATAGTCTACACATTGCATAGCAGGATACAGTCAAAAATTAACTCTGTTTTGTTGGGTAAAGCAATATTTATAATAGGGGGTTCCCCTCATTTTGAATTTCTAAATAAATTTTATATACCAGGTGGCTACAAAATAACAAGATTGATCTTAGAACATTGACAATGTATAAAATTACACAAAACAAATATTGCCACCTTAAATGTACTCTCCTCCCCGAACCCTACACCGCCCGATGCGAATATTCCATTGTTGGAAGCAATGCCTGTAGGCCTTTTTTGTTAGGTTGTTCATAAGTTCTGCCGCTTTTCTATAACTACATCTTGGCCCCGAATTTACTGCCTTTTAACGCAGAATTACAATTTGGGAATAAAAGTGAATACGGTTGATGTACCAACACGGTGATTTTGTATTTCGTCAAAAATGTCTTGCCGGACAGGGCGTTTTGTTCCGACGCGTTGTCTTCATGGAGAATCCATTACATTTCAGCCCTTTTTCTTCTCACCCGTGCATGAAGGGCTATCAAAACCTTCTTGGTTAACGAAATGCCCCTCAGGCACCCAATCCATGTGAACAATCACTCGCATTTCGAAAAAAATAATGTCAGTGCACGGCCGAGGCGGTAATCGCCTCCGATCTCTTTTCTTCCTTCTTTAAATCTTCTAAACTGCTCGAAAACTTGAGTACTAGATAGACCCTCATCACCATAAACATTCTTCAACAATTCGTATATTTCTGTAGCAGATTTTTTAAGTTTCACACAGAATTTCATATTAACAATAACATAATTCCGGCGGAGTACGATAAAGTAGTTAACTTCAATCAAAGGCTACTGCCGAACGGTTTGCCTAATTATCATGAAATTTTAACAGTGGATGGAGGGAAGATGACAAATTAATATGACATAGCCTGCAATGTTTCCAAATTTGCAGGGAAGCTGGCAAAAATAAATCTCATTATTTAATTTTTTATTTCTTCCGTAAAAGACCGAATTAAAAAAAAATAGTGAATTTTTGAATTTAAAAATATTATAACCCTCATTTTACTACTGAAATCGACAGTATCAATTTTGCTGACAATATATTGTCCCTTGGGGATAAAATAAGTTTTTACTCCCTTTTGCCATAAATAACTATTAATATTTCTCTGTACAAAGTACCGTAACGGTAAATGAACTTGATACAAATTATTGAACTTACTCTCCTTTTCTAACTTAATGGAATTTCTTTAAGTGTAAAGGAAATAGATATATGGTTACCATAATTGAATCGGATGCATCGGAAAACAGGAAGTAACATTCTTCGCATACTAATGAAATAAGTGAAAGAAATAATTCATAAAAATTAATGTGAGTATATATATGGGATATTAATTTTACTGAAATGAAATTAAATAAAACGACAAAAGCTATTATTCTATGACATACCTACATAGAAAGCCAAAATTACACTAGTTTTGTCATTTTCATAATTTATTTTCTTCCTAAGCTTAAACTATATAGTTGAGTACCTAGTCGGTTTTAAAATTTTCTGCTACATACCAAATCGTTTCATAATTTTGTAACAACAAAAGGTTGCTACAGCAACGATAACTATATTTGTAAATAAATAAATAAATATATCATCACGGCATATTACCCATTACTGGATGTGCCATTATCTACATAATGTAGACATAGGTAATGATGACGATATATTTTTACCGTGTGGGCGCTTACCAGGCGTCACCTCACGGGCACTCATAGCTGGTGTGGAGAATGCACCACAGGGATCGCGATCCCATTGATCACTAGATTTGTCTGTCTACTTATTTTTAAATACAAATACATCACTAATATGTTATTATTTGATAGTTGTAGATAAAGTATAGTATTCTACTCGCATGTAATGCTATTACTCATTCGGATGATTTACATTACTCGCCCTCCGGCTCGAGATCCAAACTTCATTCTTATGAGTAATTACCTTACGTGCTCTTTGTATAATAATATACTATATTTTTTATATTTATTATTAATTAATAATTAATAATTTTTATTATTTTCAGAATACGAAGATTTCATCTGAGAGCAGGACAGGGACTCATTCAGCCCAAAGTAAGTCTATTCTTTTCGCAAATTTTATTTTATTTATAAAGCATTTATATACAGGGTGTTAAAAAATAAGTGTCACAAATTATGAGGGCATATAGTACTGAGCAAAATGAGTAAAACAAGTTTTATCAACATGGATCCGATCTTCAATAGTTTCCGAGATATAGGGCAGTGAAAAATGAGTTTTTTCGGGGTTTACCTCTGCTATCTCGAAAACTGTAAGAGTTGTGATTTTAATTAAATGAGACTTTTTGTTTACCTTTCAAAAGTTATCTTAGATGTTTTTTTTTGTTTTTGAGGCGATCTTGGCCAATATTTTTCAAATAACTTCGTAACTATTAGAAAGTCAAAAATATGTTTCATATAAAATTTTATTGTTTTTTTTATGGTCTATTTACTGACATACACAAAATTTTGTTCATTCACTATCTTTATCTGTTTTACTTCGATTCTAATACAAAATGGCCTCTTTCTCAAAAACAGTTGAAGAAGACAATGTTGATTAAGCATTTTTTACTCATTTTGGTCAGTACTATATATCCTCATAATTTGTGATACTTATTTTTTAACACCCTGTATGCATGTGTCAGAAGTAAAGGCTTATTCACAGCTACGAAAATAAGAAATATAAATAAAATTGTAAATAAGACTTTATAGTTCGTGTTCACAGCTTCGAAAATAAAACGTAAATTTATTGTTTATTGTCAACTGTCATTTAGTATATTCATAATTAACAAGCAATAATAACTTCATACCTTTTAACGCACTGCACGCAATCATATATGCGAACCTTTTTGTTAAAACAGCTTTATTAATTATATTTAAATTTAAATCCTTTTACCAGAACATAAATTGACAGCTCAAATGGCAGTTGTAATGTTTGTGTCAAATTTTTGTCATTTACAAATCTTTCTTTTATGTTTATAATTTTATTTTCGAGAGCTGTGAACACTTTCAACTATTGTTACGTCGTTATTTTCATGTATAATTTTATTTTATTTTCTATGAATGAGCCTTAACTGTATTTACTAACAAGCCGAAGAATATTGCAAATTATAAAACATTTAATAAGATAACGTTTTGACTATCATTAAAAATTTAACAGTTGCTAATCTGATTATGCTTTAAATCGTAACGGTACAGCTAATAAAATGTTCCACATGATCTGTCAGAATAACAAAACTAGTTATGGTTTAAAATTATGTTTTTTTGTTTTTTACTGAGTTGTTATAATGGCAATTACCACTAATAATGTTTCAGCTATGATTACTTGAAAAAAATGGAGTAAACAAACATAATATATGCGCATAATTTGTGTTCTGTGAACCTGAATAATATAATTATATCATAAATTTACTTGTTAGGCGAAAACTTCAAAACAATTCCCTTAATAATTTTGTTATGAGGTCGTTTATTTATCTGTCAATAATAGCATATTGGTACACCCAATAATGGGTAATTAACCGCGGATTTTAACCTCATATTTTATTAGAATCGCAGACCTCATGAGCACAACAAATTTTATTGTTTATAATTATAATAAATTACGTCCATTTCGCAATTACTATTAACATAATTATTGTTAGTTGTTATTATAAATAATAGCGTTTTATCTTTGCAATTATGAATAAATTTTACGCATATACCATAAAAAATTAGATTTAATTTCATCGTTTAATGAAGAGTAATTTTCTTATATTAGTTTCATCAGTTCTGGTAATTATTTATTATATTATTATTTGTATACTTACAGTCTTCAATTTTTGGGTAGTAGGTATAGGAGAATTTGAGGGAGAATTCAATGTGGAACTTACCTAGAAAAAAGGAAAAAATATTTAAAAATGGTTATATATGAGCCGGTTTAACATTTTGAAAAAACAGTTCACGTTATTTATTTAAATAAAAGTTGACGAGAGTTTGTCACATATTAAACTGTATATACTCTGACGTCACATGCTGTTGCAGATAATATTACACAAATTTCAATATTTAATTGTACAATATCTTCAACTTTTTCTTAAGCAACAAATATCAATTTTGTATTATTGTACAAAATACACAAAATTTTGATGAAAAATCTTGTAACTTGAAACGGCTTTAACTCAAGATCCGATGATGTAAAAAAATCATGTATAAAATGAAAAGAAAGAGAATTTCATGCTGAATTCAGACATTTATCGTCCGTTATTCTATCTTTAACCGTGTATGAGTGGTGCGTGAAAATATGAGAAGTGAACAAAATTATTTAGTTAATTTCTCATATTTTCACGCTCTACTCATACACAGTTAAAGATAGAGTAACGAACGATAAAACTCTGTATTCAGCATGAAATTCTCTTTCTTTTCATGTTAAGCATGACTTTTTTACATCATCGGATCTCGAGTTACAGCCGTTCGAAGTTACATGGTTTTTCATCGAAATATTGTTTTATTGAAAATATACAAAATTTTCAATGAAAAATCATTATGGTGGGAACAAAAATCACTTTTATCAAAGTTAAACGACTAGTAACAATAATAATTTTGATCCTTTTTAACTCCATCCATTTTCATTAAAATATTAAAGAAAAATCAAAAGTCCGACTCGCCTCAATTTTTGTAAATGATTGTCCCGATTCGGTCCGATAAAAAATATCTTCAGTTCTGCTTTTCTTGAACTCCATAATTGTTTCATAAAAACGATTGTTTTATTTTTTTGATGCCTTATACTAACGGGCATAGAAACAATAATAATTTTGAAGCAGGATTTTCAAAAATGCAGAGTTCTTTGACTCATGAAAGGCGTGAAGCTTTCGTTTTTTCTTGAAGATTAACAGTTGTTCCTAATAGATTTGTCAGAAAGAGGGAGTGAAATTTGTCGCCCTCCTTTTAAGGAGGCCACTCCTTGCGTAGATGTACCTCTTATAACTGGAATCGTTCCCAAAAAAGGAGGGACGCGTTACTGCTTTGCATAAACATCGAATTGTTGTTTTATTTTTTCAGGTAGAAGTCAAAAAGACATATAAAATAAAGTAGAATTTATCTTCTTTTATAAAGATGTTATTGGTGGAATTAACAAAAGTGACTATCAAGCACTTGTGTTATAATTTTGTTTTCTCTAAACATGTAGTAGGGCTGTTGCAAGAGTTTTTATATGACTTCTAAATCCTAAATTTTAAAAGATATTGCTCTTTAAAGAGCCTTAAATTTTTTAAATACAGTCGAACCTCTATAACTCAAAACTCAAGGGACTGCGAAATTACTTCGAGTTATAGAGATTTCAAGTAGAGAAAAATCATTTATTTTGCAAACAAGTTTAATTTATTAAAGAATGCATAATTCTAAAACATTTTTAATCATTCTATAAAACAGAAAACGGGTTGTTGAACAAAAAAGTTATTTTTTAAAATAATCGATTGTTAATGATTGATTTTTGTCTTGAAGCTCATCATGTTTAGCAATAGTAGCTATAATTTCTTCGTTAGTATCTATTAACGTGCATAATATAATGCCAAAAAAATTATTTTGTGCCTGAAAATTCGACTTATAGAGACAACATTGTTACTGGAGCATGGAGTTCTTTCGAATTTTGGAGATTTTCGAGTTACAGAAATTCGAGTTAGAGAGGTCAAAATACATCATAAATATATACCTTGGATATTTTTTAACGTGAAACATTGGGTTTGTTACGTTTCGAGATTTGATTGACAGCAATGTATTTGCCTGTCCCATTTAAAATGAAACATAGGGAACGAATTTGACAGAAGTATTATATTTAAATATTGTAAGAAATTTAGCCATGGCAGAAAACCACTCGAGAGCACTAAACATATTTTGGGCACAATGTGCTCACAATATTTTTTCTACAACTATATTTAATTTAGAAAGCAGGTATAATTATTTAAACAAAATTAACCTCTATTGGCGTCTGGTCAAATGTCAAATTCGTTCCCTATATTTCATTTTAAATGCGACAGGCAAATACATTGCTGTCAAATCGTAATAATGGATTTCACGTTAAAAAAATACTCACGGTACTCACTTCGACTTACAAAGAGTTTCGAGTTATGGACGTTCGCGTTATAGAGGTTCGGCTGTATCACGAAATATTATGAAGTAAATATTTTAAACTTCTTGAATTTAATGTACTTATAAGTGGACCTGGTTTGCTACCGATACTAACCGCGTTTTTAAAACCTGTACCAGTTGCCAGTCGATTCCGCATCTCAGTGTACTTGCAAAATAAATTGCGAAGTTCTTTAGTCTTGTATCCTCCAGTAACCTTTACAAGGCCGTACATACCTACACTCTACAATTTCCTATCTGCTAAGAATATGTTACGTTAACGTTCGTCGAAGGGTCAAGTAACTAATCATGCATGGTATGCCATACCATGCAATTCTGTGGTATGGTAGGTTTAAGAGTTTGCTATTCTCCTTCGGTCAAGCACCTGCTAAGAGTGTAACACACGCCAACGAATGCCTGAAGACTTGTTGAGGACCGTGTATACAGTCATATTGTGTAGGAGGTTGAGGATTGTGTAGGTGAGGGTTTATATAAGAATACCAGAAGATAAAAGAACATTTAAAACCAAATTTGAATCCAGAATAATTTCATGCTAGCTTAAAATTGTCGGCAGTACAGCAGTGTCGTTAGAGTGTCAGCTTTGTGATCGGCAAATCCGAGCAAGCTACACAGCAGCGATATGTTGGATGGGTGAACGCTCAGGAACAAAAATTTATCACACTGCGGTTCGGTATATATATATATATATATATATATATATATATATATATATATATATTAAAATCAAATTTGAATCTGGAATAATTTCATGGTAGCTTAAAATTGTAAACAATCTTTTTCGGAACCCTGTATAGTAAGTTTGCCAGACCTACTACATTTAATAGGAGTCTCCTATATTTTGTTCAAATCTCCTATTTCCTATAAATAAGGTACATTCTCCAATATTTTTAATAATTCAATAAACAGAATAAAATAAGAATTACTAATAACTATAAATTTTTAAATGAATTATTAAGAATTTTATAAGTTTGTTAAAAGAGAAAAATATTTAAAGAAAAAGCTCTAAACCTTGGAAAGGATAATAACATACCATTTTTACCTCTCGCTACGAGAGGTATTGGATTCATGCTAAAAATTGCGTATCCAGATTTTAGTGAATAAGCACGAGTTAAGGTCCCTATAATCCGAGTTCAACATTTTTACGAAGATGTCCGTGTGTGTGTATGTGTGTATGTGTGTGTGTGTATGTGTGTGTGTGTGTGTGGATGTGTGTGTGGATGTGTGTGTGGATGTTGGAACCACGGTTTCTCAAATACTACAAGACTTAACAGATATTTAACTGCAGTTTCCTCAATCTGACATTCCTGGGAAGAGCAGATTAGATTTTGGTAACAATTGGACAACCGGAAGTAATAGTTTCTTTAAAAAAATCTTCTAAAAATAATTTTTTAGAAATTTTTGTTATTACAAATATTGAAGAACATAAAATTCTCCATCTAATACACTTAAAATTTTTATTTATCTTGTATAGATTTAGAAATAAAGGCATTGTAATATATAGAATAATTGTCTCTGTGTGTGTGTGTGTGTGTATGTGTATGTGTATGCGTGTGTGGATGTGTGTGTGTGTACGTGTTGATGTTGGAAGGACGATTCCTCAAAAATTATAAGACCTAAGACCTGTTTAACTATGAATTCCTCAATCTGACATTCCTGGGAACAGATGAAAAGGTTTTGGTAACAACTGGACAACTGAAGGTAGTAGTTCCTTTAAAAAATCTTCTAAATATTAATTACAAAAATTTAAGAATAAAAAATTCTCTATCCAATATAACGAACACTTTTATTTTATCTTCTATAGATTGAGAGATAGAGCATTATAAATATGTAAAATAATCCATTGTATAATGAATCAAATAGCCCATGGAATCCAGTTGAAAAACTAAAATATTTGTAATTGACATAAATGTCAGGGTGGAAACTCCAAAGACATTACTAAAAGCTTTTTCTGGGAAGAACATTTAATATTTCTTATTTTATCATTAATTAAATATTAAAAATTGTAGATATAGATGCCGCTCGATAAGTTGAAACTATCTTTGAATGCAGAACAATGAGGTATTCCACCATAACAAAAAAAATTTAAAAAATCAATTTAGCATAAAGTATGGCTCAGTAAATAATAGTTAAAACAATGAAAACATTTTTTAAATAATTACTTTACGAGATATTTCACATTTGCTAAAAGGGAAAATTGACGTCATACAATTGTCGTCTTTCTCTCGCAGCGTACTCAGAGCAGTGTGTGTGAGAAAGACAAGTATAGAGGAAATGTGACGTTACACTGATTTCTCGAAAATAAAATACTCTTAAACTAGGAACAATTAAATTTTTTTAATACTATGAATTGCTTCAAAACTAAATGAAGTTTTATTTAAAATAATAAAAAAATTTGAGTGGAATACCCCATTGGTAGGTACTTTGACAAATCGAAATGTAATAGCAATTATAATATATATATGCTATTGTTATAACGAGGAAAAAACTCCGTCAACATCTAAAATTGTAATAAAGGAAGAGGATTCATTTATAAGCCAAAGTATGTACAGTTTCAGTGTCAACTAAACACGCGCTTGTTATACACATATTTCATTATATACCCTTCAGAAATACTGCCAATTTCGGCAATGAATTGGAAGAATCTCGAACATTTAGATGAGTAGGAAGAAACTTGTTCATAGAATGAATTGAAAAATAAAGAATAGATGTAGGTAATTAGAAATTTTGTGTGTACCAGAAATACAATATTTTTATAGCCTAATATGAAAATGGCGAGAGGTATTGTGCTTGCCACAACAGATTTTTTCTACTAAAAATTTTCAATACAGCTCCTCGTATTTATAAATATATTTCTCAAAACGTGACGACCACTATCTAACCATCTTGAATCCAGTATCTCGAATCTCGACCCAATGACGCAATAATTAAAATCTTTAGATCATCTTAATCTTGTCAACCTATATTTACTCCTTAATGAACCGTAGCAAAAGATTCTTTTGAAATTACAAGCCTACTAAATCCCAACGATTCAATTTCTTCTCGACTATCTTAATAGAAAATCGTGTGTAAGAATAATTACAAATTTTTCTTTGGAGATTAAGATAAAATTCTTGTTTACAAGCCACAAATCTTCAAAACAAACTCCGTAATAATCAATAAGAGGATAGAATAAATCAAGATAGCTACAAATCATATAGAAACAAAACATGTACGTTGATTCTACTACGTCATAACTCACTACCCACATGGAGAAATAAATGAAATATTAGTTGCTAGGCAACACAAACAAATTTAAGATTTATATTTATAGAAAAACATTACGATTTGCATATATGAATAATTTTTATATTAACTACTTCAGGGACCATTTGATCACACACTTAAAAAATATTGTAGGCTGGGGATATATTGTCAAATTTAAAGCAGTGTTTACAACGACCAGGATTCGCATACGAATTCACTCTCTATATTAAGTTGTCTGTCTGTGTGTGTGTGTGTGTGTATGTGTGTATGTATGTGTGTCTGGATGTTGTAGACACGATTCCTCAAAAACTATAAGACTTAAAAAATATTTAACTGCAGTTT
The DNA here is from genome assembly GCA_943142095.1 of Ophonus ardosiacus. Taxonomy (NCBI): domain Eukaryota; kingdom Metazoa; phylum Arthropoda; class Insecta; order Coleoptera; family Carabidae; genus Ophonus; species Ophonus ardosiacus. Next base: position 2,675,281 of record OW964839.1, read on the forward strand.
CTTCAATCTGATATTCCTGGGAAGAGCTGAAAAGGTTTTGGTAAGAATTGAACAACCGGAAGTAGTAGTTTCTTAAAAAAATTCTTCTAAATATAATTTTTTGGGAGTTTTTTTTTTATATTGAAGAACATAAAATTCTCCATCTAATACACTTAAATTTTTTATTATATCTTGTATAGATTTAGAGATAAAGACACTATAATTTATAGAGTAAACTAATCGCAGAGGCTAAGGCATTAAGGAAACCAGTTGACAAATTCCAATGTTTATAACATGACACATGTCATTGTCAAATATCAACATTTTTAGTGACATTCTGATAGCTTTTTCTGGGAAGTATATTTAATTTTTCTTATTGTTTTATTAATTAAATATTTGAAATTATAGATAAAATTGTGGTAAAATGCATATATCCATCAGAAATATCGCCAATCTGGTTAATGAATTGGAACAACATGAAAATGATATAAAATAGATATAGTTAGAATTATATGTGTGCAGAAGACATGTTAAATACAATAAAAAACAATATTTGAGTAAAGTTCTGTAATTTTTTGTTATAAAACGACGGTTCGAAAGCGAAGTGCAATACAATACTTATATAGCCTAATATGGAAATGGCAAGAGATCTTGTGCTGGCCACAACAGATTTTTTTTTTGTTCAATATGAAGCGTTTCTTTAAGTAACGTATGGTTATTGAGTGCCCTGTAAATTGAATCTAATAGGTTACTAAGATATTCATGTTGGGGTTGTGACGTCTCCCCTATGTATATTTCATTACATTTCGCTCTTTCGGGCAATTTAACGAAAGTCTAAGTAATTACTTTCTTGAAGGTCGTGTATAAAACTCATATTATACAACACATAATGTAATTATTGTAACTTTTATCGGAGAACAATCTCCATCCTCGATGTCTTTAAGTGAAAGTCTAGCCCATCCCGCCCACTGTCCTAGGTTAAGGATCAAAGTTCAAACGACCCAAGTTCAACTCCATCTCGTATTTTCCAGGGGGAAATTGATACTGTGACGGCTATTATGTTCCACACTTCATTGCGTTGTAATCTTGAAGGAAAAATGGAGATTCCTGGAGAGTTTTAAAGAGAATATTCATTGGATATAAAACGAGACTTTACGGAATGATAAAAAATGGAGACGGCGAAATATTTGATAACGGGAGCATTAAAATATTGATCATTAATTCTGAAAAGTGTATAAGATGATAAAGTTCGAGTTATGGATCATTAAATGAGATAAAAGAAAATAAAAAATTGCTTACTGTGTAGAAGAGATAAAATAAACCTGTTTATAATATTATAATTTATCATTTTTTGCACAATAATGTATAGATATATTCAAACTATAAATAAAATTCTGTAGGTATTAACAATATATAATACAGGCCTGGCGAGAGAAACGGACGTTTTTTAAAAAGACACAAAATTGATACTTTTTGCTTACGAAAAAATTTATTGACAGATTTGAGTTCGTAATGGAAACATTACATACATTGAATTAACAGAAGTTTTTGTACTGGACACAACAGATTTTTTAAATTATAATAAACAGATTGCTATATTTTTACCTCTCGCTGAGAGAGGTATTGGATTAATGCTAAAATTCGCATATCCAGATTTTATTGAATAAGCACGATTTAAGGTCCCTAGAATCCGGTTATAACATCTTTAAAATGATGTCTGTGTGTGTGTATGTCTGGATGTTGTAGGGACGATTCCTCAAAAAGTATAAGACTTAAGAACTGTTTAACTATGGATTCCTCAATCTGACATTCCTAGGAAGAGTTGAAAAGGTTTTGGTAACAATTAAACAACCGGAAGTAGTTGTTTCTTAGAAAAATTCTCCATCTAATACACTTAAAAATTTTATTATATCTTGTATACATAGATTTAGAGATAAAGACACTATAATATATAGAGTAATCTAATCGCAGAGGCTAAAGCAGTAGGGAAACCAGTTGCCACATTCCAATGTTTATAACATAGTTTGTAAATGACACATGTCAGTGTCAAAAATCAACAGTTTTAGTAATATTTTGATAGCTTTTTCTGGGAAGCATATTTAGTCTTTCTTATTGTTTCATTAATTAAATATTTGAAATTATAGGTAAAATCTGAATAATGAATTGGAAGAATCTCTCACATTTGGCAACAAATATTTATAATTAGAATTATATGTGTGCAAAAGACATGTTAAATACAATAAAAAACAATATTTGGATAAAGTTCTGTAATTTTTTGTTATAAAACGACGGTTCGAAAGCGAAGTGCAATACAATACTTATATAGCCTAATGTGGAAATAGTGAGAGGTCTTGTGCTGGCCACAACAGATTTTTTTTATTGTTTTTACTCAAGCATCAGCAGCTGTAATCTAATTCCTCCAATCCCTCAGCTGTGTTCCAACTTCCAAACAAGAGGTGCCTATTTTAGAATCCAACCAAAAATATTTGAGATTGTTGTAGGTATATATTGAAAGGGAATAAAGACATTTTGTAGTAAGTCTTCGATTAGATAATTAAACATTTAGTGTTGATATAAAACTGATCATAAAAAAGCGTTGAACAAAGCCCCCGTTAAGTTGCGAACAAGTCTCGAAGTCCTAACAGCTTACAGCTTACACACCACGTCATAAAACAAACAAACCATTCCTCATTATCGGCCAATGATCTTTCTTTTATAGCTACATGTTGTATTTACAAAGCAATAACATACCACGATTCTATGCATTTTACGACATAGCTAAATATGCGACACTTTTTTCTATACACTTGTCGTTTATATTACAGTAATCACATACCGACTAGATAATACGTGGAAAAATATTTTACCTTTATTACTGATAGAACTACTTAGCACTACAACTATAATTTCAGTACGGTTATTATTATTTTATTCAGATGATAAGGCTCTAAACACTAGGTATTTTATGTTTGCTACCTATAAGATCTACTGTAACATTGCACTTAGGCTGTGTCCTTTTATCACCCTAATATCTAAATCCTAAATTTATATAGTGATTATTTAGGATTTTAGGAATTAGATTTTAGGGTTTTGCAGGAGCACATTATGCCTTGAAGTTGACGCGCACTAATTAAACAAATCATGTTCGTTGCTTTAATTTGTACAAAACGACAAATTTACTGTCAAATAATAGCTTCTTAGCTTCTATTTTTATGAAATACAATATTAACGTTTACTCTGAAGCATCAAATTGAATTGAATTTTATAATTTATTTTTGTTGTTCTAAAGTGTTGCCGTACAAACCAATGGATATCACTAGTGTGCCATTCGGAGTTGTATTTATGTGAAAAAGACCTAAATCCTAAATACTAAATGCCAAAATGCGACATCGGACACAGTCTTAGTATTTTAGGAATTAGATTTTAGAGTTTTGCAGGAGCACACTATTAATTTCATAGCATATTTTAATGTCATCCACGTACAAAAGTATGTCACAGTTTACGAAATTACAAATGTCATTAATTAACAAAACGAGAAGCATAGACCCTAAATTTGAGCCCTGTGGAACGCCAGATACAGATATATAAGACCTACTTATATAGCCATTATACACTATAAAGAGATCGCGATTAACTAGGTAAGAATTAAAAAAAGAAATTAGTAAAGGATTAAAACCGAAGTAATCGAGTTTCTGAAAAAGTATATCGCGACTGATCTTATCAAAGGCCTTTGAGAAATCAGTGTAAATAACATTTAATTGGCCATTCTTATCCAGTACTTCGGATACTTGTTGAGTGAATGTTGAGTGAATGTAACCAGTTACTGAAAAAGTAACCGCGGTTAGCATGCTTCAATTTCGGAATATACTATTAGTGTCACGCTGTAAACACGTCTGTTAAGATAATTTTAATATCTATGTAAAGTCCAAATGTTATTGATGCTGAACTGGTGTAACTTTAAAAAAGATTAATTCAAAAATTCAATGATCTCCTTAAATTACACTGCAGTGTATACACGCTGTTATTAACTGCATTAATTTTGAAACAATCTGACAGTTGTTATATTACCCTGATTTTTCTTTCTTTTGATATCTGTCAGGTATAATTTTCTACTTGTATTAATACAAGGTCTCTTGGATCATATAACATCACTAGTTTATGGTTTTAATATATGCATGTTTGAAATTAAAGATTTTGAAGAATAACTTTCACCAACCAAGGCCTAAAAAAATTATGGCTGTCTTTTATGATTTTCCTTTGTAATAAGCGTGAAAATATACACTTTTTATTGTTGGTCGTAAATAAAAAAATGTAATTTCATTTGCATTTATAGATGCAATTACAATTTTTTTGTCGTCAAGCCATCCACGGTTTCCAGATCTTCTTCTTGTGATCTTCAGCATTTGATCCCTCGACCTCAGCTTATTAACCATGGTAACTACTGAACCAACACGTTCGTTTAAAACAACTGTATTCCTTCACGAAGAGTAGTAATAACGTCTGCAGTTCTTCAATTTTAAGTCAACAATGCAATTGTCTCTTTCTGTTATCTTTTCCTGGTTGCTTGGAACATCCCGTGGAATTATTCAACAACCGTTTGTCATTAACAACAGTTGTTCGGGCAAAACAACATTAACTTTGTTATGAAGAAAATAATTATTAGGACTTGCACCGTAATCTGAATCAAAACGGGAAGAATGACAATTGTCTCTCGGTAGTATAGTTCAGTCAATAGAGGATTTTATCGTAAAAAAAATTCAAATTCTTGACTCTAAGCATTTTTGAGTTTTTGGCCATTTTATCGAAAATAGTAGCCTATATCAAAATTATAACAGATTACGAAATTAAAGACCGTATTTTCTTTTTGAACAAAAGGGTTTCTTACTTTTTTTTACTTGGGATTAACTCCAGAGAGTTCATCCTCAAAAACACTCATTTATTGCACCTTTGATTCAAGATGGCGGCCCAAGACAAAGGATTTTTTTTGGTCTTCAATGATTGGGCTAGTAAAAGGATAAAGAAATCTTTGATAACTTTACGTAGATGGCCCCAGTCTAACACACTACTGATTTTATAACATACTGTTAATTTTTGTGTTGGATTATATTTTGAGAGATGCATTCTTATTTGTTTTATTTTTCAAGTAAGATGTTCATTCTCACGGAAAAAAATCTGATGTGGCCAGCACAAGACCTCTCGCCATTTCCATATTAGGCTATATAATTACATATTGTATTTAACATTTCTTGTAATCACAAAAAATTATATTTACATTTATTATTAATATATTTTTATATTTTTCAATTCAGTACATAAATAAGTGTATTCCTACTCTTCTAAATGTTCGAGATTCTTCAAATTCATTGGCGATATTGGCGGTATTTCTGATAAATAAATAAATAAATATATCATCACGGCATATTACCCATTTCTGGGTGTGCCAGTACCTACAACACATGTAGACATCGGTAATGATGACGATATATTTTACCGTGTGGGCGCTTACCAGGCGTTACCTCACGGGCACTCATAGCTGGTGTAGAGAATGACAGGGGTCACTTTTGTGCCATTTAAAATTGGAAATATTTGGTGTCTGTCGGGATCGAACCCAGTTCTGATGTGTATTTGTAATATATGTACTATAATTTTAAATAATTAATTAATAATAAAATAAGGAATATTAAATTTACTTCCCAGAAAAAGCCTTCAGCAATGTGCTACTGATATTTTTCTGTCAATTACAAACATTTTAATCTTTCAACTGGTTTCCCTGGTGTTATTTGGGCTGTGAGATTTATTACACCAGATTATGTTAGAATTATATAATTATAAATCTCTATCTGTAATTCTATAGAACATATAATAAAAATATTCAATGTATCGGAGTACTTAAATTTAATATTTGTAATAACATAAATTTCCAAAATAAATATTTAGATTTTTTTAAGAAAGTACTATTTCCGGTTGTCTAATTTTTAACAAAACCTATACAGCTCTTTCCATTAATGTCAGATTAAGGAATACATTTTTAAATTGGTCTTTAGACTTATACAATTTGAGAAACCATCTTTCCAACATCTAGACACACACATACTCACTCACACACACACTCACACACACACACACACACACACACACACACACACACACACACACACACACACGTAGAGAGAGAGAGAGAAATATTATTGTAAAAATGTTAAAATCGGATTCTAGAGATCTTAAGATCTGCATATTTTATGCATGAATCCAATACCTCTTATAGCGAAAGGTAAAAATGTTTAATTAATTAACTCATGGCATTATTTTGTAACAAAACATTTCTATCATTGAAAAAGCTGTAATCCTGATAAATCTAGCGTAGCACAACATATGTTTATTAATAATCATAAAATTGACAATTCTAATATAAAATTATTGAAACAAGTTGATAATAATAGATATTTAGACGCACATGAGAATTTGATAATACATAAATTTAAAGATAAATTGATGAACGCGGACCTAGGTCCCATCCCAAATTTTAAATTATATGAGTTAATATAAGACAATTACTTTGTTTAATCTTAGTTACCCAATTAGGTATCCATTCACCTATGACTCCTGTCCCTATATAACCCGTGTTCTCTCCCTTATTCCTCAGAGCTGTTTTGACCTCTGGCATGGTTTACATGCTGAGTAATCTTAACTTCTCTGTTTTCACTTTGTAGTTTCTACTGATGATGAGAACTTAGTTCTCGAAATACGTATATAGTTTTTAAATTTATTGTTATGGTTAAGGGGTTCTTTATTTAGTTATAACTTTACCTTAAGACTCCATTTTAGTTTTATAAAAATACCCGGGTAGAATTTTTTTCATGGGTCTCTCACCACCTCCTCTGACAGAAAAGGGTGCCACTTCCAAAACGTTAAGGGCTAGAAATACTCCTATATATTAAATTATAGAACGCGATAAATTTTATGAAAAAATCATATTTTATATATTTTTGTTTAGCAGTCATATGTATGTCTTTCCTATATGATTATCTTCGTTTCTTCTTTTCTTGTCTTCTCTCTTTCTTATTGGAAGCAAAGAGCATAACGAAAGGCAATCCCCGCGACCGTTAGAAGCAGATAAATATTCTCCTATTTTTCAACTTTGCTATCTCTAACAGAACTATACGATATATCAAGAAGCAATAAGTTTTGCATTACAAATTGCGAGCATTCAATTCACGGTATTCGCAGTTATCTTGATTGGTAATAAAATGAGGACTTTTTTGTTTCTTTATCGCTGGGTTTACTGGAGTGTTCTACGTAATTTATGGCATTTTTATATAGTTTTATTACACTAGAAGAAAAAGAAGCAATTTATTAGCGGGTATAACATTCTTAAGCTCAGCCTTTGCAAATTGTTACACTAAAATAAAACATAGTAGAAATTTACAATATTTCTGACCGTAAACGAAACTATGTAGGAGACGAGCCCAGACTAATAACAGTACGACCGGCGCTCATTTTCAACAAACTATAAAGACTACACAAAGTTCTTTCGATTACTTTAAATATAGACTTGAAACATAAAAAGAAATCTGATGTCGCCAGCACAATACCTTCCGTCAGTTCTATATATTTTGTACAAATCCCATACCGAAAGTTCCTTGAAAAAGTTTCTATAAATCCAATATAATTATTACACAAGCATACATTATGTAAATTTCACTTCTAGGTCCAATGCTGGCCACAACAGATTTTTTATAGCATTTATCCATTTTCATTTTAAGACTTTTATTTCTAAAAATTCACTGAGTTGTCCAAATACTCTAAAAAAAGGGTACACTTACGTTATATTGTCTTTACAATCAAATAATATTACTACCAAGTTCATGTCACTACCCATTTTTGAATTATTGCCCCGAAAATCAATATAACCCAAATTAGACAAAAACTTCAAAATGATAATTATATTTTTTATAGTTGAAGAAACAGTAAAATTAGTATGTTCTTTTATTATTTTTTATAATTTTTGAAATTATAAAACCTATAAAAATGGAAAAATTTATAGAAAATTCAAATAATGTTACTGCCATATTTATATTACTACCCATTTTTTAATTATTGGCCCAAAAGTCAATATACCCCAAATTTAGATAAAAACTTCAAAATTTTCAAAAATCTAATTTTTATGTAGCTAGATACTTCTCAATACGCTGATTCCAAATTTTGAAACCGCAGGTCGATATCTCTTTTCGTATTCGAGATATTTAGATTTAAAGTTTTGTTCAAAACTGCCCATTTTTGGGTAATAACCCAAAAATGGGTCGAGATATGAATTTGGCGACATCGCCATTCGATTCTACGGGCAAAATTACATAAGTGTACCAATTTTCATAATTTTTGTCCCACCGGTTCATTTTTTATGAATAAAAGTTTGAAAATGGCCAAAATCTGAAAAAATCCTAAGGGGTACCCCTTAGGATTTTTTCGATTTTTTGCCATTTTCAGTTATTTTGCTTTAGAAATTGTATGTGGCGTTCAAAAATTATGAAAATTGGTGTACTTATGTAATTTTGTCCGTAGAATCGAATGGTGTTGTCGCTAAATACATATCTCGACCCATTTTTGGGTTATTACCCAAAAATGGGCAGTTTTGAGCAAAACTTTGAATCTAAATATCTCGAGAACGAAAAGAGATATCGACCTGCGGTTTCAAAATTTGGAATCAGCGCATTGAGAAGTATCTAGATACATAAAAATTAGATTTTTGAAAATTTTGAAGTTTTTATCTAAATTTGGGGTATATTGACTTTTAGGGCAATAATTCAAAAATGGGTAGTGATATGAACATGGCAGTAATATTATTTGAATTTTCTATAAATTTTTCCGTTTTTATAGGTTTTATAATTTCAAAAATTATAAAAAATAATAGAACATACTAATTTTACTGTTTCTTCAAGTATAAAAAATATAATTATCTTGTCACATTAGAAAAATAATCTTCTTAAGACTCAAGGTAATTTGTCTTGTCAATGTTTGTTTACCCGCTATGAGGAAGTGCAGGTTTAAATTAATTTACAAATATTTTTATCTTCATTGTGAGTTTATGGTCGGTTGATAATGAAAGAGAAGATCTTTATTTATCCTGCAAATTGATGAATGAAAGGAAAATTATGCAAGGAAGCTCACCTAACTGTACAACAGTTTTTGTCTATATTTTTTATAGGATAAATAATATCTTTTATACATAAACAAGTACCAGAACGGATACTGATATAGTGAAATATAATAATATACAGTTGCTTTCATTAGATTACAGAATGGGTCTTCATTTTCATAGATAATCTCTCATTGAAATAATATTTCAATTTGTAGTAGAATGAATAGACTTTATTAAATAACATTATTATTTAGGATTTTAGAAATTAGATTTTAGGGTTTTGCAGGAGCACACTATGCCTTGAAGTTGACGCGCACTAATTAAACAAATCATGTTCGTTGCTTTAATTTGTAGAAAACGTCAAATTTACTGTCAAAAAATAGCTTCTTACCTTTTATTTTATGAAATATAATATTAACAATTATTCTGAAGCACCAAATTAAATCGAATTGTATCATTCATTTATGTTGTTCTAAAGTGTTGCCATACAAATCAATGGATGACATTAGTGTGCCATTCGGAGTTGTATTTATGTGAAGAAGACCTAAATCCTAAATACTAAATGCCAAGATGCGACATCGGACACAGCCTACGTGTAAAAATAAGTCTGCATATAAATAAAGTCATGATTCAAGGCTCTAGGAAGATCGGCGAAATTCGTACCCGATTAAATATATTTGAACGTCCTACATCTTACGGTAAAAGGTTATCTGAATGTATATCGTGAATTTCAGCTAAAATGGAATATTTACTATTCTGCCATTAATATAAAAAAAAATATAAAAATATTTTACCCAATTCTCTCAGTACAAGATTGCCAACTTCTCCAAGAAGACTTAGATAGACTCTCCAAATGGTGCTCAATTAATAAATTACATTTTAATCTAAATAAATGTACAGTAATGTCTTTTACTAGGAAACTATTGCCAATTATTTATAATTATACGATCGAAAATGTCACCTTGTCGCGATCTACTACTGTACGAGATCTTGGAGTCAAATATGACACCAAATTTACATTTACACATCATATACAAGATATATAACAGTGCCATGAGAATGCTAGGCTTCATAATAAGAAATACTTGAACTTTCCTAAATTTATCAGCAATTACGAGCCTATACTTTTCTTTCGTCCGCTCTAAGCTGGAGTACTGTCACATCATTTGGAACCCTATTTACGAAGTTCATGAAGATCTGATTAAATCTGTTCAAAAAAAATTCTCAAATACCTTTATTACAAGGCACATAATAACTACCCTGATTATTCTGTAAATTATAAACAGTTGTTACATATGTTTAATTTCAAGAATCTCTTTGAACGCCGTGAAAATGCCCTAATAATACATCTATTTAAAGTTGTAAACAGCTGCGTTGACGATCCTTGTACTTTTTCCTCTCTCCAATTTCATATTCCCTCTTTTCGTACCAGAAGTATCTTTACTTTTTATTTACCGGGTGCTAGAACTAATTATTTAATGCTGTCGCCTATATATCGTATGTGCAATCTTTATAATTGTAGATTTTCGAGGATTGATATATTTCATTTGGAATTTAAAAATTTCATTAATATGTTATGTAATATGTCATAAGCATTTTGTTTATTTTTATGTATTGTTGAGTGTATTATGTATTTTTTACAACCCTTTTTCTGGGCTTAGCCTGTCGCGTTGATCATTAAATAAATAAATAAATGAATAAATATATTATATATGATACCAGTTACATATACTGTACCGTTCCAGATAAAATGAACTGATATATAATCCGCAAATTCTAAAAAAAATAGGCATACGCACTGGAACTTCTGGGTTTTAGCGAGCATTGTTGTTCCTACATGCACTTGTACACTAGTAAAGTGAGAGAATTTTAACATTTATTATAAACTCTTCCAAACCACTAAATATATGCTACATTGTCATATAGATTGTAGAGTGTAAATTTGAGAGAACGAGAAATAAACGCAGTAAATTTTAACAACAAAGTTAGATTATAATTTCATTATATGACAATGACAAATGCTAACAACAATAATCAACATAAGATGAAAACCATTCTGTTCAATCCAGATGGTAATAAACAATAACCTTTAATTCTGTTAGCAGAACCCAAAAATTTCCAATTAGTTTGAAACCAGTTTCAAATTACGCACTCGTACTGAAAAATTGGCAATTAGTTGTATATTTTGTTGTGCGAACAAACATATTATTGAAGATCTTGAAGAAGAAAAACGATTCAAGACTCTAAGAAGATGGTCGCAATTTTGAACACCCTACACATTACGCCAAAAGAGTATTTGAAAATATATGTTTAACAATATAGACTTCCAAATATGTCCTCCTCTTCTAATTCTTGTTGAATGCGCCCCTGTTGCCATGACAACCAACTGCATGCGATAGTTTCGTGTTAGCATGACTCCTCTTCGTTAGTTCGACATAACCCAGGTTCAAGGTTACGCAGACGATGCAAGAGCAAACGAGCAAGTTGCGGCTTAGCGAATCGGAATCGACCAGATTCCCACAACACTAGGACGAGGACTAGAGTTCAGGAATTCAAATAGTTTCGGTGGAAATATTTTTTAAAAAATTAGCTCTTACCGTAGAATTGGACTGTCATATTAAAAAATCTGATGTGGCCAGCAAATTCCATGTTTAAATAATCGATTATCATGGCCCTATAGCGCTCACCATCTACTATAACAGTTCGACCTTCATCATTTTCGAAAAAGTAAGTTCCAATGACGCCACCTGACCATAGTGCGCACCAAACAGTCTCATTTGGACATGTAATGGTACCTCGTAAATCACATGAAGATAATCCTCTGTCCATATCTGGCAATTTTGCTTATTAACATACCCAGAGAGGAGAAAATGTGCCTCACCAAAGAAAAAGATAATCCGCGAAAAATCATCATCAACTTCCAAGTGCTCTAAAAACGCAATCTGTGTAAATTCTTTGCCGTACATGATCCATGTCGTAAATGTGTAGTTGTAAACCAATATTTGACATTTTGAAAACACGTACTTATACTGACAGATTTATATTTACAAATCAAATATATTTCTACTTAATTCTTCTTAACACGGTTTCATTATTATTGTAAATGTAACAGTGACATTTGTTTAAATACGTCAAAATTTTATTAAAGTATTATGTTTTTGTTTGACGCATGGGTCAGATGATGTACAAAAATAAATTATTTTATAAATTTATATTTAAAGTTATTTAAAGTTTTTTAAAGTTATATTATCGTAGAATTGAAGATTGTACCATTATATTATGTTTTTAATAGTAAAAATTATATTCAATGCAATTTTTTCAAGAAAAACTGGTAAAAGCTTGTATAAGTGATACTTCCGGTTATCTGATATACACTAAAAACTAATCAACTCTTCCCACATTAGTATAGAATGGGTATACAAAATTTCAAAATTTTCTGATTGATAGCATTTGAGTAATCGTGTCCACAGGATCCACACACACATACACACATACACACACACATACATACTCACAGACATCATTGTAAAAATGTTAAAATCGGATTCTGGGGACATCAAAACGTGCTTATTCACTAAAATCTCTATATGCGATTTTCAGCACGATCCCTATACCTCCCTTACCTAGTGTAGCGGGAGGTAAAAAGAATGAAAAAACTTATTGTCTATTGCTCTTGTAATACTTAGTAGGTTTCCTTTAATTACTTTAATAGCTGTTGTGTGTTTTTGTGTTCTATATAATTAATTATCAATAATTTCATGTTACACTCCATTCGTCTACTTCAAAATAGTCAGAAACAAATTACCAATAAGCTTAGTCTATCTTCTTTTGCTTTAAACTAAATTGGACTACTTATTAGCTCTTCAAAGTTGTCAAAATGTTAATCTTGATCTTACGTCAAGAAAATTTGCAAATAAATTTGGCAAAATTCCAAATTAATGAGGCATTAAATTGATTTAAATAGCCATGATCGAATTTTAATCATAACAGTCGTAATTATCTCATTAAAATGACTGGAAGAGACAGTCTGGTTTTTATACAGGATTAGCAAAAAACTTATTGGGAATTGGAGCACAAATATGTGACACATATCGCAAAAAAGACTTCATAATTAATATAGAATCATAAACAAAGAGAATGAATTACTGTCGTCTTCAAATAGGATGTCCAATAGTCAAGGATTCATGGACAAGCAGATGAGCTAGCTAAAACGGGATCCCGAACCGTTATGAACTACTAAAAAGCCATAGGGAGAAGTAGATCAAAAACTAGGAAAAAGCAGACAGTCCAAGTTTCAAGACCTAAGATTTATGACAGGTATTTCGTAGGCGCGTGCCTGAGTGTCTGGTCGCGAATCTGAAGAACTAGATTCGATTCCGGCCGACACCAAACGAAATATTTCCCATTTTAAGTGGCACCAAAGTAACCCTGTGGTGCATTCTCCACGCCAGCAATGAATACCCGCGACGTGACTCCTGATAAACGACTGAACGGTACAAATATGTCATCATCATTACCGAAATCTGTATACAGAGCAGATTGGCACACCCAAACCAATCCTTGATGATTTATTTATTTATTTTACTTTACTAGTCATTGTCTTCAAATACCATCTAAGAGGGGTCGTTTTTATATTCCCAGACTAGGCAGTTATTTTAATGTAATTTTTCATTATATTGTTTTTTAATCACACATGCCTTGGTAACGCGTATGATAATTTACAAAACAATTACAGCAATATTAGTTCTAAATATGTCAGTTTGTGTTGCCAGGAAAGATATCCTGTTGCTCTTGGATCCGAGTACCCGGATCTCAAAATATCCGGTTCCTCGGATATCCGATATTCGGATATTGAAGCGGATATCCGTAAATTTAATTCGGATTTGGATCCGGATCCAGATTTGAGTCTGGGTCCCTTTTGGATTCGGATCTGAACTTGGATCTGGATCCGGATTCGATGTTTTGTTTACGGATCCGGATCCGAATATTAATTCTGGATCCAATTCTATTAACTATATCAAACAAAAATTTATTGTGGATTATTTCATAATCAGATTTTTTGGTTTTGAAACTTCATGATAATACTTATACCTTCAATTATTATCATCGGGTTCAATATTGAGAATATTCGAAACCGAGAACCGATGTGGATTCTGAAATTCAATATCTAAAATCCGATACTCATACTCATATTCGGATCCGGGTCCAAAATCCAATACTCAGATTTGGATCCAAAATCCGATTCTCAGATCCGGATCCAAAATTCGATACTCAGATCCGGATCCAAAATCCGATACTCAGATCCGGATAGTTCAACAATCAATTATCCGGATATTTTTGGATCCGAAACCGAAACTATCCGGATCCCACCACTAATAAACACTGAACATCCCTCGCAGATTAACTAAATGGTACCTCACGGCAAAATACTCCTGGCTACATGAAAACTCTGTGACTGCTCCCAAAAACCAATATAGAGCCAGCAATAGATCTTACAGTCGTTTTGACAAAAGTGTTTTTTAATAATAATCTATAAAAAGTATTAGTTTTAATTCCATCTGCAGTATTTGTAGCATGTCTTCCTGATATGACACTCATAAGACTATAAATCTTTTCTTGTTGGGTTCAGTAACATTGAGCAAGTTCAAGTGACTGTAGTTGTCATCAAGAGAGCTGTGACTGAGACATTGCACTTGTTACGGGTCGTGATCGTGTGTTGTCATCTACAGGCTTCTTGCTACGCTTCTAAGTTGTCTATGTCTTATGCTGTGTCATATGACGGCACGAAGTATAAAGATACACTGCAAATAATTTTTTTTGAAACATATTCTACAAGAAAAAGATTTCCATCTTAAGTGCTAAGCAATTTTTGCTTGTTGTCCTTTTTGTATTCCTGAATTTATTTAAAGGATAATTACTTCATTCTTATAATTGATTAGAGTCTATTAAGTTAAAGCTATTAAACTTAGTGAAGCATAAACAAAAAGATTAACTAAATCTAGTAAACAAACAAATGACAACAGTATTAATGGCTTGTAAGATCATTTATAACATCCATTAAATAATGCAGTTTTCTGCAAAGTTAATAAGAACTTAGTACATCAAAGGGACACCGAACATAGAAAAAAAGAAGGATAATAGAAAAAAAAAGCTATTATCTTAACCAATTATAGAAGCTGTTTCCATAGTTTCTGGTTAGTGATTGGCTAGGTACAGTCGGGACAGCAGATTGGCTTGAAATATCGAAAAACTGGAATTTTGACTAAAAAGTTCAAAATTTCTAAAAATTCAATTTTTATATTTTTATATACTCCTCAAAGCGCTGATTACAAATTTTGAAACCGCAGGGTAATACCTCTTTAATTAATAGTAAAATTTAAAAAAAAATCTGTTGTGGCCAGCACAAAACCATCCGTCAATTCGATGTATTTTGTATATATCCCATACCAAAAGTTCCTTGAAAAAGATTCTGTATATCCTATAAAATTGTAACACGAACACACTATTTTTTACAAATTCTATACCGAAAGTTCCTTTCCCTGTTTTATTAGGGGTTGCTGTTTCTTACTCTTCTCTTTTAATCATTCCTGTCGAACGTATCGTCTTCACACAATTCTTCCTCTCTCAAATCTTCTGCTACACAGACCTTCCATCTTCTTCTCTTTGGAGGGACACTCTATCACATTCACACATAACTTTCTGACCCTATACTTTCAACTTTGGTTTTGTATTTGACACTGACATTTGTCAATTAAATTTTTCTGAATATATCTGTTGTCTCCATAATTTTAACAAAGCTGACTAATTTTTGAAAGTTAATCTCTCTTATTCTATAACTCTATATCTATTGAATATGAACGAAACTGTATAATCAAACCGTATAGAGAATAAGATATTCTTTCATATTGATAATCACAAAATGTCGAAAAATAATATTTAATTGCGTTATTTCAAGAAAAACTGTTAAAAACTTCAAATAAGGGTACTTCCGGTGGATCAATTATAACCAATCAGCTCTTCATATGGATGTAAAGAAGAGGAATACGAAAGAATTATAATTTTTAGAATTGTAGTATTGGAGTTATCGTCGGAGAAAAACAGGAATGTCAGATTGAGGAATTCATAGTTAAACAGGTCTTAAGTATTATAGTTTTCGAGGAATTGTCCTTCCAACATCCACACACACACAAACATCATCGTAAAAATGTTATTATCGGATTCTATGGACCTTAAAACTTGTTTATCCACTAAAAATTGGATATATCGATTGATTCCAATACCTCTCTTAGCGAGAGGTAAAAATTGGTAATATACAGACATTGTAGTACCATTCATTCTACTTTTTGGTGAGTCAATTTCTTCAACCATAACTCCACTAATTATTCTCACCTCCATTAATTCTCGCTTCTATTATTAAGTTATTAGACTCTACCAATTTAGACAGAACAACAAATATTGCAACTTGCAAATCCTTTAAATCAATATTTGCTTTGCTGCATAATTTACATAGTAATTCTCGTTTATCCTTAACCCTTTTTCTTATTTGACTCACGCTATTCTTCTTCCTCTGCATTTACCTAACACGAACCCAACAGTAATTATTCGTACAACACGCAGGATCAAATAGCAATCTTAACATCTAGTGGGTGTTGGACGGACGTTTCCTCGAGAATTACTTAATAGTACTGACTCTCTAAATTACTGGAACGTGACGGACATAGCCGATAATGAACGAAGAAACCCGAATGATTAAGGCTATTGTTCCTAATCTATTATTGCACAATTATTTATCTGTAGATCATTTGTTATAGGACATAAAATCAAGAGAAATATGTCTCATTGAAATCCAAAAGATCGCCATAAAACTTTGAAACACCTCTTGTTACAAATTGAAGTAAATTTAAATGTCAAAAAAAATATAGTGATATACTATATAACTGATCTGTCTCTGTCTGTAAAAATATGAAAACTGTAAAACCAATAAGTGAATAACTTTTATTATCCTGAAAGGCATCAACGTATAACGGTGTTCTGAACAATAATTGCTTCTTGTAAATACACTTACTATTACTACATTTATGTTTTGACGTAAATATTTGCTAAGAATTCCAATGAGAGTAAACTTTTGATAATTTAATTAAGATATCCCGTTATTCTGCTATACATATAAATGCTTATTTACTGGCAAGACTTTAAAATTAACGGCAGATTAAAAGAGGAGGAGTTCAGTAATTTATTTTTGTTAGGAAATAATATTTATGGCTTTATTTCTGTAAATCACTGCACCTAAAAGCAATTATTAATATTTTGGGTTATTTAAAACATAAATATGTCTTATTCATAAATCCGATATCTCAAAATTTTCTGGATTTACTATAAACTAAATTAAACGAAATATTTACAATTGTATACACAGCAAGTGTAACCTACATTTTACGCTTACTGTGTTGTAACTTGTCTAACTATGCGGTAAAATAATCAAAATACATTGTACGTATATGGGCATTTAGAAAAGAAATCATCTTTACTATAATAAAGTTCATGTAAAAAAGTACTACCTACATAAGTTATTTATTTACTTTAACATTTCCTATATTTAAAATTAATTTATATAAACCAAAATGACGGCAGCGACATCTGTCATTATTGTAAAAATCCGCCGTTACCGACATAGTCACCGATCGATATACCTGTCAAATACGCGAGGCGAACATTGCTGAAATGTCAAATATCGACACCTACCTATTATTTATTACGAAGAAAACATGAGCAAATAAATATATTATCAGTCATAAACAACGTCTATTATTACAAATAAATTTTCGCTAGAAGAAGTACTCTAATGAAGGTAAGTAAAATCAAATTTGGAAATTGACTTAACCCCAGTATTTTAAACTAACCCTTTTCAGAAGTACAACCTATCTCATTAAAAAAAGTAATTTTCATTATCGTCGGACAAAAAATTTGATACAATTCTCGTGCGTGAAGTATTTTACAGCGCTCCAGCTAATGAGGAACTCGCCTTAAGGGCTCGTGCCTTAAACAAACCTGTCGCGCTGTAAAATACAACTTACACGCACTCGAATGTAAATAACTATTAATTCATTCTATAAATAAGTTTCTTCTTACTCTTCTAAATGTTATATACAATACGTTCAGAAAAAAAATACTATTTCGGAGTAGGCTATGAACACAGAAACATACGTCTGATCATTAATCAATTCAAAAGTGAAGTAGTCAAAATTTATCGTGAAATCTACTTTTAAGGAGAAAAGATAACAAAGAAGGGTACGAAATATTGCTGTTCATCTTTTTCTAATTTATTTCTATTTCTGAAATAAGAATTCAAGAAGAGAAGCTTTGATTTCATTAGATAACATTTTTGACAATATCTCGTCTCAAATTGACATTTAATAAATACTTTCAAATTGACAATTGACATACGTTGTGTTTTGTTCATAGCCTACCCCGCGTTAGGAATTTTTTTGAACACACCTCCTATGGAAATGGCGAGAAGTGTTATGCTGGCCACAACAGATTTTTTCTAGAGACTTCAATGCTACATCACAAACAAAACTTCTTAGTATTGTACCATTGTTCCTTTTGTATTTTAAGTAAACCCAAGTCTTCCTTTGCCTTTACCAGATCCTTGGTAAGGTCTATACATATTTTAATGATATTTTCGTCACATTTAATGCGTACGAGTCTTGTCACGGACATCCAGAGTGCGTTGACACAATGCGTAACTTGTATTGCGCATACTAAGTGCGTTAGTCACAACATGTTATTATACGGCTAGCATTTATAGCGACGCTTAGATATGCAAAGGTTTATAAGAGTATAAAATATTGGTACGGTGATTATTATGTAGTTTATAGTCTATTAGATTATTGATGAAAAAGAGGTGTAAAATAAAAAAAATCTTTGGTGATTAGATTATAGGTGCAGAATAAAATAATTTTGGTGCATTTTGTAATATTCACCAACCAAAAATCTATTGTGGCCAGCGCAATATTCTCGCCATTTTCATTTTATGTTATATAAGTATTGTATTGCACTTCGCTATCGAACCGTCGTTTTTAACAAAAAAATTACAGAACTTTACCCAAATATTGTTTTTATTGTATTTAACAAGTCTTCTGCGCACATACAATTCTAATTATATCTATTTTTCATTGTATGAGGAAGTTCCTAAATTTCAGAGTTTCTTCCAATTCATTAACTAGATTGGCGGTATTTCTGATGGATATATGAGTTTTACCTACAATTTTAAATATTTAATTAATAAAACAATAAGAAAGATTAAATGGACTTCCCAGAAAAAGCTTTCAGAATGTCACTAAAACTGTTGATTTTTGACACTGACATTTGTCATTTACAAACTATGTTATAAACATTTGAATTTGCAACTGGTTTCCTTAGTGCCTTAGCCTCTGCGATTAAATTATTCTATATGTTACAGTGCCTTTATCTCTAAGTCTACACAAGATATAATAAAAAATTTTGATGTATCAGATATAGAATTTTATGTTCTTCAATATTTGTAATAACAAAAATTTCCAAAAAATTATATTTAGAAGATTTTTTAAAGAAACTATTACTTCTGGTTGTCCATTTGTTACCAAAATCTAATCAGCTCTTCCCAGAAATGTCGGATTGAGGAAACTCCAGTTAAATATTTTTTAAGTCTTATAGTATTTGAGAAACCCTGGTTCCAATATCCACACATCCACACGCATACACACACACATACGCGCGCAAACACACACACACACATACATACGCACACACATACTTACGGACATCATCGTAAAAATGTTATAATCGGATTATAGGGACCTTAAAACGTGCTTATCCACTAAAATCTGGATATGCGAATTTTAGTATGATTCCAATACCTCTCTTAGCGAGAGGTAAAAATCTTGTATGTTATACATTGCGAAATGAGCGTTTTAGGCACTTGACGTATTGTATCACTCGCTTACGCTCGTGCGTACAAATTTCACTTCGCGTGCCTAAAACACTATCATTTTGAAACTTATTATATAAATAGTTATTATAAAATTTAAAATTCAATTTTCTCGGTTCCCAAACATTAGTTTAGATGCAGAATTTAATTCTCTATTCGAATCATTGTTGTCTAAAATTAATAGGTCACTTTTGCGTATGGAAACACTGAAATACCATGTTAAATGCCTATGGCCCGGTTTTCGGGTATAAATAGTTTTTGAATATTAATAATTTCAAGATTCTTATTTCGGATGTCTCTTCGTCATTCACAATTCCCGCGCTTCGTGGACCGGAAATTCGTGCTACGTGATGTATCCTACACCGGATGTGGCGATCTTCGTCTGTGCAATTTCCTTTGTGTTGGAGGAACCGTTACTTACGCGAGGCCAATGATACTAGGATGCAGTCATTATGGATTATTAAATATTATTACTGTTTAAATTTTTGTTGTATCATTTCAAATTGTATGCACTTAAAGACCTTGAAATGAAAACAAAGTGACCTTTATGTTTTTGTATTGATGTAGATAGTAAAAGTTCAAGAGAATATAATATAATAAGAACATACGAGGTGTGGCAATTAAATAACGAGATTTATTTTTTCCGGCTTTCCTGAATTTGGCAACATTGCAGTTTATGTCATATTAATTTGTCATCCTCCCTCCGTACACTGTTAAAATTTCAAGATAATTAGGCAAACCGTTCGGCAGTAGCCTTTGATTGAAGTTAACTACTTTCTCATATTCCGCCGGAATTATGTCTGAAACTTTAAAAATCCGCTTCAGAAATGTACAAATTGTTGAAGAATGTTTATGGTGATGAGGGTCTATCTAGTACTCGAGTTTTCGAGCAGTTTAGAAGATTTAAAAAAGGAAGAAAAGATATCGGATACGATTAGCGCCTCAGCCGTGCACTGATATAATTTTTTTCAAAATGCGAGTGATTGTTCACATGGATTAGGTGCCTGAGGGGCATTTCGTTCACCAAACATATTTCAAGAAGGTGTTCTTCATGCACGGGTGAGCAGAAAAAGGGCTGAAATGTGATGGATTTAGAGATGCATTCGGGCGGGCCGGGCCGGGCTTTGAGGATTCGAAGATCGACTCGACAAAAAAAATAGCTAGCCCGGCTCGAAAATTGACTCGAAATCGAGCCGGGTTTCGGGCCGGGCCAAAGCTCGAAATCGAGTGCATCTCTAGATGGATTCTCCATGAAGACAACGCGCCGGAACAAAACGACCTGTCCGGCAAGACATTTTTGACGAAATACAAAATCATCGTATTGGTACTCACTTGACCTAGTGCCATGGGACTTGCTTTTATTCCCAAATTGTAATTCTGCGTTAAAATGCACCAAATTCGGGGCCGAGATGTAATTGTAGAAAAGCGGTAGAGCTTATGAACAACCTAACAAAAAAGGCCTGCAGGCATTGCTTCCAACAATGGAATATTCGCATCCGACGGTGCAGGGTACGGGGAGGAGAGTACATTGAAGGTGGTAATATTTGTTTTGTGTAATTTTATACATTGTAAATGTTCTACGCAGGTCATCGAACCCGCCAAAAACTGGGTTCGGTTTAGGTTCAGGTTAATTTGTTTTTTGAAAGATGAGTTCGGGCGCGGTTCTGGTTCAAGCATTAATAAAATTTGCGGTTTTGTTCGCGGTTCAGGTTCGAAATAATGTAAAATGAGAGCCGGAATTTACGCAAAACGCAACAAGAAACGAATACAATTTTCACGAAAAGTCAGCCCAGACAGCAACGCAAACGCCTAAGACGTCGATTATCGGCTGTATTTACTTTTCAAACTAAAAATTAACCTGAACCGGAGTTGAACTCCGAACCTGAATTTTAATACTCGGTTCGGTTTCGACTCACGTTCAATTAAAAATATATCTGAGGTTCGGTTCTCGGTTTGGATTCCCTAAAATGTTACGGTTTGGTTCCGGTTTTGGTTCGGTTCAGGTTCGGGTTCGATGCCCTGGTTCTAAGATCAATCTTGTTATTTAATTACCACAGCTCGTATACCAGTTTTTAACAAGACTAATAATAGAGTTAATTTATAGAGTCTTGTGGTCGTATGCACTCTCCACGCCAGCAATGAGTGCCCGTGAGGTGACGCCTGGGAAACCTAGTAACAAAATATGGGATTCATTTATAGAGCCTCGTGAGCCAACAATTAATAAGCCGTGATGATAGTTTTCAAGAAATACCACATACTTCTTCCATGGTGTTCTTTTCGTAGTAGTCTGGGAAACACTTAATTCAATTAAAAGTTGTTTTCTATATAATTCTTTCGAAAGATGACTCCAACATATATTTAGAAATTACCGTATACCATGTCGATAAATAATTTGTTAAACAACATATTTGTATTACGAATATCATTGAGGATATCCATTCAACTATGTACACAAAATCAGTATTCCAATGTTTAATGTCACTGTACAATTTTTCATTAGCATAAATAATGAATACTGGTCACATTCTATTTATAGAATGACGTCATACTGAAAGAGAACCGAACGGTTCTGCGATGATTCATAGGCCATTTTGCTAAGGTGAGAACCAAGAGAAAATATTGCAGTACGAATCACCTGACGCTTAAAAAGGATTTTATTGGTTTGTGGGAAGAATATATTTTAGCTTTGGACTTAAAGAGAGAAAGAACATAGACTATTTGTAACATAAAATGTCTTTTATAAAATATAAGTCCTTAACGTAGTTTCCTGATTACATTAGGCGTGGAGTACAGACAGGGTGACAGACGGTAATCTGACGGTTTTTCAAAAGGTAGTACTCTGTCAATTTTCAGCTATAATATCCCGAGGATATGATTTTATGACAGTTACCGAAAACGCGTTAAGGCGGAGGGAGTGTTACCTAAAAGCAACGTGCTTGAGGAAGTTGCGATGAAATTATAAGTATTTATCAATGATCGAGGGGTATTCGATGAGAAAGTTTTTTGTAATTTTAATTAAATTTATGAAGAATTTGTATTTAGTAGAACTTTTATAAAAATCACCCAATAGATGTCAAAAGTAGCTATAAATATAGTTCGGCGTGAAGTGTGTAACGATAATAAGATTGAAATTGACACTGCGAGATGCCGAGACACATATAAGTTCTATTATACAAACGTTTAATAGTAATAATAATAGAATGATATTTTCTAATTTTTTTATTTATAATAGAGTGTTTTATTGTGAGTGTGAGTGTGTATGTTATTAATTGAAGCGTTATTTTCACTATCATACCGTCAAAACGTCATTTTCAAAGTAAAACTATTAATCTGAGTGTCTGGTCGCGAACCCGGGGGAACCGGGTTCGATCCCGACTGACGCCAAATATTTCCAATTTTAAATGGCACAAAAGTGACCCCTGTGGTGCACTCTCCACTCCAGCAATGATTGCCCGTGAGGTGACGCCTGGTAAGCGCCCACACGGTAAAATATATCGTCATCATTACCGATGTCTACATGTGTTGTAGATACTGGCACACCCAGAAATGGATAATATGCCGTGATGATATATTTATTTATTTATTATTTATCTTTAATTATCTGTCAAAAAGTGATTGTTACTTAGCAACTTAATGAAATAAGTGATAATTGTCTTATGATAATTATCAGTGCAAGTTTGTTTTGATTGGTTACTTTCGCACACGTGATCAGAAATACAGGGATTCAATTGGATAATGTTTTAACCAAAAATTTTTTAGCTATAATATCCCGAGGGCATTGATAATTGCGAAATAATTTTATGACAGTTACCGAAAACGCGTTGCTTGATAACCGCCCGACACCGACAAAAATGACATGTGTAAAATAATTAAAAGTCAACTATTATTCACTAGTCGTAACACAATACTCTTTAGAGTTTGTAGAAGAGGGTCAAATGAATTTTTTCGACTGATTAAGACCCGAAATGTCTTTGGCTGATTCTCCTAATGTTTGATTTCCTTCTGTAGATATATCAAGTGATATATTTTGAGTAACTTATAAATATGAACTCATCATAATTATACAAATGTATACACCATTTAAAAAGTAAAATACTAAATTGCAAAAACTTTCTCACGAATAATCGTCCCAGGTCATAAAATTTTAATTGACCCTACAGCGGAAACATTTTCGTAAAGAGTCATTTACAGTTCATGCTTGAGTATCATATGTGACTTCATATGACAAAAGATTAAATCTTTTTAAAACACTTTTCTTGCGAAATTAAAACAGGATTTGTTTCAAAATTAATTCTTAGAAATACGTCATTTAGAATAATTAAAAACGGTTTTATTTCTTGTAATATGTTCATGATTATAAATACAGGGAGTCTCACAACTCGCGCCCCAGACGAAACTGACACTTGCCGACGACAATAGGTTGCCAACAAATAGAAGAAAATAATTTGCGGCTGCTTGCATAACGGAGTTACAAGACTTTTTAATCCACCAATCCCGGAAGGATATCTTGAGGTGTGATGATATTATTACAAAATAAAACTGGCTGCTAGGTTTCAAAAATACTACTAGTGAGTTACAAAATTTGTTTGACTTACTGTCATTTGACACTTTAGAGTTGACTTTTCACTGTCAACAAATTTAGGTTAGCGAAGGTGTCATCCGAGATCATTATTTATATCGTACAGTGCAACGTGTTGTAGCAGCTGTGTAAAATATTATTGTCCACATTCTCAAATGTGTTAAACGAAAATATTATTGTCATTTGAATTCTTTGAGATTAAAACAACAAATGGCTCTCAATATCACTTTAGGATCCACAAGATTTCTATCCGGAAAACGTTCCGAATAGACTCGTGCTGCCTCTCTGGCGTTACGTCCACATTCTCCGAAAATTATAATCATTTCTAAGTAATCAGCGGTTGAATACATGGTAAGAATTTGCCTTTTTTTATTTACCTTGTCAAATTTAATTTGACACTGACATTTTTCGAAAACTACAGTCACCCACACATTTTAAAGAAGATTTGAATTGTATAAAATCATAGTAACGTAAAATTACGGCAAACACACGTTAAAGGTGTAGGTCTCTGATTGGTCAATTTTAAGACGTCTTTTCTCTAATATCTTTTAAGCTAGATTTTTTTTTCTTCGATATTACACATCCGAGTGCAGTATCGTGTTTCCTCATTCGCTCTGGGGCGCGAGTTGTTTGACATTTTTAATATTCTTTCGAATGGCGATTATAAAACTGGAGCTTCTTACTTTTTGCACCGGTGTCTTCCATTATTAATATCATTTTTTCTTCCATCTTAATAATTAATGAGATCTCCACTTCCGTTCCCAAAAAACAATAGCATCTTGAAACAAAACAGCATCGCTCCCACACTGCGAATCAGCGCTCTAGATACAGTTACAAAAACAGAAGAATGTTGAGAGAACTCAACATCTATCTCATCTGAATTCAACTGTTATACGGGTATATTTATTTTTGGAAACGATTTAGAAATGCCTGGCACACCCAAGACAAATAAATAATTCAATCACAAATTGAAATCAGCAACCCTTTTAGATATGTATCACTGTTAAAATTAATTATACTACAAAGATAAAATACCACATAACAAGTTTTATTTTTTGTGTAGCTTTGAAAATAAATAATTCTGAATATTGTTTGCATAATAAGAGATTTTGTTAATACTGACTTATCTTCTTAGGTCTAGTTTTTATAAGCGTATAATTTATTGAAATTTAATCCACATAGTTGATAAGTTTACACTTACATGCTAGGGGGATGTATACATAAATTAAATATTTTTTTCACAGTATCATTTTTTGTTTATAAACAATAATATACGAGTATTATGTTAATATACATCATCATAGCTTACTGTTCATTTATGGGTGTGACAAAAGGGCAAATATTGGAGTTATCATTTTTTTTTGTTGTTCACCGTTTTAACTCTATCATCTCGTCTTTCTTGTGCCGTTCTTTTCGAACTTTTCGGGTTAAAAATTACGTGGCGCCCTTCATATTTTTTATAACCATTCCTGTGGTTTCGACCCCGGCCGTTTCCACTGTATAAAAGCAAACGAAACCAGGCGTTATGTAACCCTTGTTTGGAAGTTGTAACATGGTGGGATTAGAGGAATTAGATTACAGTCGCTGACGTTTGGGTTAAAACTTTATTGTAAAATAAAAATATAACAATCTGTATATTATAATTTAAAAATATATGCAGGAAGACCACGAGGAACAAAGCTTTTTTTGGAAAAATATTCCGTTATTTTTAAATTGACAATTATTTATTTATTGGCATAAAAATGTAGTGAAATGTATGCCTTTCAAGTAATGTTTGGAAAATAATGTCTGAGAGATGTTGAACACCTTCATCGATGCTTGGTACCAGCAAGATGGCGCAACAGCCGATGCTGCAAGAATATCCATGAACTTGCTTTATGAATACGTTTATGCATGTGGCTGAGGTGAAAGAAGTATGCATGGATAAGAATGTGTGGCGAAGGATGATTGTTGCATAACTATTATTATGGTCCGGATGCGGTTATTCGCTACCGAAAATCGGTCACTTTAATATGTTCTTATAAATGATTGTGGACAAGGCGAAAGAAGAATGTTGTTAAAGAATGAAGTGAGTTAGCTGAGCTCTTATTCTTATCCCTTTTCTTATTGTTGCTATTGTTTTCGGGTTTTTGCTAACCCACTAACTGGGACATGCGTGATTTTATGTATGTATAATAATACACAATATTTTGGGCACGTCACTGATCACAAAATTCATTATGATGCACTAGATGCATTAGAAATACATGAGAAACCAGACGAAGACCAAGTTACTAAAGAATTTATTTCTGTGATTGATTCTTCAATGAAGGAATTTTCAGCGAGATTTTCTCAGTTCAAAGAATTATCGGAAATACTCAAGTTTATTATGTACCCTGATGTGAAGTCATTTGATAATCTGAATTTGTCCCAATTCGATTGGTTGAAAATTGAAGAATTTTAAATGCAGCTGATTGATTTCCAGTCTAGTTCAATATGGATTCAACAATTTGAGTGAAAATGCTAATAACAAAATTTTGGAAACATGGAATGCGTTACCAGACACATTTAATTGTTTGAAGAAGCTGGCTCATGCTATTTTAACAATATTTTCATCAACATATGCCTGCGAGTCATTATTTTCGGAGATGAATAACATTAAAGACTCGGTTAGAAACCGTTTGACAGATGACTCCAGTTCAGCATGCATTCTGCTAAAAGTAACATCTTACAACCCTAACATCTGTTATTTGTCATCTAATCTGCAACAACAGAAGTCACACTAATTTTACTTTAATTTAAAATACGCGTATAATTGAAACATTGCAAAATGTTCCTATTTTTTTGTAGTAAATAAAGAGTTTTGAGTTGATAGTATTATTATTATTATTTTTCCAATAATCACAAAGTCAAAATTATTTGATGGCACGTCTATGACCTCATTAAACATTTCTTTAGAAAAATGGCACGTTGATACGTAAAGGTTCGCCATCCCTGCTCTAGGGTATTCCTGAGTTGCTTCATAAGAATACTTGCAAACCTCATCCCCTTTTTCTCCAGGACCCCGACGTTCCAGGGTTTCCTCCCTGTTTCTAGTTAATGGTTCCTGTTCCTGCCTGCGCAAAACAAGATAGCTGGGTTTAGTTCTTCTAGTTCTTGCTTAATACATCTTCCAATCAATAAAATACTTTAATGCCATTCACTAAAATCACGTAACAGTCTTTTTTGTTCAGAGATGCAATATTCTTCTTATAAAGTTATCAATCAACATTTTGTTGGTGACGTACCATGCGCTTATATTTTGTTAAACTTGTCAAGGATTTCAACCGTTCAAATGTCAAATACTTTTTAAAAGTCACCGCTAACTTAAATACTAACCAGTCTGGAATGAAATAACAGTATTATTCACATTATCATTTCTTTGAAGCATTTTTTTGTTATGCTAGATCATTTTTAAGGTAGATAATCCAATTTAGGCAAGATATTACCATAGTTATCATTACCAAAATCAACGAATAAATAACCAGACTGGCACTCCCAGAAATGGGTAATAAGCCATAATGATAAACCTTCATTTATTTGTCTTCTAATTAACATACACGACAGAAAGCGTAAAGACCGTTGAGTAAATATATGTCGTTATTTCCAAATATTGTTTTCCTTTTAAGCAATGAACATGTAATTTACTTGGTAACCCTGAAAGTTGTTTCGTAATTTCTTATTTGCATTAAAATTATAACTACTTAGGAACATGTACATACATGTGTGTGTTTTCTATAAGTTATCAAAATGCATTGACACCTTTTTGCATAATATAGTTTGCAATAGTTAAAAAAAAAAAACTGACTATTTAATAATTGAAGAAGCAATGTTATAAAAATCTGTATTGTAATTTGACTGTACTCTGTTGTTAATAAAAGTTGCGGACAAATAAGTTTTCCATAATTGTTATTTAGAGTCTTTTTTTATAAAATTCGATGTATTTTGTACAAATCAGATACCAAAAGTTTCTTGAAAAAGATTTTATATATCCTGTAAAATTATAACACGAACACACTTTTTTTACAAATTCCATATTGCATGTTCCTTTGAAAAGATTCTACAAATCCAATACAATTATAACACGACGATCATTATGTAAATTGCACTTGACATTTTCTCATTCCTATCCAACGCATCTTCTTCACACAGGTATTCCTCTCTCAAATCTTCTGCTACACGGTCCTTCCATCTTCTCTTTGGCACACTGTCACTTTTGTTACTTTCAGATCTCATACTTTCCACTTTGGTTTTGCACTTGACACTGACATCTGTCAATTAGAATTTTTTGCTGTTTTCATAATTTTTACAAAGCTGACTGATTTTTGAAAGTTAACCTCTCTTAATCTCTCTATAACTCTATATCTATTGAATATGAAGGAAAATGTATAATCAAATCGTATAGAGAATACGAGCCCCTTTCCACTTCAGTTGGCCCACTTGTTAAAAATTCATTTATGCTGACTTAACTAATAGCATTTTTAATAATACTAAAATGAATCTTTACTTTTTATTTAAAATGTTGATTTTCAGCATTATAGCGTAATTTTAAATTCAATTTTTAGCTCAAGATTAAAAATTTAATGGTATAACTTTAACACAAATCTAATATATTAATTACATATTATTTATCAATATTGAATAACATCGCTTTTTAATGTAAATTGTTACTGCAAAGCTTTTAGACATTTTATTTAATAAAACCTTACAATTTTACGACTTAAATTCATTTAATTTTTTCAGTTTTTCTTGAATTGTTGCTAAAATTAAGTATTATTTCATTTTACATTGAAACAGTAAAATATTTTAGGAAACATATCTTGATATATCGGTAAAACGACAAAATGTCTGTAATATTAATAAAAATTGGTGATAATTTATGTTAGTTATTATTTCTGTAATATATTAACAAAATAAAATTAAATTAAGCGGATTGGGCCAAATGATCTGGGAAGGAGCTCGTAAGATTTTCTTTCATATTAATTATCATAAAATGTCGAAAATTGATATTTCACTACGTTTTTGCCAGAAAAACTGTTAAGAACTTCAAATAAGGGTACTTCCGGTTGACCAATTATAAAAACGCATACAATGGTTCATGAACGATTTACAAATTTAAGATTTTGAAATTTAGATTTAGAATATAACTATATTTTATATTTCCAAATGTAAATTTCAAATTCGATCAATCACAAGAGAGAACTATTAAACATGGTGGTAAGGTATAACTTTGCTTCATCCGTCAGCTGTCTTTTCTGTTTGTGAGTTGTTGACATATTGAAAATGGATTCACAGGAACAAATTGACTTGTACGACAGAGCAAATGAATTGTACAAAAATAAAAACGTTTGCTTAATTTCAATGCAACGAAGGTGGCAAGAAATTAAATACCTACACAATCATAGGAGTATATTTGAAGAATTGTTTATGATCTTGTTGTTCCATTTTCAGAAACAAACTATAATACTGCCCGTTGACAAATCCATGTATTCATAGGCATAACCACGGCCTAACAGACCATCTTAGGTTTTTTAAGTTTTATTTCTGTATTATACAAATCAACAATAGGAAAAAACATTCCCGATATTATTAAAAAATCATTTTGTTCATTAACGTCTAACTAATTCATGGCTATGAGAATAAATTTTATATCAAAATTTCTAAATACAAATTTATCTCTAAAGTCTTGGATATAGTTTTGCCTTCACGTGAATTCAGGATTTGAACCCGCAAAGCTTTCAAAGCGAGTATACTAACCACTACGACCATATAATTCATTATTAATAACTGTAATATGACATAGACATAGACATAGCATACATCTCACAATGTTCTAAAACTCCAAGAGTTTATACTAGTCTACGTACATACATATATGGTAAAGCTAAAGATCTGAACCCTAACCTTGCGAAATATCAAAGGTCGTGATTTATCTTAAAAAATATGTTTCATGTACATATACGTCTAGATATATTCTGTAAATAATATACTATAAATGCTTTGAACCATCTGAACAACTAGATTCAAAAGACTTTCTGGTTTTGACAACGACTTGACAAACTCTAAACATTTCCAGCCCGACGCTCAAAAAAGTTTAAGATAATCCTCATTTTTTAATTAGTGAATTCTATTTAATACCATATTTCTATTAAATGTTGCGGCAATTAATTAATTAATTATTTTTTTTTTAATTAATTTTTATGGGGTCCCGTGGCCGCGTGCCTGAGTGTCTGGTCGCGAACCTGGAGGAGCCGGGTTCGATCCCGACCGGCGCCAAATATTTCCAATTTTAAATGGCACAAAAATATATCATCATTACCGATGTCTACATATGTGTAGATAACGGCACACCCAGAAATGGGTAATATGCCGTGATGATATTTTTATTTTATGTAATTAATTTCCAGGTATTATCTTTTTGAATATTGGACATGGACACCGCATTGGTTTCTTTTTTTATTTTCAATATCTTTAAATCTTTCTACAATCTTACAACGTATAAAATAAATGTGTTTTATAACGAAAGTAAAGGCGCAGTGCACCAAACAGACTTTAGATTGTGTTTCTGTCGCTTTCTCTTGTTCGTATTTTCGCAGCCAACTTGTTTTGTTGACAGATAGGCAGGTGGGGCACTTTCTTTTAAAAGGGCAGAGAAGGTGACCGATTTTGAGTGTGGACCAATTATATTCAGATCGCGGTTACGATGGCATCAAAAATTCTAGATCAATAAAGTTATATTTTTTCGGTTTTCTAAAAATATTGTTTTATGTACATTTTTTATATGATAAAAATTGGATCTTTAATCATCACTCACAGACTCCAGACTTTAACCAGATTAAGAAAGTGCGCAAAATTCTTAAAATTAATAGGAATATGAAGCAAAAAATAATTTCAAATTAATTACAAGTAAAATGGCAGAATATAATGCCATCGGTGACCAAAAATTTGGTAGATTCAATGACTCATCGCTTAGTTACTGGTGGAAAAACCAAAGGAAAACCCTCCAAATATTATTTTTCTTTATGAAACATAAATAAATGGTTTATTATTTAAATGTTTTGGTTATCGTACGGAGACTTTTTTGTCATGAAATTATGAATACTTTCAATGTTCACCCCATAATATAAATAAATTAAGTAAATTATTTGTTTATTTTATATTTATAATAACGTAATACACTGCTTTTCATTTTGGATTAAAAGAAAATTAAATATATTGAGTTTTAGACTGCTATTTTTCCTAAAATACATTAAAACTACTGTCGTACGGAGACTTTTTTGTATGACTGTATGTCGTAACTCTGTTCAGGAAATAATTTAAAACTGTCAACATACTTCCTATACATTGGCGTACATTTTAGCATTGTTATTTCTTGTATTGATTTATGTAATTTATTAATAATATCATGAAAACTATCGAAAAGGGCTAGAATAATAGACTAGTTTACATTTGTGTTTCTTTATGCATAAAAAATTAGTTTCCTAGTCGATGTCAGTATAGATTATAAAGCAAATTGAACTACCTATAAACAAATTATTGTTGCGCAATGCCATTCTTACGTGAAGAATCCTATACATTCTCTTTTATGTGTTCATATCGATATTATTGTTAATGTTAAATTTTTTGTTCGTCCCTGATATTTAACAGTTCATACTTTTTGTTTAAAACATTTACGTGTTAATTAACTACTGTATAATTATAAATACAACAATAATATTAATAGATACTATTAATAAACCAAATTTGACTTCTGAATTACAATATACTTATATAGACATGTTTATAATTATTGCAAAAAGTTAAATAATTTCTGGTAGTAATTGATACATATTTAACAAATTATTGCTAAGAACTTTTTTACTAAATACAGATCTGTCTATTTCTATGTGATTGTCTAGCGTACCTATGACATACAAGCGTCCTACTTCTACTAATAGTAACCTTTTCTATTTGGAACCTAGTCGAATAAATGAATAAATTTCAACTATCAATATTATAATTAACTAGATCAATCTACCAGTGGAATATGCTATTGTTTCAAGCTTCTTGCTGATGTTATATGGAAATTAATGGGAAAATCTATGCTATACTTGCCGTCAAATAATTATGGACTGGAGATTTCTACACTGATGCCAAATTTTTTTAGTGTCTACCTGTACAAATATCTGCAATCTGTCATTGTCATTTTATATTCTGCCATTTTCGTTAATACTTGCGTGCACTTTTTATTCCCAACCCTATAAATTGCATTATATTTAGACTTTTGACAAGAAAATGAGTGAAACTCATGAATTAAATAGTCCCGGTTCTTATACAAAACGTTTAGGAAAACAAGATTTAAATGGGCAGGCAAAAACAATTATTGCCAATGTAAACAATCTTTTCAAAAAATTGGCGTTACATCCTGAAAAAATTTGTAATTTATTAAATAACAATAAAATTTTGGATTTGACTGCAGAAGCGTTGTGTTGGCAGACCTACCGTTCACCTAATAATCAATTATTCTTACCTTTTATTTAGATTTCACCGGTTATCGTATTTTAACGCAAACGCGACCTTAGATTGATGTGTGGAAATTTTGATCAAGATATAAATATAAATTTTCCACAGAGACAATTTTTATATTTTATATTACTTATTACTGTCTTACCTTACTTATTTGTTATAATATTTTCTACATTTACGATGTATTAAAATTTTTAATTGGTTTTAAATGTTTTATATGACATTTGTGTTCATTCCTGGTCATGTCAAGTTACAAGCGGTAACACCGCTAGGCAAGGGACAGGGTGCGGAAAGGGATAAAAGTTGAACATCAGTCCATAATCATTTGACGACGAGTATAATTATATTCTAAGGAAGGAAAAAAGTTGAAAATTGTACTTACAGTCGTCAAATGCAGCCATAGCCACACGACTAACGGCAGAAGAAACTTCATTTTTGCTGCAAAAGAAAAAAATATTAGTCAATAATAAAC
This sequence comes from Ophonus ardosiacus, assembly GCA_943142095.1. Taxonomy (NCBI): domain Eukaryota; kingdom Metazoa; phylum Arthropoda; class Insecta; order Coleoptera; family Carabidae; genus Ophonus; species Ophonus ardosiacus. The sequence goes on from OW964839.1 coordinate 2,708,939, forward strand.
ACACAAATTAAATTTAATATTTTATCATTATTATTTATTATATACGAGGTGTGTTCAAAAACTATCGCGAATTTTGAATTTTCGCGGGTTACGTATATTCGAATTTCGATCTTTTTGTGGCTTTATGTTGGTACTCATGTCTCTCACTTATGTCGACAAGCTCGGCCATTTTGAATGTTCACTTAATTGTTGACAGCTGCTTTGCTTGCACGTGTTTTGGATCGTCTTCGATTTTTACCTATTCAAAAAAATGGAACAAAGAACCTGTATCAAATTTTGTGTGAAAAACGAAATTAAGTGCGCGGATGCATTCCGAATGTTGACTGTGGCATACGGAGAAGCTACCTTGGACCAAAGCAACGTTTATCGGTGGTACAAAATGTTCTCAGAAGGCCGAGAAGATGTGAACGACGAAAAGCGTGCCGGACGCCCGAGCACTTCAACAACAGACGAAAAAATTAATGAAGTGGAGAAAATGATATTGGCCAATCGTCGAATCACCGTTAGAGAGTTGCTGAGGACCTAAACATATACGGTGTTCCTTAACTTTGAGTATGAACTTTAAAGACATATAGTACTAACTGAAATAAGTAAAAAGCTCAATCAACAGGGGACCGATCTTCAATAGTTTCCGATGAAAAATGAGCTTTTTCCAAAATCGGTAGCAAAATTCATTATTATTGGAAGTACCAAGTCCACTTTTTGAAAAAAAAAATAATAATAATCAAATTTGGTTTCCCAGTATTTTTTGTGCCATGGCCAGTAGAAAGAACATCAAATTCAGTGCTTCTTGTACTTTAAGCAATCTTATAGTTTTGTACCATGTCCCTTAAAATGACATATCTACACTAACAATTGTTTTGAGTGAAGTCCGGAGCCAATAAGATTTCATGATTCTGTCACGTGTTTCTGGGTATAGTACAGTAAAAATAATAAAAGTGTGGACATGGTACAAAAGTCTCTGTATTGGATTTTTACCTCCCGCTACCCTTGGTAAGGGAGGTATAGGGATTGTGCTAAAAATCACATATCGCGATTTTAGTAATGACCACGTTTTAAGGTCACTAGAACCCAATTTTAAAATTTTCACGATGATGTCTGTATGTGTGTATGTGTGTGTATGTGTGTGTGTGTGTGTGTGTGTGTGTGTGTGTGTGTGTATGTGTATGAATTTTGTCTTCGCTCTAACTCAAATATTATCATTCAAAAAATTCTGAAACCTTGTATTTCGATCCTATTCTAATATGAAAAGAAGCCATTAGATTTTGGTATAAATTGGATAACCGGAAATGGCACTTTACTTAAAGCTTATAATGGTTTTACGTCAAAACATACTATTAAATGCCATTTTTTCGCATTTTATGTCTTACGAAAATTAAAGATTATTGAATTTTCTACAGGAACACATTAATACTTTTTCTATATATTTTACAGATAAATTTAAAAATAAGTTTCTTTATTAGTCCCGAAGTCTAAGATAAACACAATTCCTTTGTTATACAGTTCATATTTCAAATGAATGTTACTGACAGTAAATGTCACTCTCAAAAAACTAATCACTTCAAATTAATAATAGTGACATTTTAAAAAGAAAATAGTAAATAAAGCAATAGTTTTATGCAATGGAACAGTTTGCAGCGTTAGTAAATACACAGGTACAGTAAAATTTTTGAAAGAAGTCCGATCAAGGCCATCTACGAATTGTATCTATGAATTAAGATTTTGTGCTGTCAAATTTAGTAGTGCCTTTTACTTAGTTTTTATTAGGGTACATAATATCTTGAGTACCTCATAAAAACTATGTAAACGACACTACTAAATTTGACAGCATAAAATCTGAATTCATTGTTGCAATTTGTAGATGGCCTTGATCGGACTTCTTTCAAAAATTTTACTGTATGTATTTAAATTAATAAAAATTAAATAGCGGGAGGTTTTTGTTGGCCATATCAGATTTTTTATACTTATTATTAATTAATAATTAATAATTTTTATTATTTTCAGAATGCGAAGATTTCATCTGAGAGCAATAGTTTTCTTTTCTGCAATGGAACAGTATGCAGCGTTAGTAGGTATGTATTTAAATTAATAAAAATTAAATAACGGGAGGTTTTGCGTCAGCCACATCAGATTTTTTTTCAAAATAATGATCAAATTTCAATATTTAATTCTAAATTATCTAAATGGATAATCCGTAATGTTTTCAAATTTGAGAAAAATGTTTTAAAATTTAATACTTAGAAGTCAAACAAAAATTCTTGCAACAGTCCAATTGAAATCGACTATTACTTTATGTAATTTTTTTTTTATTTGTTAAATTTATGAATGATTGTTTTTCAAAGCAATTATTAAATTCCATTCTACATTTATTTATATTTGATTGCATTTCGTGACTATTTATAATTATAGAAAGTAATTTTTGTCAATAATTACATTGCTCTTTCAGTTGCATTATAAAAACCAAACATTACGGTGTTATTATATGTAATAGAAATGGGAAAAAATAAAACTTATTTTAGAGGAACTAGAATTCAAATTATACCGTATCAATTCATAATTATTGGCGTGTACGTAGATTACAAATATATCATAATTTGATATGTTTAAATTATTATTAACAAGTATAGTAGAAAGTCTTATAAATTATTACGGGCTAATATAAGTTTCACTTTACATTCACTAGATACAAACTTATTTATTCATTGATTCGCTTTTATATAAACATCCTTTCGTTAACCTGTTACATGTTGTTGCCTTCACCTTTAAAATAAATAATAATTTTGCATCCTCTTCAAATACTGTTATTTATGCATTCTTTAAATTTTCAGTTTCTATGACTTTTAATGTTAAACAAGCATTTTTTATTCATATCTTGTTTGCTTTTATATAAATATACATACAATCGATTTATTGTATCTAAAAGGTTGTATTTCTACCCATTTTTGGGTGGCGATCATCAACCCATTTGCAAGTTTGTCATACGACTATAACTTACTAATTTATTCGTGGAATTTAAACTGGTAGAGTAAGAAATTTAGAAATTCAGATGTTTAAATAAAAAATCTGTTGTGGCCAGCACAAGACCTCTCGCCGTTTCCATATTAGGCTATATAAGAATTGTACATATTTGACATTTCTGATACAGACAAAAACTCTAAAAACGCTTACACTTACGTGACATTGTCTTTAAAATCAAATAAAATTACTTTAAAATTTATATCTCTACCCATTTTTGAATTAATGCTTCAAAAGTCAATATACCCCATATTTAGATAAAAACTTCAAAATTTTCAAAAATCTATTTTTTATGTATCCAGATACTTCTTAATGCGCTGATTCCAAATTTTGAAACCGCAGGTCGATATCTCTTTTCGTTCGCGAGATATTTAGATTCAAAGTTTTGTTCAAAACTGCCCATTTTTGGGTAATAACCCAAAAATGGGCCGAGATATGATTTTGGCGACATCACCATTCGATTCTACGGGCAAAATTACATAAGTATACCAATTTTCATAAATTTTGAACAACGAATACGATCTTTAGAGCAAAATAACTGAAAATGACCAAAAATCGCAAAAATCGTAAGGGGTACCCCTTAGGATTTTTTCAGATTTTGGCCATTTTCAGTTATTTTGCTTTAGAGATTGTATGCGGTGTTCAAAAATTATGAAAATTAGTGTACTTATGTAATTTTGCCTGTAGAATCGAATGCTGTTATCGTCAAGTTCATATCTCGACCCATTTTTGGGTTATTACCCAAAAATGGGCAGTTTTGAGCAAAACTTTGAATCTAAATATCTCGAGAACGAAAAGAGATATCGACCTGCGGTTTCAAAATTTGGAATCAGCACATTGAGAAGTATCTAGATACATAAAAATTAGATTTTTGAAAATTTTGAAGTTTTTATCTAAATATGGGGTATATTGACTTTTGGAGCAATAATCAAAAATGGGTAGTAATATTATTTGATTGTAAAGCCAATGTTACGTAAGTATATACATTTTTATTTTTTTTGAACCCTCTTACGGGCTCGTGAGCTAAACTTCTCATAAATAAACATTATCTTAGCTCACTTGGTGTATAAGTATCTATTAAAATAATGCTAGAGACATATTACGTATGTTTGTAAGATCTGTTTATTTATTTTATTATTACTACAATAGTTATTAGCATTCAATAAACATTGTACAACATATACAATAATAAATGCAACTCGTCTTGCTTAGTTTATTAATTAGTTAATTCCTCGGACGCCATACTGTCCAGGAACAATAATCTTGGGCATTCCATCTCGCACACTTTACAGTAACATAAACAGAATACCGTTGTGAAAATAAACTCTCATCTATCAACATCAGATGACACTTGGTTGGCTTACAGTTTTGCAAAAGTATTTACAGTTATTTTTAAGTTTTCTCGCCATCTTACACTTAATAATTACTATTAACGGAATTTGCATAAGAATTATAATTTTTATTTATTTTTAAAGTTTAACCAGTCGCGTGGCTGAGTACGTTGTATAAATAGTTGTGGAAAGACCGGGTTCGATATACAGTGGAATTTTATTCATCCTGCATTTTCAGTCATCCTGTTTATCCGGACAATTTTTAGTATTATTTTATTTTAATTTATCCGAAGTTTTGATTATCCGGATTAGGCTAAAAATCGTCAGATAATGAGGGATTCCAGCTCAATCGAATTAAAGGAAAATAGTAACAAAATACGAATGTATATGCTGAATAACGAATATTAATAAAAAAAAAAATGAAATGGTATAATTGAGATATTTCGGAAATAAAGGGTTTTTTGTTATAGCGCTTCGACATTAATATGAAAATATTTTGATTGGCGACCGAACGACCGCATATACATGCATTACAAATAGCGTGTTAGGAGTTGGGGATTACTGCCAAAAGAAGTTAAGAAATTCAAATTCGAAAGGAGGGGGCTAACATTCCTGTACTGCAGTTTCCAAACAGTTTTTATTTTAACATAAATTTCTTGCATTAAATTTAATAATTTTAAATACATCTGTAATTATAAAGTATGTAGACTTATACAGTGTTATAATATTCATTTATTTTTATGTAAATATAACTTAAAATAGCATATATTTTAAGAACATTTAGGTCCATGATGAAAACAGTTTGATAAAAAAAACACATAAATGTGACGTCACGTCAATCTTTTCAAAATTCGAGAGACCATAACTCGCTTATTAATAGGAATTTTTTTCACCGGATTTTCATCAATAGTCTTAGTTTCCCTAATATTTTCAGATGAACTTATAAAAAAAATGGTGGAATCCCCCATTGCATATTATTTTATTTTATCAAGACATGGTCAAATAAAAGACGGATGTTATAAACATATTTACAGTGATTTATTGTGACATTATAATAATGAAAAATTTGCTATTTTCTGTTATGTAAGACCATCCTTGACTACTCGCAGAACATAAAAATGATTGCAATCTTTTTAATTATGTTATTTTAAATTTATGAATGAATCCCATAATGCCTTCTCTTTATCATTAAAATTTCTACTTCTCCGACGCGGAATTTGAAAAAAAATCTTCCGAGTCTTTAATCTATATTCCGTTTTAACATCATTGTTGTCTTGTAACAAACGAACAACAATTTAAAGAAGTTGTTAGATCTTATCTGTCAGTAATTTTTATTTGGAAAGTTGAAAGTAACTATAATAATTGATGCATAAGGAAGAATTCTGAAGTTGATCATGCTATTCTAGACGTTTGTACAGACTGATATTTATTACAAAATGGCACTTTCTCTCATAGATAAACAAGTATTTATAATAATTTCAAAAATAAGGATATAGATTTTCTCTTACGAGTATGGGGACATAACGTTAGACAGACATACTGTTAAGGTAAAACAATATTCAATAAAATATTATATTTAATAAAACACTCGCCATGTTTCACAAGATTTCAGCGTCTAAACAACCTTTCGGCCATCATCAGACACCGGCTTTGCTGCCAGTGCCTTTTGGCGATTCTTCGATAGATGGCTCTGCATGTGGATACATTTCCCTCTTAAGTCAACTATCTTTTGTGAGATGTTTATATCTTTCGCCATGCTCAGTTGGGAATTGTCTCTGCAAGAAACGGCAGTTGGCAGTTGTACCATACTGATGAGCTCTAACAAGAGCGAAACGCGTCTATGGTTACTGGCTGAGCATGTCGAGTGTTTTATTAAATATAATACGAGGGTCATTCAATAAGTAAAGAGACAAATGGCTATAGCTCAAAAACGGTTTATTTCAATCTTTCAAAATTAAGGCTATTTTTCAACATAATCACCCCCCACAGTTATGCACTTGTCCCATCTTTCTTTCAGCTTCCTAATTCCCTTGGCGAAGAATTCTTTCGATTTACCCCGAAGCCACTTTTGCACCGCTTCCTTAACTTCCTCATTGTTAGCAAATTTTTTTTCCACGTAGGGCGTCTTTGAGTGGTCCAAACAGGTAAAAATCAGATGGGGCGAGGTCGGGACTGTAGGCAGGATAAGGTAAGACCTCCCAACCCAATTCTTGAAGCTTATCGGGAGCGGGCGTTATCGTGCTGAAGAATGACTCCTTTTGACAAGAGTCCACGGCGTTTGCTCCTGATAGCTGGTCTAACTTTTTTCCACTCCATACTCTGCCTTTTGGTCTCAGGGTCGTAGTGATGGATCCAGACCTCGTCGCTGGTCACTATTCTTTCAAAAAAAGCGTCTCCTTCAATCAAACTTCGTTGCTTTAAGTCTTGACTAACGGAAAGCCTTGATTCTTTATGAGCGTCAGTAAGCTGTCTGGGAACCCATCTGGCACACGTTTTTCTGTACTTTAAATTGTTCTGAATGACATTGTGAACAGTTCCAACACTTACTTGAACTTCCTCAGCTATCATTTCAACAGTAATTCTTCTGTTATCACGAATAAGTCCGTCAATCCTCGATTCCAACGAGGGACCAGAAACTTCCACTGGACGTCCACATCGGGGTTCATCACCTACACTTGTTCGGCCACTTTTAAACCGATCAACCCACTTGTAAAAATTCGCACGGTTCATACAACTTTTACCGTACTGTATCAACATTCTAGAAAAAAATTCACTTGGTTTTACACCTTCTGCGACTAAAAATCTAATGACTTGCCATGGTGAATTGAAAATTTTAAGGTTATGTTGACATAAAATGACGAAACAGCTGATCAGAGCATTTTCCAAGGTTGCCAACTAACACCCCTGAAAAGATTGTACACATTCATTGAGTAGTTTTAAAATTATAGAATTTGTCTCTTTACTTATTGAATGACCCTCGTATTTTATCCTCAATGAATGCATCCGGTATCCCTAATTTGATAAAATTATAGGATAATTTATAATTTTATTATAAATTACTAAAGAGGTATGAAATTTTTTATAAATAATTAGAAATTTGGAAAATAAGTGTCAACCTAATTACGAACAATATTCATTGTTTTTTTAATTAGTGAAGAACGCATGAAAAAAAGCTGTTATATTTACATCAATTTGCATATCAGATTTTTTAAAATCAACAAGTTCTCACGTAAAGCCTCTCAATGCAAATGGTTGTTAACTGTGTCAGAAGTCTGTGGGTCACATACTAACGGTGTACTTGCAATGCTGACTCTTATCTCCAGATGAAGAGCATAAGAAGTCACCTGTGAAGCCTATGATGCACTTTCTAATTGCATAATGTGAGTTACCAGCAAAATAAATTAAAATAAATATACATGTATTTGTACTAAAAATTATATAAAGAATAGAAATATAGAGTGGTAAAAAAACTGATTCAGTTGGCAATAAAAAAATATTTGAAATTGGTAACACTGATACATAAATTCAATTCTTGTTGTTGACATGTTGACAGTGACATTTGAAAATTTAAATTCGGGTATATTTGCAATAGACACTTACAAAATTGACGTCACTGCAAGAGAGAGATAGAAAATGATGCATCCAAATAAACCTCCGCTCGTTGTCTTACGTCCCGTTCCTTGTTTCTATCTGACATTGTGTTCGCATCTGTTATTCAGTGTTAAACCTAAATCTTCATAGTGATTTGTACGTTGTGTTTAATAAAAATGAGTTTAAAACCAGAAGATGTGTCTGGGGCAACTTTTTTGTTTGATAATATTGAAGATCATTCGATTATTCAACTAAAACGATGGCTAGTCTGTAAAGTATACGGCTGATGATTTGATTTCCATGTTTTGCCGTTAGAGACGCTCGTGCAAATTGCAATTTTGTAAGTGTCTATTGCTTATTAAAATGGTTGTTATGTCTCTTACCCACGTACTTTTTTTACATTACCCATAAGCAATAATTTAAAGCATTTTAATCACTCAAAATCCTATTAGCTGTCAGGCCCCACCTCTGACATAACCTATTTATATTTATTGTCAAAATGACATGTCAAATATTATTTCCGTTTTCACCTACAGGCATTCGAGGCTTCTATTTTCTTCAAACTTCTTTCGATTTCTTCCTGTCTTTAGCTGTCTCTGTCCAGTTCGTCACATTTTGTTCCCGTATATCTTTTTTTATAGCATTTATCCTTTTTTTCTTCTGTCTCCCTCTTCTTTTCTTTTCCCCTTCAGCCCCTAATACTGCTCGCCTATTATTTTTACTCCCCGGCATCCATGCAATATGTTCTAGTCATCTCGCTCTTTTAGCTCTAATCGAGTGACTGATAAATGGAAAACTGTACATTTTTTGTATTTCCCGGTTGGACCTTCGTCTCTATTTTCCGTAAGCTTTACTTCCTCTAGCTATTCTCTTGTTTACCTCTTCATCTTAGCAGTATACTTTATTAGAATAATACTACCTTTTTAGTTTACATTCTGTAATTATCCTGTAATTTGTTTTTTGTTTTTGTTACATTTGATATACAGGGTGTTATGTAAGTGTTCAACGCTTAACCCATGGTAGATCTGACCCCAAAGATAGTAAATCTGGCAATAATTTTTGTTTAACATACTTTTTACAAGAACTAGAGGCCTTTAAAACTGACCAATCACGTCATAGTTCAAAACTTTATAAAAAATCAATGTGTTCTCTGGAAAAAATGTGATACCTGTCACAAATGACATATAAGATCATTGGCGTCGCAACAAATTTCAGATTATGTCTATGTAGGAGCCACTGACAAAAAAATCATTCTGCGAACATGATCTTCTGGTTGCAAAGCTTACACGCGAGAGTAGTGGTAAGGATGTAAATTTTCTTTTTTAAATAAATTCCAGGATGTAAATGTAGATGTTCCTATCATATGGCTTACTTGTCTAATACTTAAATTTGGATTTTCATTAATCAATTCAAATTTCTTCATATCGATCAACACCGTTGGCATCAGGATTCCTGCCAAGATCCCAAGTATTTTGCGGTATATCTATTTGGAAATAACCGTCTTACAGCAGCACTACTATTTTGTAATGTCTCGCCATAAACCATATGCATGTCTGCATACTCTTGATTGATGAAGAAAATGACATTTTGAGAATATCAAAAAAACAGAATGTAAATAGTACGTCTATGCAAAAAAACATTTAACGTCAGATTAACAATCAATATTTTTTCCAGAGAACACATTGATTTTTACTTTTTTATAAAGTTTTGAACTATGACGTGATTGGTCAGTTTTAAAGGCCTCTAGTTCTTGTAGAAAGTATGTTAAACAAAAATTATTGCCAGATTTTACTACCTTTGGGGTCAGTTCTACAATGGGTTAAGCGTTGAACACTTACATAACACCCTGTATAATTTTTCCCTGAAGAAAACACCAGTTTATGGTGCCCAAACGTTGGTACTAAACAAAAATTACCGAACATAAACTAAAAAGGTAGTATTATTCTAATTATTAGTTTAAGATCTGAAAGATGTTTCAATATACTTTATTTTCCATTTCAAATATTATATTCTGTTCTTTTGTTGTGGCCGCGTGCCTGAGTGTCTGGTCGCGAATCTGAGGAACCGGGTTCGATCCCGGCAGGAACGAAATATTTCGAATTTTAAATGGCAGAAAAGTGACCCCTGTGGTGCACTGTCTCCACCAGCAATGAGTGCCCGTGAAGTGACGCCTGGTAAACGCCCGCACGGTACAAATATATCGCCATCATTACCGAAATCTGTGTAGAAAGCAGATTGGCTCACTCAGAAATGGATAATATGCCGTGATATATTTATTTGTTGTCTGATATATATATGGTCTTAGGTTTGTTTCTGGTCAGTTCGTATTTCCTTGCACAAATTTAACTAGTAAATATTTTTCTGTTTCTCGTAACTGCATTCATGCTTTCGAGACGAATTCTTGTCATAAACAATGCATCTTTCAAAACATATGAACGTTTTCTTGCATTCAAACTATACACTTCTTGTAGTATTCGCTTACCACTTCTTAGAAATGATGGTCTGCACTTAAGAGAGCATAATTCTTACCTTTGTTCTGTGTTTAACAGTACATTATGGCTTTTTAACCCACAAGGCCTTCGAAGAACACATAACACTTAAATATTCATAAATATACGAACAGGAGTATAGAGATTTTAACTACGGAGCAAGATGCCAAATTAAGAAATAGTATTAAGTAGTTTTTTGAAAGTTTTTGCAATCACATGACCTTGTTAAAAATTGATCTATGCCCTAGCAAATAAACTCGACCTGAATTTTGAGTAATGACATAATGTTGACCTTTGGCTTATCATTATTTCTGTACTTAAACAAGACAAATTATATGTACTTTGAACAATTAAAAACATTGTACATTTTTGAAAAAAGAAGGACAATGTACTCTTTATAAGATATAACGCATTTTTACCTCTCGCTAAGAGAAGTAATGGAAACATCACATATCCAGATTTTAGTAAATAAGCACGTTTTAAAGTCTAAAATCCGATTATTACATTTTTACAACGATGCCTGTGCGTAAATGGGTACAGTTTTTTTTTGTGCAAAAGTCCCCAATTAATTTTAGACAAAAATGTTTCAAATAAAAGTTGTGGATAATTATATCACAAAACAGATTTGGTAACTGAAATTAAATTTGAAATTGTATAAATATTCCTCAATTGGAGCGATAGTCATGGAATTGAAACAAAGTTATAAAGAAATGCGTAATCATTTGAACTGTCAGAAATTCGGTTTTCAAATAAAAATTACAGATAATTCAATTCTGCAACTAAATTACTACTCAGGTATTATTTTTAAAATCTAACACTTAAATAACTTTTATTATTATTATTTACATTTACATTTTTAATTATATTTTTGACATTTTACACGATATGGTTTATTTGTAATTTTGTTTCAATTCTATGGCTATAGCAACAAATAGGCAATATTTATACAATTTTAAATTCTATTTTACAGGGTACCAACGTGTAAAATGAAATCTGTTTAGTGATTTACGCGTAGAATATAATTATCTACAATTTTAATTTAAAACATTTTAGTCTAAAATTCATTGGGGACTTTTGCGCAAAGAAAACTGATTTCCCATGTTAAACGCCTATGGCCAGGTATTGAATTGACAGCCTGTATATATATATATATATATATATATATATATATATATATATATATATATATATATATATATTTGGTTTATGTGTGTCTGTGGATGTTGGAATCGCGGTTTCTCGAATACTATAACAACCAAAAGTAGTAGATTCTTAAAAAGAAGAAGAAATAGAAAGAAATTGTGAAGAAAATAGAAACCCAGGTCCTCGAAGGCATATAGCACTAAATTATATGTAAATTTGTTGCTGTCGTATGATAATATAAAATTTAACCACATAATGGCAGCATACAGGAGATCAACCATCAAAATATTAACTGTAATTATTTCAATTTGATTCAAAACAACTATCAAATTAAATATTGTGACTAATGTATAAGTAATGTATATATCACCAAATTTATCTACCAACACTTAAGTTAATGTCTTTATTTATTATTACTTCACTTATATAGATATCATTTACGGCTTTATAATAATTTTACAGATAATTTCCATTTAGTAATAATAAATATAAATTCTATATAAATTTATAACTACATATGTACTCATACACAGATATCTGGTAAAAGCATGAAATTAATATTTCTCTTACAGTAGTGGATATAATACTAAGTTTACCGTTTATATCTTCGATTGCAATATAAACCGATTTAACTGTAAGTTCATAACTGCAAAATAGTTTTTTATATTTATGCATTACTGTTTCCTCACTTTCAAAGAAAAGTTTTTATGGTAAAAGTTAATTATTGAAAAAACCACACATTTAAACATATTCATAGAAATATGTATGAATTCCATGAAAAGCATACGTAATGGATTTACTAAGAATTATTATCCTAACTAGTAGCTAAAATTTTATTTTTAAGTTTCAAGTTTATATATAATTAGAAACATTGAATAATTTATAACTACAGCAATTTAAAATGCATGCATTGGAATATATTTACAAAAATTATATATAGTTTTAACCAAGGAATCTACAGGTAATTTATAAAATTAAAGTTGTACCTCGAACCCTAAATCCAAAAATGGGTAGAGATACAAATTTCCCGATTGCGCCATTAGATTCTACGTATTCTGTTATATAAAAGTACCAATTAAATATTTGTTTGCTTCTCTGGTGCAAATTCAGAGAATAAATAAATAAAATATCGTCACGGCATATTTCCCATTTCTGAGTGTGCCACAATCTGCTTTATCGCAGATATCGGTAATGATGATGACATATTTGTACCGTGCGGGCGCTTACCAGGCGTCACCTAACGGGCACTCATTGGAGTGGAGAGTGCACCACAGGGGTCACTTTTGTGCCATTTAAAATTTGAAATATTTGGTGTCGCTCGGGATCAAAACCGGTTCCCCAGGTTCGCGACCAGACACTCAGGCACGCGGCCACGGGACCCCATAAATAAATAAATAATAAATAGGATTTAAAATTTCTATATTCCAATTTACAGCTTTACATAAATGGGTAGATATTCACCATCCAAAAATGGGTAGAGATACAAATTTCTCGATTGCGCCATTAGATTCTACGTATTCTGTTATATAAAAGTACCAATTCAAAATTTGTTTGCTTCTTTCTAAATTCAGAGAATAAATAAATAAAATATTGTCACGGCATATTACCCATTTCTGAGTGTGCCACAATCTGCTTTATCGCAGATATTGGTATTGATGATGACATATATGTACCGTGCGGGCGCTTAACAGGCGTCACCTCACGGGCACTCATTGGAGTGGAGAGTGCACCACAGGGGTCACTTTTGTGCCATTTAAAATTTGAAATATTTGGTATTTTTGATAATACTGAAGTAATAACTTAAATCAATAAATAAATAGATATTTTCCACCCAAAAGTGGGTGGAGATACAACCTCACCGATTGCACCATTAAATTCTGCGTATTTTCTTATATAAATATCCCAATTTTCAAAATTATTGCTTTATCGATCCATTTTCTATAAATAAATAAGTATATTCATATTTAAAATCATTTATAAATACGATAAAATAGACATCTATCAACAAAATTAATAATTAGAGTTGGCAGGTACACGGAACAGACTTGTCTAAACGCTCGTAAAAATCTCCTCCATTTGCATTATTTTGTATATTGAGTATAGTACAACATGTGTTTCGTGTCCGCGGTTATTATTAAGTTTTGGGGGTATTATTTGACCCAAAAAGGTGAAAAATGGGTGTGAAAACTGTAACATTTTGTAGAGAATAGTGCCATAATTGTTTTAGTGCGCGGGTTATATTATATCGTGATTTGTATCGATTTTATTGATCGCTTGGACTGAAAATCTTGAAGCTATGATGTAGTTGAACTTGACAACAAGGGACAATGGATTTAAGAGAGATCGCTACACCCCAGAAAAGGTAAATAGGTTTAATTGTTGTTCGTTTGTACCCTGTTTTTAAATATTTTACTTAACTGGGCCCAAATTCCATGAATAAATCGATGAAACAGTATTTGAATTTTTTTTATAATATTTAAATTTTGGTACAAAATATTTTGGTGAAATTGGTGCACATATGTATTTTGACCCAAGTAATCAATTGGTGTTAAAATTAAAGGCGCACCTTCGACCCATAAATGGGTATATGGTCATTGAAATGTATGGTAGTAAATATGAAATATTTTGTTACAAATATTGAAAATATATTCAGATTTATTCATTTTAAACCTGTTAGCTATACAATAAAACAAAATGTATGCACAGGAAGAGAAATTCAGTAACTGTATTTAGACTTTTACTGAGCAAATTAAGCGAAATTCTATCTTTACTGCCGTTACTTGAGTTTCCTTTCTGATTGACGAGTTATTACTTTCTTCTTGTCATTAAGTAGAAAAAAATAATTAAACAAAATTTATTCACATGCATTTTTTTTACGTCTCGCTAGGAGGGGTATTGGATTCGTGCTAAAAATCGCATTTTTAAAATGATGTCTGTGTGTGTGTGTGTGTGTGTGTATGTGTGTGTGTGTGTGTGTGCGTGTGTGTTTGTGGATGTGTGTATATGTGTGTGTGTGTATGTGTGTGTATATGTCTGGATGTTGTAGGGACGATTCCTTAAAAACTATAAGACTTAAGAACTGTTTAACTATGGATTCCTTAATCTGACATTCCTGGGAAGAGCTGAAAAGGTTTTGGTAATAATTGAACAACCGGAAGTACTAGTTTCTTAGAAAAATTTTTCTACATATAATTTTTTGAAAATTTTTGTTATAAAATATAAATATATCATAACGGATATTGCCCATTTCTGGGTGTGCCAGTATCTACAACACATGTAGACATCGGTAATGATGACGATATATTTTACCGCGTGGGCGCTTACCAGGCGTCATCGCACGGGTACTCATAGCTGGTGTGGAGAGTGCATTGAATAAGCATGTTTTAAGGTCCTTAGTATTCGACTTTAGCATTTTTACTATGATGGCTATGTGTGTGTGTGTGTGTGTGTGTGTGTGTGTGTGTGTGTGTGTGTGTATGTGTGGATGTGTGTATGTATTATTGAAAAAAATACACAAAATTTCTTTATCTTGTGAAATAGGTAATTTTTTTTTTAAATATCAAAATTTTGGTAATACATCTTGACAAGAACTAATCACTCTCACAGTCATATATAGTTTCTGTATTAAATCCCAATTTACTCCATCAAAATCTTATTACAGTTACAATGTTATTGAGTGGGTTTTCCCAGCACGATATCTGGTGCTGGTGTGAAATTTTTTGAGTGTAGAACCGGCTTTAATTCATTTATAAATACCACGGCTAGACTGTTGCGGAACCGTAACCGTGCATACGTAGGAACACTACGTATCATAACTTTCTCTAATTGTGAATTGTGGATCAAGGATATATACTAAGAAATAGTCATTTTGCACGGCATCTGCTTCGTTTTTCACCAGAATTTGGACGTATTTTTTTCATAAATTTGTAGTAATTTTCTTTACCGGTTTCAGGATATTAAGCCTTTATTTACATATACAAAAATAGCCTGGTAATTAGGTAATAACTTAATAGTCCATATTTCAATCGTTCACGATGAGTGTTCCCCAACAAATGTCTTTCATTTTCTTTGATAGTAGAGGTATCTTAACGGGTATTTTTCCTAGTAATCCTACATCACATATCCGTCGTATCACAGTTCGATCACTCAAATCTACATCAAATTGTTCCCGAATTTTTGAACAAAGCTTACTTGATGATAAAGTAGGATCACTTACGGATAGACGCCAGCATCAACTCATTAAATAAACGACAAAATACAATTGAAAGTAAGACGATTAAAATCATATTGTTAATATGTTTCCATACTTTTGTTCATCGAAAAAACAAATATATGCTATTTCACTTAAGCGGTACAGCCAATATAAAAATATTTCTTTTGAATTTATTCTTTCAATATACTGACTTTAAAAAATAAGATTCAAATTTCCCATATCCATAAACATACTTTAAAAAAAATCTGTTGTGGTTAGCACAAGACTTCTTGCCATTCACATATTAGGCTATATATGTAAGTAGAAAATAAGGCAATATAAAAATATTACAAATACAAATTACAAATTTTTCCAATTTTAAATGGCACAAATGTGACCCCTGTGGTGCACTCTCCACACCAGCTTTGAGTGCCCGTGAGGTGACACCTGGTAAGCGCCCACACGGTAAAATATATCGTCATCATTACCGATGTCTACATGTGTTGTAGATATTGGCATACCCAGAAATGGGTAATATGCCGTGATGATATATTTATTTTATTTTATATAAGTATTGTACATATTTTCATTTCTGGTACACACAAAGACACATATCTTCTTTATATATTTTTATATTTTTTAATTCAGTCTATGAACAAATTTTCTCTTATTCTTCGAATGTTCGAGATTCTTCCAAATAGTTGATGGGATTGACAGTATTGTTGAGGGGTATATGTACCTAGCCAATATCAAAAGATTTCTTGTGAATTTATTCTTCGATAAACGATTCAAATTTGCGAAAACATATTTAAAAAAATGAAATATTTTAAAGTTTCCATATTTTTGCCCGCGTCTGTAGGTTGAGCTATTTTAAATTATGTACATTTTATAATAAATACAAATCACATAAATATGTAATGAATAGGTGAAATTTTCTATATATTATTAATTTCTAATTACCATAAAGTTATACATATATAAGAAAGTGAGACCATATATTAATTATTTCTACATACTGAATTACTTTAAATAAATAAATATTTCCAAATTTATATAAATATGTAGTCATATTTGGCAAAACTTTCAAAAAACATGAAATTAATAACAATATGTTTCCGGTTTCAATCCCCACCGACGCCAAATATTTCAAATTTTAAATTACATAGAAGTGACCCCTGTGGTGCATTCTGCACGCTACCAATGAGTGCCCGTGAGATGACACCTGGTAAACGCCCGCACGGTACAAATACGTCATCATCATTACCGACATCTTTGTACAACGCAGATTGGCACACTCAGAAATGGGTAATATGCCGTAAAGATATATTTATTTATATTATATTGTAATAATGGAACATATCTTCCCATTCAAATATTAACTGCGCTGATCCCTGCTTGACTCAATAAATCATTTACAAGTCGATGTATCCATGGCAACAAGCATTATTAACATTTTTAAAAAAGACATCATATGTAATCTTGACAAAAATTGTACCTATTTCATTCTACAAAAACTTAACACCTATATTATCTAAGGTAAGGTGACACATTTACGTCAAATGTCATAGCTAATTTATGCTAAATCCTACGTGTTAAAAATCACACAAAAAGTCGATTTAAAGGCCGTAAGAGATGTAGATAATGTTAAGGTATTCAGAAGCAAAAAATAGGTGTGAAGGTATACAAAAGAATGTGTGTTCAAAACGCCCACAACACTGAGAAGAAAAAACCTGCCGCCTTAGATTATATAAAGGGGTAGAAAAAATAATAAATTCTTTTGAAAGTGTGACAAATTTACATGATAAATTATTAGAGAAGAGAAAAAATATGTGAGCTAACCATATTTAGTAGATGCTGTTCCAATGAGCCTGTTTCAGATTTTTACCTTCGGTCACTTTCACGAAGGAAAGTATTGTGTTTGGTCAAAAAATTCGGTGGTGAGTTTTTAATGAATAAGCACATATTAGGGTCTCCAGAATACGATTTATTAGTTTTACGATGATGCATGTATGTACCTGTGTGTGAGTATTTGTGTGTATGTGTGTGACAAAATTTTCTCCGACGATAACTCCAGTACAACTCTAAAAATTATTATTCTTTCGTATTCCTCTTCTTTACATCCATATAAAGAACTGATTAGATTTTGGTTATAGTTGGTCAATCGGAACGTCTCTTATTTGAAGTTCTTAACAGTTTTTTATATCTCGCTAAGAGAGGTATTGGATTCATGCTAAAATTCGCATATCCACGATTTAAGGTTCCTAGAATCCGATTATAACATTTTTAAAATGATGTCTGTGTGTGTGTGTGTGTGTGTGTGTGTGTGTGTGTGTGTGTGTGTGTGTGTGTGTGTGTGTGTGTGGATGTGTGTATGTATATCTGGCTGTTGTAGGGACGATTCCTCAAAAACTATAAGACTTAAGAACTGTTGAACTATGGATTCCTCAATCTGACATTCTTAGGAAGAGCTGAAAAGGTTTTGGTAACAATTGAATAACCGGAAGTAGTAGTTTCTTAGAAAATTTCTTTTAAATATACTTTTTTGGATATTTTTGTTATTAAATATTGAAGAACATAAAATTCTCCACCTAACACACTTAAATTTTTTATTATATCTTGTATAGATTTAGAGATAAAGACACTATAATATATAGAGTAATCTTATCGCAGAGGCTAAGGCACTAAGGAAACCAGTTGACAAATTCCAATGTTTATAACATAGTTTGTAAATAACACATGTCAGTGTCAAAATCCAACAGTTTTAGTGACATTCTGATAGCTTTTTCTGGGAAGTATATTTAATCTTTCTTATTGTTTTATTAATTAAATATTTGAAATTATAGGTAAAATGCATATATCCATCAGAAATACTGCCAATCTGGTTAACGAATTGGAAGAATCTCTCATATAAATAAACAAATATATCATCACGGCATATTACCCATTTCTGGGTGTGCCAGTATCTACAACACATGTAGACATCGGTAATGATGACGATATATTTTACCTTGTGGGCGCTTACCAGGCGTCACCTTATGGGCACTCATAGCTAGTAGGAACTTCCTCATACAATGAAAAATAGATATAATTAGATTTATATGTTAAATACAATAAAAAAACAATATTTGGGTAAAGTCCTATAATTTTCTGTTATAAAACGACGGTTCGAATGCGCAGTCCAAGCCTAATATAGAAATGGCGAGAGGTCTTGTGCTGGCCACAACAGATTTTTTTCTTAAGCAAAAAGTATCCGTCCTTTCTGCCCAATCTTGTGCCAATTAATTTAATTTAGTTTGCTGTTGAAGATATTTTATAGCAAATCTTTTTATTTTATAATAATTCTGATAATAATTTAGAAAACACAAGATATTTATTACATTACAATGTTGTTAGCTTGAAACTTGAAATATTATAGTCTGACGTAAATGGTTTTTTATTTGTTTTTATGAAACGCATAGCACTTTATAGTATCATGTTACATAGAACTTTAATCAGTGTAATAATTTCTAATAATCCACTAGCTTTCAACTAACGATGTGAAGAAATATTAATTTTGAAAGTCTTGTAATAAAAATTATTATTAATATATTACACATGTTAAAATATTGTTTTTATTTAGGCTACCATGGTGATCACAGTTGGAATTCGAAAACATTTAGATTTTAAGATAGTCAACTATATTTAATTAGTAACGGTCTGAAATATGTATGATAATGAGATATGTAATAATTAATCTTAAAATTTTGAATCGTAGGCACCACTTTATGTATACTTAATACTAGTTAGTCAATTATAATAAAACAGTAATTTTTAAAATAAACTAATAGAGTATAAAAAATTATTTGTCTTGAATATTTCAAACAATAAACTTTATAACTTAACAGTTATTACCTAAATTTTTTTATTTTCCGACTACAACAGAGTTAAATTAAATAATTATTCTATAGTTTCCGTTAACATCTGAATTTAAAATTGTTTTAATTATATTTAAGTAGGTAGATACAAATCTTAAAAAGTAAAGGTCGACAAATAATTAGTTTTCAAGGTTTTGGCGATTTTGCAACTGCATATGTGATGTAATGAAAGGAGTTATATTCATAAGTATAAAAATAGTAACATTTAAGAAATCATAAATAATAGTAATTATCAAGTGTGCCTTGGTTAGGTACGATAACTAATAAATATAAGTCTGAGTCTCTGTATATATCGGATAAAATAAGTATGTCTGTGAATCGTTACGGGAGTAACATTGGTCCTTCGAGCCGGATCGCTATTGGAAAACGACTACAATGTGTGCATGGGAAAGTGTATTCGATATTCTTTCGTATTGATAATCACATAAAATGTCAAATATTAATGATATTGAACCGCGTATTTTCAAAAAAAAAAAATCTTGTGGCCAGCACAAGACCTCTCGCCATTTCCATATTAGGCTATACAGTGTGTCCCATTTAGAAGTGCCACCATTGGGATCTCGAGAACTATAAGAGATACAATGTCGGTTAAATGGAACTTTTTGTGCGCCTTTGGGAGGCCATCTCAAATGTGCTTTTGTTTTTCCAAAAATTCTCATAGGGCACTAGATAATGACGAAAAACTGAATATTGTTGATTTTTTCTTTCTCAAATAAATTCTAAACTATTAGTAATTGAGAAAAACGTTTCAAATATAAAAGATAGATATTTTTATTAACTAACCAGTGGCGTACGAAATAAATTTTTATATCCGTAAATTTTCGAGATATAACACAAACTTATATTTTTTTAAATGGAACCCATATCTGATTTTAGCCTTAAAAAAATCAATATTTTTTTCTCTTTTCAATGATGTAAGGGTTATTATGTTTTATATTTTTTTTGCTCCTAAAATTTAATTTTTCTCTTTATTTTCCTGAATTTTCTTATTATTTCCTAAAAAAACATTATTATTTTTATTAATTATATTGTATTTGATCAAAATAATTTGTTTTATGCCGTTATTACTTAATATTTTCATTCTAGACTCATAATTACAAATTACACTATGATGAGCTAAGGGCGACCTGATACAAAATATAAAAATTAATTTGATACGAATTTTGAGCAAAATTTTCTAACGAAATAAATTATTTAAATACAAGGTGTATTTCCAAATAGAAATCTACAAATATTTTCAAAATAATTGTAAATTTAATACAAAATAAGGAAAAAATAATAATTTTGAAGGTAAAACAATTATAAAACATAATAACCCTTACATCGTTGAAAAGAGAAAAAAATAATTATTTTTTTGAGATTAAAATCAGATATGGGTTCCGTTTAAAAAAATATAAGTTTGTGTTATATCTCAAAAATTTACGGATATAAAAATTTATTCCGTACGCCACTGGTTAGTTAATAAAAATGTCTATCTTTTATATTTGAAACTTTTTTTCTCAATTATTAATAGTTTAGAAGTTATTTGAAAAAGAAAAAATCAACAATATTCAGTTTTTCGTCATTATCTAGTGCCCTATGAGAATTTTTGAAAAAATAAAAGCACATCTGAGATGACCTCCCAAAGGCGCATAAAAAGTTCCATTTAACCGACATCGTATCTCTTATAGTTCTCGAGATCCCAATGGTGGCACCTCTAAATGGGACACACTGTATAAGTATTGTATTGCACTTCGCTTTCGAACCGTGGTTTTATAACAAAAAATTAAAGAACTTTACCCAAATATTGTTTTTTATTGTATTTAACATGTCTTCTGCACACATATAATTCTAATTACATCTATTAATATATCTATATAATAAGAGTATTTCTGATGGATATATGCATTTTACCTATAATTTCAAATATTTAATTAATAAAACTATAAGAAAGATTAAATGTACATCCCAGAAAAAGCTATCAGAATGTCACTAAAACTGTTGATTTTTGACACTGACATGTGTAATTTACAAACTGTGTTATAAACATTGGAATTTGTCAACTGGTTTCCTTTGTGCTTAGCCTCTGCGATTAGATTACTCTATAAATTTATAGAGTCTTTATCTCTAAATCTATACAAGATATAATAAAATTATAAAGTGTATTAGATGGAGAATTTTATGTTCTTCAATATTTAATAACAAAAACTTCCAAAAAATTATATGTAGAAGAATTTTTCTAAGAAACTAGTAGTTCCGGTTGTTCAATTATTACCAAAACCTTTTCAGCTCTTCCCAGGAATGTCAGATTGAGGAATTCATAGTTAAACAGGTCTTAAGTCTTATAGTTTTTGAGGAATCGTCCCTACAACATCCAGACATACACACACACATATATATATATATACACATCCAGACACACACACACACACACACACACACACACACACAGACATCATTTTAAAAATGTTATAATCGGATTATAGGGACCTTAAATCGTGCTTATTCACTAAAATCTGGATATGCGAATTTTAGCATGAATCCAATACCTCTCTTAGCGAGAGGTAAAAAATTATTGACAGATTCTCTTTCTAATATCGCTCTGTCAATTTGGGCGACTTCTACGAGAATAGCTTCTTTCGGTTCTTCCAATGGGCGGTGTTTGTGTTCTTAAATACGTATAACAGTTCCCACCGATAAGATCTTATAAGAAGTGAATTTTATAGCAAATGTATAACTGGTCTGACTTTTTACAGTCCGGTTGATATGTTAACTTGGAAACCAGTTGAATATTTTGTAACATTGAGTTTTGAAAGTTCGTTATATCGACAATGAAAGCAAACAGACCTAATTCGTAACGCTGAAGATATTAATTCATAAATAACATATAGTTAAATAAATATATGTACAAATGTTTGTCATCTTATTTTCTAACTAAAGAGTAACAAACATATACAAGATATTATTCCTTAAATTAATTCTCTATAAAGGTCGTAGCAAGTTATATAGGTAGGGTGCAACAATATCTCTTAGTAACTTTATTTATAAATATAAAATAAATATATCATCACGGCATATTATCCATTTCTGGGTGTGCCAGTATCTACAACACATGTAGACATCGGTAATGATGACGATATATTTTACCGTGTGGGCGCTTACCAGACGTCACCGCACGGGCACTCATAGCTGGTGTGGAGAGTGCACAACAGGGGTCACTTTTGTGTCATTTAAAATTGGAAATATTTGGCGTCTGGCGGATATGAGGAAAGTAACTTTATTTCGAAATCGCAATTTATTTTTTGATATAAATATTACCAATTTCGGGACACATACTGGCGAAACAGAAAAAAGCAAATTAATTGGATCTTACTTTCTTTTATAAAGGTAATGTAACTTTCGATTTAGGCTATGTCCGATGTAGCCTTTTTATCACCCTACTATCTAAATCCTAAATTTATATGCCCTAAATATTGCTATTTTTTAAGATTTTAGGAATTAGATTTTAGGGTTTTGCAGGAACACACTATGGCTTGAAGTTGACGCGCACTAATTAAACAAATCATGTTCGCTGCTATAATTTGTACAAAACGTCAAATTTACTCTCAAAGAATAGCTTCTTAGCTTCTGTTTTATGAAATATAATATTATAGTAGAAGTCATATTGCAAGAACACTTTGTCGTAAAACGATTTAGCAATTGCATCCATAAACCAATAATGGGGACATTTAGTTTGTGGTTACCTACCCCTAATAAGTGATACCAGCAGGACAGGGTCGGTTCCTTTGTATTAAGAATTATTTGAAAGAAAATATTTCACGATATTTTTATATAATGTATAAATGTTATTACAAAAACAAGTACAAACAATAAATTTTAAAATTAATGCAGAACTTGGTGACTTTATTATAAATTACCTATCAAAAACTTTATTTATTTTCGTGGGATTAAGTAATTATATATTTGAAATAGGCTCACTTCTTTGTACATAATTTGGAAATACGGAACAATACGAGTAAGAAAGGGCAATAACTCGTTTATAAAAATATCGTACAAATATTTTCTTTCAAATAATTCTTAATATAAAGGAACCGACCCTGTCCTTGCCTGCTGGTATCATTTATTAGGGGTAGGTAACCTCAAACTAAATGTCCCCATTGTTGGTTTACGGATGCAATTGCTAAATCGTTTTACGACAAAGTGTTTTTGCAATATGACTTCTACTATAACATTTAATCTAAAGCATCAAATGAAATCGAATTGTATATTTCATTTTTGTTGTTCTAAAGTGTTGCCATAAAAACCAATTGATGTCATTAATGTGCCATTCGGAGTTGTATTTATGTAAAGAAGACCTACGTCCTAAATACTAAATGCCAAAATATGACATCGGACACAGCCTTAGGCTATGTCTGATGTTGCATTTTTAACGCCCTAATATCTAAATCCTAAATTATATGCCCTAAATAATGCTATTTTTTAGGATTTTAGGAATTAGATTTTAGGGAGCACTCTATACCTTGAAATTGACTCGCACTAATTAAACAAATCATAAAATTAAACAATATTGGGGTATAGTTCTGTATAAATTTATTAAATACAACAACGTTTCGACAGCAAGGTGCTGTCTTCTTCAGGTTTTTATAATAATAACATAAATAAATATGTTATATATATATATATTTATTTAGTTCATAGCCTGTGTTAAGATTGATATTATTAGGTGACTTCTGGATTTCAATAGCTTCTCTTATCAATCTTCTAATCCAGTGGTTTTCCTTAGCTAAAATTTTTGTAAAAAACGTTGTATTTAATAAATTTATACAGAACTATACCCAAATATTGTTTAATTTTATTAATTATAAGTTCTGAAAACATATTTCAAAATATAAACAAATCATGTTCGTTGCTATAAATTGAGCAAACCGTCAAATTTACTCTCAAAGAATAGCTTCTTAGCTTTTGTTTTATGAAATATAATATTAATATTTAATCTGAAGCACCAATCGATGTCATTAGTATGCCATTCGGAGTTATTTTTATGTGAAGAAGACCTAAATCCTAAAAACTAAATGCCAAAATACGACATCGGACACAGCCTTTGTAAGAATAAATGCTGCTCGACTGATACTTCAAGTAATTGTTAACACCTCATTCAATTAAACATATGCAAGTACTTTTTCTTCTACATTCTTTCCTTCTTACCTTTATTCTTTCATATCCTATTTTTTCTCATTATCCTATCCACTTCACAAAACTCACACACGCTTGTATCACTAAGGGCTGTTTCCAGGTAGAAACCGCGAAACCACAAGACACCTGTCTTAGTAGATACCGTTGTCTTTACTGACTTAGCAGCTCTACTGTCGGTCGGATCCCCTCCAAAGCACCTGAGACTTTCTAAATGAGAGAATGGTTCGTGAGAGGGGATCGATCAAAAGGTTTCTCATAAGTGTAGCATAGATCATGGATCATGGATCTAAAATAGGAATGGGAGAAGTCCAGGAGATGGAAGTCTGTGGGTTGGTGGCTTGGTGTAGCGTTGAAATCTCTGGAGATTTTAAAGAATATTTTATATTTTGGTTGTTTAATTGTACTGTATGAAACTCATTTGGATGTTATAAAGTACTTCTTTAAAGACCTCAAGTCTAATTTCTATTGGGTTGATTTTAGAAGACCTACTGCTGAAATGAAGTAATAACTAAATGTCAATCACTGTTTCCAACAAATAATTGAATATTCCTGTTCATAAATTAGAAAATAAAATAGGTAATATTTTAGATTTTATGTATTTTGTACAAATCCTATACCAAAGGTTCCTTGGAAAAGGTTATATACAATATGTCCCATTTAGAACTGCCACCATTGGGATCTCGAGAACTATAAGAGATGCGATGTCTGTTACATGGAACTTTTTGTGCACGATTGGGGGGCCATCTCAGATGTGCTTTTGTTTATTCAAAAATTCTCATAGGACACTAGATAATGACGAAAAACTGAATTTTGTTAATTTATTCTCTTCCAAATCACTTCTAAACTATTAGTAATCAAGAAAAACGTTTCAAATATAAAAGTTAGATATTTTTATTAGCTGTCAGCTATCAGTATAATACAACACAAAATTATATTGTTTTAAATGGAACCCATATCTGATTTTAGTCTCAAAAAAATCATTATTTTTTTCTTTTTTCAATAATGTAAGGGTTATTATGTTTTAAATACACTGTATATCCATTAAAATTATAATACGAACATTTCTATTTTCTACAAATTCCATGCCGATAGTTCATTGGAAAAGATATCGGCAGTTTCCATGGTTATTGCATAGCTGGCTGATTTCTGAAAGTTAATCTCTTTATAATTCTTTAACTCCATATCTATTGAATATGAAATAAAATGTGTGATCAAACCGTATAGACAATAAGATGATCTCCTTAGATAGGTTGGTCGCTTGATATAACATTGATGTGAGTTTTTCATAAACTTTTGGAAATTTTGTGCACATTTTTTTATACTTATAGCCGTATTCATAAACACTTGCAAAGTTTCAAAACGGTTCGTTAAATTTTTTGACAAATAGAATCAAAATTGACAATTTATATTTTGATTTTTCTTTTAGTGTCGACTGTTTTTATTGGATATAAAAGTATATGTCAATATTTTTATTGCTATATTAATTTTTTTTTGTTTTCAGGAAATGGAGTTTCTTCATCTGGACGGTTTACTGAATTCGACGAATGTAAGTCATTTTTTTATTATGAACCTAAAGCTCAGAGTATGGGTCAAAATATTTTATTAATTAAAAAAAATGAACTAAGATTGTTTTCACTAAGAACTCTTCAATTTTTATCGTCTAGGTATATCTAGTATTTTATGATTGTCAAACCCTGAACTATGATTTTGTTTGATTATTGTTTTTAAAAACAATTACAAATATTTTGACTGTTACTTAAAGATTTCAATGCTACATTAAGACAAATACCCACCAATTTATTATTTGACATACTGACTATTACAAATTATATTTTTCCTGTTATTTATCTAATGTTTTTTGTACAAAGACACCATGTCAATGCCGAATTAATATTCAAAGCCTACTGTAGTCCTACGTAAAAATAAAACATATTTTCGTATACATTCAAGGTTACAGTATTTATAAATTACAGTTCACAGTTAATTGGTACATCCTGTATTTAATTTGGTTAAAAATAATTTTTTAACTGTAAGATGCTTCGAGAAAAATAGTGTTTTTGTTTAGTTTTTTTTGTTTTGATTAGTCAAAAAAGTTTTAATTGAATTATAGTATCATCTTTTATATTTCAAAAGAAACAGGTATTAAGTAGTTATTTTTTTAATATATATTTCAATCAATTAATTATATGTTAATATAAAATTTAAAACATTTAAAAATTTAATAGTTTTTTTGATCCAAATACATACATAATATTTATAAATTAAACTATTAAAATTTTGAATGGAAAAGTTTATCTGAAATTTAACCCAAAATAATAATTAATTATTAATAATATGTTAATAATTGCATAGTTTGTTGGTCATAACACAGTTACTTGTTCCTAATTTAACAATTAGTAAACAGAGTAAAGAAATAAGTACTCATTTAATTAACATAACAAATGTTTTGTGCACTACATATTTTCTGACATATAGTCAGAAAAAATCTGTTGTGGCCAGCACTATATATTCCGCCAGTACTTCTGGCGAAATTGTACAATACTATAAGACTTAAAAATATTTAACTGCAGTTTCCTCAATCTGACATTCCTGGGAAGAGCTGAAAAGGTTATGGTAACAATTGAACAACCAGAAGTAGTAGTTTCTTAGAAAAATTCTTCTAAATATAATTTTTTGGGAGTTTTTTTTATTAAATATTGAAGGCTAAGGCACTAAGGAAGCCAGTTCACAAATTCCAAAGTTTATAACATAGTTTGTAAATGACACATGTCATTGTCAAATATCAACAGTTTTAGTGACATTCTGATAGCTTTTTCTGGGAAGTATATTTAATTTTTCTTATTGTTTTATTAATTAAATATTTGAAATTATAGGTAAAATTGTGGTAAAATGCATATATCCATCAGAAATACCGCCAATCGGGTTAATGAACTGGAACAATCTCCGACATTTAGAAACTTCCTCATACAATGAAAAATAGATATAATTAGAATTATATATGTGCAGAAGACATCTTAAATACAATAAAAAACAATATTTGGGTAAAGTTCTGTAATATTTTGTTATAAAACGACGGTTCGAAAGTGAAGTGCAATACAATACTTATATAGCCTGATATGGAAATGGCGAGAGGTCTTGTGCTGGTCACAACAGATTTTTTTTATATTGAATGCCAATATGCCATTATTTGTGCCGCTTTGTTGAAATAAAGACATTGAATGGATTCTCTACTTAATCTGTGTAGCAAAATAATCTTATTGTACCTTCAACATAAATGCTATTTTTGTTTGAAATAATTTCTAATAGGTGTCAAATAAAAGAGATCACTATACTAAGTGATGACATATTCTATATTTTCATTTTGTTTGTCACCAAATGCAAATGAAGTCATCACCATATATCCTAGTAACTCTCATTAATATTTTGTTTACTTTTCTAAAAATATCTTAATTATGTAATTAACAAACTAGTGCATCGTGTATTGCGCTAATTGACGATCTATTTTCTTATTTAATGTTTAAATATGTCGTAACACTAGTATCATGAGACCGCTGAAGGACATATAGGACGAGTTAAACATTCAAAGTTTATTTTAAATAGAAATCAATTCTAAAAGTAACAGTGATTTAATCTTGACTCATGGAAGGAATTCAGAATTTTAAAAATGTTTTGCGTCACATATTTGGCAATAAGATGACTTTTATATTGTTTTCTAATATAAATATACCATCTTACATACTTACCTTCGACGCTTAGACTGTGACAGATTTGTTTACAGACAGACCTCAACAAAATTAGAAGTAGGAACAAAATATCTACTTATTTTTGGGTAGCACTATCAACTCAATTACGGGCTGGAGATAAAATTTTGATTGGGTTTGAGAAAACCTACTCCCCTTAAAATTCAAATTTTTGCCTCTCGACAATGGCCGGTTTCATAATAAATATAAAGTCACTTTACTTTTAAAGTTTGATCTAAAAGTGAAAAAATGCGTTTCATAATTTCACTTTAAAGTTAAAGGAACTGTCAGATCACTTTATTTTAAAGAACTTTAAACTGACAACTTCAACTTAAATGGAATTTATGAAACGATTTATTCACTTTTTGACCAAACTTTAAAAGTAAAGTGAATTTGTATTTATTATGAAACTAGCCGTAAGAGAGGTATTGGATTCATGCGAAAAATCGCATATTCAGATATTAGTAGATAAGCACGTTTTAAGGTCCCTACAATCCGATTTTAACATTTTTATGATGTGTGTGTGTGTGTGTGTGTGTGAGTGTGTGTGTGTGTGTATGTTGGAAGGACGATTCCTCAAAAACTATAAGACTTAAGACCAATTTAACTACGTATTCCTCAATCTGACATTAATGGAAAGAGCTGAAAAGGTTTTGTTAACAATTGAACAACCGGCAGTAGTAGTATCTTAAAAGAAATCTTCTAAATATTATTTTTTGAAACTTTCGTTATTACAAATATTGAAGAACAAAATTCTTCATCTAATACACTTAAAAAATTTATTCTATCTTCTATAGAATTAGAGATACAGAAAATATAATATATATGTTCAGGCAACACCAAGGAAATCAGTTGTCAAATTCAAATTGACAGATAAATGTCAGTGTCAAAAATCAACAGCTTTACTGACATTAGTGAAAACTTTTTCTGGGAAGTACATTTAATATTTCTTATTGAATTATTAATTAAATATTTAAATTTGCAGGTTAGGTAGGTAGGTACGTATATTAATAATAATATAGTCTATTTGAGAATGACTGGCAGTAATAAATCATTCTGTCAAAGACATTCCAGTGGCGCGCCAATAATTGTTTGCATAGGGATAGACGAAATGACTAAATCCGGTAGAGAATATTGAATGTATGTATGTAAATATTAAATGTATGCAATATAATAATAATGACTGAGAAAGTTATATTTAAATATTAAAAACTTTTATTTTTAGTAAATGTATAAACAGATCACTCTACAAATCCTATCTACGTCTATGACACAGTCCGACGGGGATTATCGGACGGCATTTCTATTGTTCGACAAGTAAGTTTCGTTCCAGGTACAAAGCGTGCGGCTTATTTTGACCATCCTAGTGTAGTTACAACTGATTTTTCTGGTAGTTTTATTTGCCGCATTGCTGGCAAAAATCCAATACTACTCTTGCAAATAATGATTTATTACTGCCAGTCATTCTCAAATATACTATAGTACATATGTCCTTAAGAAATACCGGCATTCCCGTCAATGGTTTGGAACCATCTTGAACTTAGAAGAGTAGGACAAGATTCCTTGTAGAATGAAAGAAAAGATGTAATTAGAATTATTTGTGTGTACAAAAAATGTTAAATTTTATACTTATATAGCCTAAAATGGAAATGGCGAGAGGTATTGTGCTGGCCACAGCAGATGTAAAGTAACCTAACGTATAGAACTCATTTTGACGAAACTCGTATGTTTATATCCATTTTATTTAACCCTACTTTCATTCAGAAAAAAAAAATACCAAAATTACTATAAATATAGCTTTCCGCACTCTAATTTATGTAGAATTTAGTGTTTTTAATTGTTATACAAGTATATAAAACCATAAAAATAAAAATTTTGAGGAGTACGTATTCCAGACTTTAGCCTTTAAATTTTGTAACAACTGGTCGCTGTGCACCGCGTCGCTAATTTCACCTCGATTACCTATACGTATTAATTTTGTCTTGTACTCACACACAAGCAAGCAAGAGTAGAAACTCTGTTGTTTTCTGTTAAGTTCTTGTTAAGTTGGTGCTAAGTGGGCCACGCATGTACATTCATTTGAGACGTGAAGTCGTGGACCACTTTTCTCTTACGTCTTGCGTTACGTTTACGATGCTACGCTATGTAGTTATGTCAATGAATTAGACAAGATTGCTTGTTAGTTATTCAACTTAGATTGCTTAGAAAATTGTTGATGAGCATACGTGGAATAACAACTAAATATCTTATTTATGGTGTGTTGTTTAGTGAGATATATATTTTAGAATGATGTCACCATAAATAAAGGCTATCCAGCGAATCAAGCGGTTTACTTCATCGTTTAGGGATTTTTGAAATTTTCTTTATATTTTTAAATATATTTTATTAACGGTATTTTATTGTTTTTTTTTTTTTATTATTATTATGTATTTGAAACCTTTAATAGAAATAATTATATTTGGAAACATTATTATTAAGTAAAATTTTGTTAATTTTTGCAAAATGACGTTTGATTATATTTTTTTAATATTGGTAATTCTGAACATCTATATTACTAAATATTATATATCTACATTATACTTTTCAACCTGTATTGTGATTTCATTTTGTTTTTTTTATTGTTGTTCATTGACAAAATGTCAAATGCTCTGTCATGTCAAATTCAAGAGCGTGTAGTTAATTTATTGACTTATTTTGAAAATGAAAAATAGATTGGTGGGCTCTTACTTTCACTGAATTGTAATATTGAGGTAATATTTCGTTCTATTTGTCAGTAATAATTTGAAATTTAAATCTATATGTACAGCGTGTGGCAAACACTATACGCAATGTACAGAAACAGTTAGAAATTGTATGGTATGCAGTATTCAGCATTTTTTTTAAGGATCTCACATAATACTAGATGGTTTGTTGCATATACTACAAGAATGAAGTATTTATAACGGCGTAAGCAGTATCGTTCAGAATATTTTAAATAAAATTGGATTTCGCTGAAAAAAAATGATACCAGACGTGTTACCTTTTTAAGAAAGATTTGAATTTATGAAGGCAACCCACAGATCATATTTTAATCCGTTTTACATGCTCATGTAAACTTTTTAACATATGACGTCATTGTTTCTAGTGATATTGTATTTATGACGTAAACCGCTTGATTCGCTGGATGGCTTATACGTTATAGATTAAAGGCATTATTGTTCAATTTTTATTTAATTTATAATTAATTTCGCCATTTTCAACGGATGTATTGTAATATGTATGACATATATTTAGAAATTCTCATAATCGAACATATGGCAAGTAAACAAATACTTTCAATGTTTAAAATGGCGCTCAAGGATATTATGTAGCCGCCTTCGAGGTAAATGTCATGAATTAATAACAAATAACCTGTAGGCGTATGTTCAAATTCTACTTGAATTCAGAGAAAATTTTATATTTAAATTCGACTAACTTTTATCATACATACTGGTAATTTAACTATGAGCAAAAATTTATTCGACTACCTTTAACACCAGTCACCAGACCATTAATTTGAAAAGGATATAAATTATTAATAATAATAAATACTTAAAACTGACACATATATACTTCATTTTTGAAAAGGGTAACATTTACTAATAAAAATGAAATACACAAAAGTAAAAGTAAAATAATATGTCTTGTAAATTATATTATACAAGGTATATATTACGCTTACTATTTCGTTATCTTTTACAAAATGAAAGTAAGTTACACTTTAACTAAATCTGATATTTAAACCAATAAATAAAATTGTTTTATGATAAAATGCTCGTTAAAAACATGTCCTCTGTTAATTTTAAGGCCTATTAAAACCTAAACATAAGTTCTTCTCCAATAAATTTCATATAATTTATTACATAGTAAAGTTAACCGTTGTCAAATTTAAAATTTACAGCATACGTATTTGTAAATAGCCGTTAAAATATTTAAAGCAGAATTAAGAAATTTTTCATTAAGTTTAACGCCGCTTTAAGTAATTATAATATTTTATAAGCAGTGTTGTAAACTTTATATTAACAAAATTCTTGGGTGGTACAATAATACCAGCTAAATTAGGGACGCATTATTTGTGACACTGAACAATATGAAGTAGGTTCCAATAGTAAATAGACTATCGTAATGTATGTATTCATAGTAATTGTTTGGAAGTTGTAATACGGAGAGATTAGAACACAGGTGCTGATGCTTGAGTAAAATAAAAATTTGTTGTGGCCAGCACAAGACCTTCCGTCAATTCGATGTATTTTGTACAAATCCCATACCAAAAGTTCCTTCAAAAAGATTCTATATATCCTATAAAATTGTAACACACATACAAAGAACATATTAATGTGACACAAAAATCATCTTTCGCTACACATTCCTGTACAAACATACTTCGTTCTTCTCGTCCACATAAAAGTTCAGCTAAAGAAAGAATCATAATTTTTAGAATTGTAGTATTGGAGTTATCGTCGGAGAAAAATTTGTCACACACACACGGACACACACACACACATACACACACACACACACACACACATACATACAGACATCATCGTGTTCTAAGGATCCTAGAACGTGCTTATTCATTAAAAACGCATCATCGAATTTTTTACCAAAGACAATACCTTCCTTACCTAAAGGTGAAGGAAGGTAAAAATATAGCAATCTCTGTATTATAATTTAAAAAATATAGTAGCTTGTGAAAATGCAACAATGCTTGATACATCTTCAAATCAATAAAATCATTTAATACAGTCTACTAAAATGACGTAACAGTGATAAAGCCATAGGTAGCTACTTTTTTATATAAAATCCTTGGGAGAAAATTCGTAAAATGCCTCAAAATTTTTTCGTTCTTTAATCTTCTTACCGCCTCAAATGCTATTTAAAAGTCAATAAAATTGTTTAAAAATTCTCCTCTTTAACAGATAATAAACTTCTTTACGCTGTAATAAATAAAGTTCCTACTACAAATACGTATGTGTGTGGTCAAACGAACAGAGAACACACCATAAATTGGATATAAAAATCAACGTAGGTGTTGTGCTGTTATATGAGATATTTCGTATTACTTTACAGTTAGTATGGAGAAATTTTGACTGTTACGGCCCTTATATGGAGCGAAAAGTAACTTTCTCTCAATTTTTTAAGAGTGTATGATATGGCAATAGAAATTTTGGAACACATGACGAACAAAAAGATAAACAAACGAAACACTATGTTGAATAAAATATAATAATATACCAGGTGTTATTGAATATGTGTTATAAATTTACAGGGTATAATATATAATATAAACGCATATCCGGAAATCCATTTTTGAATTAATGCCTCAAAAGTGAATATACCCCACATTTACATAAAAACTTCAAAATTTTCAAAAATCTAATTTATATGTATCTAGATACTTCTCAATGCGCTGATTCCAAATTTTGAAACCGCAGGTCGATATCTCTTTTCGTTCTCAAGATATTTAGATTCAAAGTTTTGCTCAAAACTGCCCATTTTTGGGCAATAACCCAAAAATGGGCCGAGATATGATTTTGGCGTCATCACCATTCGATTCTACGGCCAAAATTACATAAGTACACCAATTTTCAGAATTTTTAAACACCGCATACAATCTCTAAAGCAAAATAACCGAAAATGGCCAAAAATCGCAAAAATCCTAAGGGGTACCCCTTAGGATTTTTTCAGATTTTGCCTATTTTCGGGAGTTTTCAAACTTTTATTCATAAAAAATGAACCTGTTGGATAAAAATTATGAAAATTGCTATACTTATGTATTTTTGTCCGTAGAATCGAATGGTGATGTCTCCAAAATCATATCTCGGCCCATTTTTGGGTTATTACCCAAAAATGGGCAGTTTTGAGCCAAAGTTTAAATCTAAATATCTCGAGAACGAAACGAGATATCGACCTGCGGTTTCAAAATTTGGAATCAGCGCATTGAGAAAAATCTAGATTCATAAAAAATAGATTTTTGAAAATTTTTAAGTTTTTATCTAAATGTGGGGTATATTGATTTTTGGGGCAATAATTCAAGAATGGGTAGAGATATAAATTTAGTAGTAATATTATTTGATTATAAAGAGAATGTTACGTAAGTGAACGCATTTTTAGAGTATTTGAAAAACTGTGCGAATTTTTAGAAATAAAAATGGATAAATGCTATAAAAAAGTTCCTTGGAAAAGATTCTATATATCCAATAAAATTATAACACGAACACATACTATTTTTTACAAATTCCATACTAAAAGTTCCTTTGATAATATTCTATAAATCCAATAAAATTATAACATGAACATACACAAAATTTCTTGTTCGTGTCATCTCTCCTGATTTTGTGGGTGAGATAACATGCTTCAAACTTCGCAGCGCAAAAACAGTTGATAATCGACAAATGTAACCCTTATTCATATAACAAAATAATAATCTTTTTGTAAAAACCTAAGTTACAACCAAAGATATGACATATCCAAAATATCTGATGTGGACACCACATGACTTCCTTGTACGCCTGTTACACTATACATATTTTGTTAATAATTAAAATATGTATTATAACAGACCCAATCATAAAATTGCACGTATTTGACATTGGCATTAAATTCTTAATTTTTTTGTTATTTTTTGTCCTAATTCATGGCAAACTTAATTACAGAAACCAAAAAGTACATAATTTTTAAATTTACATATCTCGCTTATACAAAGAGCTAATTTAATTATACTTGATGTTTTCGACGCAGAATTTAATTCTCTAAAACTTTTATTTGAAGCATTTATTATTAAAATCAAAACAACAGCATTTTTTTCAAGAAAAACTGATAACAGCTTCAAGTAAAGTATCACTTCCGGTTATACTATTTGAACCAAAATCTATTAAGTTATTCCCATTGATATAAAAGTACTATATACCAAATTTTAAAAGTTTTGGATTATATTTTAATATAGTTTTTCATTAAAATCTGTTATAGGCTTCAAGTAAAGTACCACTTCCGGTTGGACCATTTTAACTAAAATCTATTATGTTATTCCCATTGATATAAAAGTATTATATACCAAATTTGAAAAGTTTCGGATAATATTTTAATATAGTTTTTCATTAAAATCTATTACAGGCTTCAAGTAAAGTACCACTTCCGAAAGTTATGTAATGACCAAAAAGGGAGATGCATAACTAGATGTTATAACAGTCCTAAATACAAAATTTTAACTTTCTACGGCTTCCCGTTTTTCAGTTATGCGAGATACGTACGTACGCACATACGTACGTACAGACGTCACGACGAAATTAGTCAAAATAGATTCAGGGATGGTCAAAATGGATATTTCCGTTGAAAACTAGAAACCGAAATTTTTCGCGATTACAATACTTCCTTTACTTCGTACAAGGAAGTAAAAACAATCGCACCATACAAATAAAACAAATTACGCTAACTTCCCTGCGAGAAACTTTATCGACAATGTTTCAAAAGTATGATTAGTGACACTTATGCATTAAATCTTATAGGTTACATAATTAAATGTTATTGAATATTGAATTTTATGAATGTCCTTTTCATATTTTCGTCTGCACCTCCTACGTTTTCCAAACCATTTAATCCTTCTTATACAGCAGTCCTACACAATATGCGGTTTTCAATTTCACAACATTTGGCATATGTTTAGTCTGTCGGTTTTATTACGTCATAGAACCATAACAGAGTATACTATAACGAGCCAAATAAAAAAAAAACGTAAGATCTGAATCAGCGTTAGATTTGGAATGCCTTCAAAATTAATATGTTGACGGCAAAGAATTTCAAATCGCGATAGCATGTTTTGGAAGTAACTGTTCATTGTTAGAAACATAGTTGTACATTAAATTTTATTATAGTTATGTAAATATTTGTATATTTCATATGTTTGTTAATTTATGCACAAAGTGTTTCGAAATTAGTCATAACTGTAATATTTATGACATACCGGCGCTAAGGTTTTATGGGTTATTGTGTATGCCCACGCCTTATTTAATTATAAGGAATATTCGAATATTATTAATTGTATAGGTAACTTTGTTGCACATCTTATAGTAGGTGTTAACTAATTTATGTCTGGTGATGAAGCAACTTTTACTTTTGTTATGTTAAATGTCATTCAATCTGTAAAACATGCATTTAATAATTTGTTCTTGCATTCTTCTTGTAGATATTAAATTAATTAATTTGCAATTCAAATTTTTTTACCTTCCGTCACCTGTAGGTAAGGAAGGTATTGTCTTTGGTCAAAAAATTCGGTGGTGAGTTTTTAATAAGCACATTTTAGGGTCCCTACAATACGAATTTACTATTTTTATGATGATGTTTGTCTATATGTATGTATGTGTGTATGTATGTGTGTATGTGTGTATGTGTGTGTGTATGTGTGTCCGTGTGTGATAAATTTTTCTCCGACGAAAACTCCAATACTACAGTTCTAAAAAATATAATTCTTTCGCATTTCTCTTCTGTACATCCTGTACAAGAGTTGATTAGGTTTTGGTTATAATTGATCCACCGGAAGTACCCTTATTTGAAGTTTTTAACAGTTTTTTTAAAAAAACGCAGTTAAATATTATTTTTTGACATTTTGTTATTATATATATATTAAAGAAAATACTCTTCTCTATATGGTTTGATTATACATTTTCCTTTATATTCAATAGATGTAGAGTTAAAGCATTAAAATGAAATTAATTTTCAAAAATTAGTCAGCTTTGCTATTTATCATGGAAAATATTCAAAAAATTCTAATTGACAGATGTCAGTTGCAAGTGCAAAACCAAATATGGAAAATAGGATCTAAAATTGCTGTCATAGTGTACCTCGCAAGTGACATGCAGAGAAAGGCCAAAGAGAAGATGGAAGGACTGTATAGCAAAAGACTTGAGAAAGGAAAGACTGTGTGAAGAAGATGCGTTGGACAGGAATGAGTGGAAGAGAAGAGGAAAGAGCAACCCCTAGTAAATAGTGGAACGCTGAAGAAGATAGAAGGAAGTGTCAAGTGCATTTTATTTAGTGTATGTTTATGTTATAATTTTATTGGATTTATAGAACCTTTTCAAATGAACTTTTGGTAAGGAATTTATAAAAAATAGTATGTGTTCATGTTCGATTTTACATGATATTTTATAGAATCTGTTCCAAGGACCTTTAGGTATGGAATTTGTACAAAATACATCGAATTGACGGAAGGTTTTGTGCTGGTTACAACAGATTTTTTTCTTAAACAAACAGAAAAAGAAAACAATTGAGATGGTGTGTGGTAGAATTTTGGAAGCAGGCATCTCCAGACAGTACGTTGGGCGTGTTAGTTAAAACTACCTGCCGGAGTTACTTGATTTCATCAATCTCCAAATTCCAAAATATATCGGAATTTTACCAACAGTTATCAGGAAGTTCAAAAGACTATATTCTATTCCACATTGTATTAACCACAATCTAATACTATAAATATCCATTCTGCACGTTCTATAAATCTTTTTTTAACAGTAAAAGTTGTGTCCGTTTATTTTAATAGTCACCGTACTAAAGATGTATCGACAGTAGATAAGACTCTTATCTAAAAATAAAATAATGTGACGTGTTCTACGTCCACTGGACTTAACTGCGTTTTTATAGCGTGCTTATCGTGTTTCTCATTTCGAAGTGAGAATTGGTCAAAGGATATTACACAAGTTTGACTGCAGACGACATATTTCAAATTGCGAGAATGGGTTGTTAAATTTATAATTTTTACGGTCTAAGATGGAATGGTATAGCCCAAGCTCATAATAGTTCGGCCGGTTTTACAATTTCAATAAATTATAAAACCTAAGTACGCCAATGGTTATAAATTTGGGCAACTTTAAATATAGACTTTAAACTTAAAAAAAAAATCTGTTGTTGCTAACACCATTTCCATATTAGGCTATATAAGTACATATTGTGTTTAACATTTCTGGTACATACACAAAAATTCTAATTATTAATATATTTTTATATTTCTTAATTCATTCTGTAATAAGTTTCCTCCTGCTCTTCTAAATGTTCGAGATTTTTTAAATTCATTGACGAGTTTGGCGGTATTTCTGATATATGTATATATGTACCTATAATTTTAAATATTTAATTAATAGTAAAATAAGAAATATTAAATGTACTTCCTAGAAAAAGCCTTCAGTAATGTAAATGAATTTTTGACACTGAAAACTCACATTTTTCTGTCAATTACATTTTAATTTTTCAACTGGTTTCCTTGGAGTTATTTGGGCTACTAGATACATTATTACTCTAAAAATTCGTACACTTACATAACATTGTCTTTACAAGAAATAATATTACTACCAAGTTTATATATCTACCTAATTTTTAAATTATTGCCCCAAAAGTCAATATACCCCATATTTAGATAAAAACTTAAAAATTTTCAAAAATCCAATGTATCTATATACTTCTCAATGCGCTGATTCCAAATTTTGAAACCGCAGGTCGATATCTCTTTTCGTTCTCGAGATATTTAGATTCAAAGTTTTGCTCAAAACTTCCCATTTTTGGGTAGTAACCCAAAAATGGGTCGAGATATGAACTTGGCGACCACAAAATTCGATTCTACGGACAAAATTACATAAGTATACCAATTTTCATAATTTTTGTCCAACCGGTTCATTTTTTATGAATAAAAGTTTAAAAACCTCTGAAAACGGCCAAAATCTGAAAAAATCGTGAGGGGTACACCTTAGATTTTTACGATTTTTTACCAATTTCAGTTATTTTGCTTTAGAGATTGTATGCGGTGTTCAAAAATTATGAAAATTGGTGTACTTATGTAATTTTGCCCGTAGAATCGAATGGTGTTGTAGCCAAACTCATATCTCGACCCATTTTTGGGTTATTACCCAAAAATGGG
The DNA here is from genome assembly GCA_943142095.1 of Ophonus ardosiacus. Taxonomy (NCBI): domain Eukaryota; kingdom Metazoa; phylum Arthropoda; class Insecta; order Coleoptera; family Carabidae; genus Ophonus; species Ophonus ardosiacus. The sequence continues at coordinate 2,748,444 of OW964839.1, forward strand.
CAGTTTTGAGCAAAACTTTGAATCTAAATATCTCGAGAATGGAAAGTTATATCGACCTGCGGTTTCAAAATCTGGAATCAGCGCATTATGATTATAATTAGATTTTTGAAAATTTTGTTTTTATCTAAATATAGGGCATATTGACTTTTGGGGCAATAATTCAAAAGTAGGTAGAGGTATAAACTTGGTAGTAACATTATTTGATTGTAACGGATTATTTTATATATTTATGAGTCTCTATCTCTAAATGTATAGAAGATATAATAAAAATGATCAATGTATTGGATAGAGAATCCTATGATCTTTAATAATTGTAATTAAACAAATTTCAAAAAGTTAAATTTAGAAGATTTTTTTTAAGAAACTACTACTTTCAATTGTTATCAAAACCTTTTCAGCTCTTCCCATTATTGTCAGATTGAGGAATACGTAGTTAAACAAGGCTTAGGGATACAATAATAAAGGTGATGTAACTTAATATTAAATGGTGCAAAACTTTAATACAAAATCTATATTTTAAACTAGTCGAACAAAATTAGTAGAAATTTTTCACTGTTTACGTAGATATTATAATTTGTTTGTTGAAAATGTATACCGGTCGAAATTTATGGTTTGGGTTCATATATTACCTGGTCATCTAACTTGGTAGAAACTTAAGTTCCAATCAAATTTCTTATATTATCTAGGCTTCCGTGTAAAAATTTTCAAGTGCAAACCGCGTTGATATATATTAGAGTCGTACTCATTTCTCATCAGCGCAGTCAACGCCCTGTAACGTGACATTGCCCTTCGGAAGGAAACTGCAAAAACATGGCTATTTTTATTCTTATTATTTTGTCATTACGCCAGTCTGACGGTTAAATTGGTTTTTTACACTCCGTCACCTCTCGTGTAAACCGACACCACGACACCACCTACCACGAAATTTTTTACTGTGGTTTAAATTCAGCTTTACCGAATGCCGAAATTGAAAAGGATTTTTTGTGTTTTATTCTGAAATTACTTACTGAAATCTTTTTGATATTGTAATTCAAATGTTCCCGAAATATACAAAACAGGGCATCGTACTCGCCAAACACTTGGTTCGGTTTAGTTTCAGGTTAGATTGTTTTTTGAGAAATGGATTCGGATGCGGTACTGGTTCATGTGTTAATAAAATTTACAGTTTTGTTCCGGGTTCAGGTATTGGGTTCAGGTTCGTTAACGAACCGGAATTTATAAAGACAAAAATACAATACAGAAGGCGTCAATGATCGGCTGTAAATATTACATTTCGAACTGAAAATGAACCTGAACCTAAACCGGAGCTGAACCCTGAAGCCGAATTTTAATACCCGGTTCGGTTTTGATTCCGGTTCAATTGAAAATTATATCTGAGGTTCGGTTCTGGGTTTAGATTCGCTAAAACGTTACGGTTTGGTTCCGGTTTTGATTCGATGCCTTGATTACAAAATCAGAAATGCGTCTTGTAGAATGGCTTTTTTGTGACATCCTATTGGATGTCTAACTACCATATTGCTTCAGGAATTTAAACAAAATGTAAAGAATTTTAATAAATTAAGTTTGGTCTGAAATTTACGTGTATCTTTTAACTCTTCAAGTTCGTATGCGCTCAAAAAGTAATTACCTACGGTAATCTTTAATTCTAGTCCGAAGACCGTCCATTTGAGCGTGTAAAAATAAAAGACTATCTGAAGTAGTCTTTAACTTTCACTTGTCTGAGTAGACAGTATCGAAAGGATGGCCCGACAGAAAAAGGTCATCGACGAACGTGTCATAAAAAACAAGAAAGAATGTTATATTTGCAGATGCAATATGGAAATTTTTGTATAACCTTTAAATGTTTATTGTACTATAAAGTTTATTAGTTATAATAATTATTTATTTAGTATTTTCATATTTAGATTCAGTTTGATATTCTATGTATATATTCTCCTAAGGCTGTGTCCGATGTTGCACTTTTATCACCCTAATATCTAAATCCTAAATTTATATGCCCTAAATCTAGTGATTATTTGGGATTTTAAGAATTATATTTTAGGGTTTTGCAGGAGCACACTACGCCTTGAAGTTGATGTGCACTAATTAAAGAAAGCATGTTCGTTGCTATAATTTGAGCAAAATGTTAAATTTACTAAATAGCTTCTTAGCTTCTATTCTATGAAATATAATAGTAATATTTAATATGAGGCATCAAATTGAATCGAATTGTATAATTCATTTTTGTTGTTCTAAAGTGTTGCCATACAAACCAATGGATATCACTAGTGTGCCATTCGGAGTTGTATTTATGTGAAGAAGGCCTAAATCCTAAATTTTAAATGTCAAAATATGACATCGGACACAGCCTAATAGTTTCTATTGCAAAATTAGAGCATTTGACGTTGCTTGGTACTCTGCAAAGCCAATTTTCGCGCCCTAAATTACTCTGTAATCATCCCTATGCAGACAATGATGTCTATGTGTGTGTGTGTGGATGTGTGTATATGTGTGTGTGTGTGTGTGTGTGTGTGTGTGTATGGCTGGATGTTGGTCGGACGATTCCTCAATAACTATAAGACATAAGACCTGTTTAACTATGAATTCCTCAATCTGACATTCCTGGGAAGAGCTGAAAAAGTTTTGGTAACAATTGAACAACCAGAAGTAGTAGTTTTTTTAAAAATATCTTCTAAATATTATTTTTTGAAAATTTTTGTTATTACTAATTTTGAAGAACAAAATTCTACATCTAATACATTTAAATTTTTTAATATATCTTCTATAAATTTAGAGATAAAGACGCTATAATATATAGAATATCGGGATATAATAAGTCGAGTAGGCGAAACTACACTAAAGAAACCAGTTGACAAATTCAAATGTCTATAACATAGTTTGTAAATGACATATATTAATGTCAGTGTCAAAAATCAACAGTTTTAGTGACATTCTGATAGCTTTTTCTGGGAAGTATATTTAATCTTTCTTATTGTTTTATTAATTAAATATTTGAAATTATAGGTACAATGCATATATCCATCAGAAATACAGCCAATCTGGTTAATGAATTGGAAGAATCTCTGACAATCAGGAACTTCCTCATACAATGAAAAATAGATGTAATTAGAATTATGTGTGCAGAAGACATGTTAAATACAACAAAAAACAATATTTGGGTAAAGTTCTGTAATATTTTGCAAAGTGCAATACAATACTTATATAGCCTAATATGGAAATGGCGAGAGGTCTTGTGCTGACCATAACAGATTTTTAACAATATTTCGTGTCAAATTGACATTTAATTAGATACTTTAAAATTGACATACGTTTTTATGTCCATAGCCTACTCCGAGTTAGGATTTTTTTGGACAGACTGTAGTTGTGTATTATACTCGAGTATTGTATATTTTTTTCGTATGTCACTCTAATAAAAAAAAGCATACCTAATAACGATGAAATCTATGATGTATAATATATGCTGTTAACAATAGGAATACTATGTATTGTATTATGAATGTAACTTGATTAAATTTATGTCGTACGTATTGAAGGAAATATGTTACATCATACAGTATTGTATTTTTTCTTCAATTTATTTTTAAATACATAGATCATCGACCAATATGCGGCAAATATTGCCTCTCACAAGAAAATCTGTAAACACGATTAGATTATTAATAATTACAGTAATTATTAATCGTTGAATACAAGTAAAAGTAAACTACTTGAAAGTAAATATCAAAATAGAACTAATGCGATCCTATAGCGACGAGGTGATTGCTGCGCTCAAAAATATGCATGATTCAACTACAGCCAAAAGACACAGTATTGATACTTCCCTTGCTACACATATATCTGAGGTAGAGAATCGTAACGAATTGAAGGTAGCGCGTAGCTAAGACTTACTTCTGAACTATGACCACAGAATAAACATCTATACAGAAGCGACAATCAGAAAGAGAAACGAAAATTAGAGGGAGAAAGAGTATGCCAACAAATTTAAAGGGCTAATCGAATAAAATCGGATTGTTTCGGCATATCTTCGTATCTTACGATTCTTTGTTCTTTTCATTATCTCGACGTGAACTATTTCCGTTAGGAGTCAATAATAAAAGTATATTGATTTCTAATGAAAACAAATATGTTATTTTTCAACAAACGATAGGAAAAATCGTTATCATAAGGAAAATCATTATATTTTACGTATTCTGGAAGAGCTGTTGTCTCAGCTTGTCACGCCCATATATTTTAGAGTTATAAGCAAACCAAACACGTCTTCTCACTTTTGACATATGTCATTTTGTAAACTGTTTGTAAAGTTTAGAAGTGGTGTTAGTTTCTAATGAAATGGATAAAATGAAGAAAGTAGAATCGGGAGGACTAGTTTGATCATATAAAGACTGTATAAATAAATAGATTTAAAAAATGGATAAAGAGAAATGTAAGTTTTTTTCAAAATTCCTATAACTCGGGTTATTAAAAACTAATTGGAGTCTTAAGGTAAAGTTATAACTAAAGAAAAAAACCCTTAATCTTAACAATAATTTTAAAAACTATATAGGTACGGTAAGGTATCAGTAGAAACTACAACGTAAAAACAGAAAAGTTAAGATTACTCAGCATGTAAACCATGTCAGAGGTCAAAACAGCTCAGTTTCTACTGATGATAGTTCTCGAAATACGTACCTATGTAGTTTTTAAAATTATTGTCAAGATTAAGGGGTTTTTTCTTTAGATATAACTCGGGAACAGGCTATCCAATCAAAATCTAAATATGCAAGCATGCAAAAACTGGTATCAATCTTTTATTGGCCAGTTTAAAGACGTTGATGTTAAATTCGACCTTGGGGACTTCATTTCGCACTCAGGAATAAAATTACAATAATCGGACCTAATTGCATCTTGCGAGTTCGCGGATTCCAATTATAAAAATTCATATTGCAGTTGAAATTAGCGAAACAATTAAATATGCATTTAATCATCACACATTCATAAGTGTTTGAGATTAATAATATTGTTTTGGTACCGTGAAATATTTAATTAATGAAACAATAAGAAAGATTACATGAACTTCCCAGAAAAAGCTTCCAGAGTGTCACTGAAACTTCTGATTTTTGACACTAACATTATAAACTATATGTAATAAATAATTTTAATATTACAGATGTAGAATTTCATATTCTTCAATATTAGTAATAAAACAAATTTTCAAACAATATTTTTTTTAAAGAAACTACTACTTTCGGTTGTCCAATAGACACTTACACAATTACAATTTGCAAGAGCGCATCTAGCGGGAAAGTATAGAACTAAAGGTTGCTATGGTTACCAGGTCCAAAAAAGACCTGTCATCGGCCATAGAAATCTACACTCCAGCCATCGTTTTTGTTGAATAATCGAGTGATCTTCAATATTATCAAACAAAAAAAGTTATCCCACGCACATCTTGTGGTTTTAAATTCATTTTTATTGAACACCAGAAAGAATTAGGTTAACACTGAATAACTGATGCAAACATAATGACAGATAGAATCAGGGAGCGGGACGTAAGACAACGAGGGGAGGTTTGTTTGGATGCATGATCTTCTATGTCTCTCTCTTTTACATATGACGTCAATTCTGTAAGTGTCTATTATTACCAAAATCTTTTCAGCTCTTCCCATGAATGTCAGATTAAGGAATTCATAGGTAAGTTGGTCCTAAGTTTTACAGTTTTTGAGACGTTCCTCCACACACACACACACACACACACACACACACACACACACACACACACACACACACACTCACACACAGGGACATTAAAACGTGCTTATTCACTAAATCGGGATATGTGATTTTTAGCATGAATCCAATACCTGTCTTATCGAGAGATAAAAATGTGAAACCGGTAGATGGTAAATTATTTAAAATATATGTTAATCACTAATTAACGATTTGAAATGTATATTTAAAAATGTATGAGTGGGTTGCCCATTTAAATTAGGCGACCCTGAATCAACATTTGACTTTGTATAATAATTAGATGTTTCGTTTTTTAAGAAAATTTTATACAAAATTTTGATTTTAATAACGGTTTTTATTTTAAATAATTATGAATTAATAATCATTTATAATCTTAAGGTTGTCTTAATAAATGAATAAATCCAAAATTTAGATATCAATAGAAATATAATTACTGTTTTTATCACAGGCACGCTATATTGTTGGTAGATGTCTATATAAAATTACTCTTAAATTAAGAATAGTACAAAATTTCATGTATTGTTTAAATTCTTGTCGTGTACTTAAATAGACATTAAGTAACAATTTTTCGTGTATAAAATATTCATTGTTTTACATAAAAAAAAACTGAAGCAAAATTATAGTTTGTTATTGTATATAGTAACATAGTTCCCATTGTGAATAAATTACAGAAATACATTATAGTATTTTTAGATATTTTTTTGTAAAACCCTAAAAACATCATTTAAAAGTTCGTTTACTTAATTAGATTTAATATCAATAATTTAAGTATCACAGATTAAACCAGTTACCTTGGAAACAATACTTATCTTATTTGATGAAACATTGAAATATAATTGTTTCTTAAAAATAACTTATGATGCTACTTACAAAAAGATAAAATATATTTCTTACATAATTTCATATAATATTGCAAGTCTTATTGACAGCGTTGTGGTTCTTCATCTATCGTTGAGGTCTCCACAGGTTTTTACCTTCCGTCACCTTTAGATAAGATATTGTCTTTAGTCGAAAAAATCGGTGGTGAGTTTTTAATGAATAAGCACGTTTTAGGGTCTTTATAATATGATTTTACTAGTTTTACGATGATGTATGTATGTGCGTGTGTCTATCTGTGTGTGTCTGCGACAATAACTAATGTACTACTATTCTAAAAATTATAATTCTTTTGTATTCCTCTTGTTTATATCCATATGAAGAGCTGATGAGATTTTGGTTATAATTGGTCAACCAAAAGTTCTCTTGTTTGAAGTTCTTAACAGTTTTTCTTCAAAAAACACAGTTGAATATAATTTTTTGACATTTTAAGTGATTATCAATACTTTATTATCTATACGGTTTGATTACACATATTTTTTTACATATTCAATAGATACAGAGTTAAAAAATTATAAAGAGATTAACTTTCATAAATCAAACAGCGTTGTTAAAATCATGGAAACATCTGATATATTCAAATAATTCTAATTGACATATGTCAAGTGTCAAGTACAATTTATATAGTGTATGCTCGTGTTATAATTTTATTGGATTTATAGAATCTTTTGCAAGGAATTTAGGTATAGAATTTGTAGAAAATACATAGAATTGACGGAAGGTAATGTGCTGGCCACATCAGATTTTTTTTATTTATTTGGAACCACTTTAAGGGCTGCCCAGTTAAAATACAATTTTACTTTTTATCAATTAAAACAATTAATATTTTCCGAGAAAAATGAGGAAGGCGGTATAATAAACCAACATAATATTTTTATGATAATATACTGGTATATTTAAGCCTAGGTTACCTTCTTATTCTTTACCGCTTACCCGGTTAAAAATCTTCTCCCGTATCGTAAATAACGATAACAGCTTTTTTTATTACCCTTAATGTTGAATTTATATGTATTGTATTTCATTACGGGGCTGTTATTCAAATTTAATGTGAATTTGGGCTTTAAGACCAACTCTTATGTACTTGTCCGAGATTTTTATTACTTACTTTTGTTCAGAACATAACACTCAAAACAAAAAAAAAATGTTAAGGTTGTTTCCGATGTTGCACTTTTATCACCCTAATATCTAAATCCTAAATTTATATACCCTAAATTTAGTGATTATTTAGTATTTTAGGAATTATATTTTAGGATTTTGCAGGAGCACACTATGCCTTGAAGTTGACTTGCACTAATTAAACAAATCATGTTTGTTGCTATAATTTGTACAAAACGGCAAATTTACTGTCAAAGAATAGCTTTTTAGTTTCTGTTTTATGAAATATAATACTAATATTTACTCTCAAACATCAAATTGAATCGAATTGTATAATTCATTTTTGTTGTTCTAAAGTGTTGCCGTACAAACCAGTGGATGTCATTAGTGTGCCATTCGAATTTGTGTTCATGTGAAAAAGACCTAAATTCTAAGGCTGTGTCCGATGTCGCATTTTGGCATTTAGTATTTAGGATTTAGGTCTTCTTCACATAAATACAACTCCGAATGGCACACTAGTAATATCCATTGTTTTGTATAGCAACACTTTGGAACAACAAAAATGAATTATACATTTCGATTCAATTTGATGCTTGAGGGTAAATGTTAATATTATATTTCATAAAATAGAAACTGGAAAGCTATTCTTTGACAGTAAATTTGACGTTTTGTACAAATTATAGCAACGAACATGATTTGCTTATTAGTGCTCGTCAACTTCCAGATATAGTATGTTCTTGCAAAACCCTAAAATCTAATTCCTAAAATCCTAAATAATCACTAGATTTAGGGCATATAAATTTAGGATTTAGATATTAGCCTAAATACTAAATGCGCTATGAGACACAGCCTAAATCTCCCAAAGGTTCGAAAAAAGAGTCTTATACTAACCTCTTCTTGTAATAAATTTCGCTGTATCACTTAAATAATCCACGATTACAATACATATTTCTCGAAACATGTCATCATGTAAAAGTAATTTCGTTGTAACAGTGTAACAATCTACAGAATAATAACAGTGTATGCACGTGAGCAGTTACTAAACACGGTATTTATGTATTCTATACTGAGTATAGCTGGTATGACCTTATGCAGTTGATTCTTTCTTCAATAAGAACGGTTACTGTACACTACAACTTGGATGAAATTACATGGTAGAGCTATAGATACATACAAGATTTTTATGGATTTATTTTCCGGATTATATCTGGAGAACATTTCGAAAAGATGAATTAATTGAATTATGAATCTACCCTGAGTATAATAAGTATCCAAATTTTATTGAATAAGCACGACTTAAGGTCCCTATAATCCGTTTTTAACATTTTCACGATTATGTTTCTGTGTGTGTGTGTGTGTGTGTGTGTGTGTGTGTGTGTGTGTGTGTGTGTATGTGTGTAGATGTGTGTGTGTACGTGTTATGTGCCGCCTTGTAATAATTACGATATTTATAGTTTTATTGCTAGAACCAACAGAGTCAATTTTTCTGACTAGAGGTAATCTCATTTATATTTATGAGTAAATAGACTTATACTTTTTGTTCATGTAGAACAATATGACAAAAAAATTTGAAACCTGGGAACTTATTCAAGGAAATGTAAATATGATTACAGTATTGTACACTTGAAATGTGAAACTTAAGTTTTCCAAGCGGTTTACTTCGTTAAGATTGATGAGGTGAACTCAAACTTAATGAAATTCCAACAAAAAACTTAAAATAAAGAAAGTTTTCATTGCATGTTTTAATAAAGTTCTACAAAATTAAAATATTTGCAGTGGCAAAGATATTGCATCTATTTAAAATTACTTGTATCTTAAGGCTTGGTTTAAGTATTTAAAGTCTTTAGGCATAAGTAGAAAAACTATAAAATTGTAAACAATACAAAAAGTCAAGGCTCTTTAAACAATAAAGTCTGGTAATCACAACAAATGACCCAAAAAAATACCTAACGTTAAATACAAACTCATGAATTGCTGTACGTATACAGCTAATCTATTTTTTCAACACTATTCTGTGAATCTTCTTACGCAATAGAAGATTACAATAATTTTGAAGAGATGTAAGCAAGAATAGTATGCTTCAAGATAGATTGACACATCTTTTTAGTTATTACTAAAAGAGTTATCAATTTTGTAAGTACAAAATTTTCAATTGTTTTTAGATACTTCAAAATGTGCTGATTCCAAATTTTGAAACCGCAGATTGGTATCTTTCTTCGTCCCAGAAATATTTGAGTTCAAAGTTGTACCCAAAAAATCTGCATATTACCTTCCGCCAATTCTATATATTTCCATACAAAAAATTCTTACAAAAGATTATATATTTCCAATAAAATTATTTCACGAACATGCCATGTAAATTGCACTTGACACTGGCATCTGTCAATCAGTATTTTTTTAATTTAGTAGCCGTTTCTATGGTTATAGCCATAGCTGCCTGTTTTACGAAATCATCATAAAAGTAGCAAAATCGTATTCTAGGGACTGTAAAACGTGTTTATTCATCAAAAACTAACCGTAGAATTTTGGCAAAAGACAATAACTTCCTTACCAAAAGGTCCTTACATTTTTGGTCAGAAACCCTAAATGGGACGAGATACAAACATATCGTCATCACCATTCGATTCTACGGACAAAATTACATAAGTATACCAATTTCCAATTTTGTCATCCACTGGTTAAATGTGTAGAGCAAAATATATAAAAATTACCAAATATCGCAAAAATCTGTGTGCGACATTTTCAATTTTAGCTATTTTCAGAAATTTGTTCATAGATATTGTATCGGTTGATCAAACAATTTGAAAATTGGTAACCTTATGTGATTTTGTCCGTAGAACCGAATGGTGCTATCGGTGTTTGTGTATATCGACCCATTTTCGGGTTACAGTCTAGAAATGGGTAAACTTAAGTAACAAATTTTAAGACAAATAATTCGAAAATGAAAAGATATATCGTCCTGCGGTTTTAAAATTGAAAATCAGTACATTTTTAAATTCAAACAAATTAGTTCATTTCTTCCATTTTGTTAACCCTTTCAGGCTGTGTCCGACGTCGCAATTTGACATTTAGTTTTTAGGATTTAGTTCTTCTTTACATAAATAACAAAAATGAATTATACATTTTGTTTTATTCTATGCTTCAGATTAAATATTAATATTATATTTCATAAAATAGAAGCTAAGCTATTCTTTGACAGTAAATTTGACGTTTTGCTCAAATTATAGCAACGAACATGATTTGTTTAATAGGGCTGTTGCAAGAATTTTTATATGACTTCTAAGTATTAAATTTTAAAAGATATTGTTCTTTAAAGAGCCTCAAATTTGAAAATATCACGAAATATCTTTTACATATTTTACAATTAATTTATGAAATTTGGATAAATTTTTGAATAAGTCACGCGATCTGAAACAGAATATGACGTCAGAGTACATACATCTTCAGCGGTTCTAAGGTGTCAAGTGTATTGTAAAAGTTGTCAAACAAGTACCAAATTTTTAGATTGGTTCAAGTTGTATAATATGTAGGTAATAAAATGTTCAAAATAAAATAAGTAATTTACAATATTGAATTGTGCGTTCTTACAAAAATACTGTTAGGAACAAACCTACTATAGAGTTTATAAATTTTACAAAAGATGCGAAGAAAAGAAAATTGTGGCTAGAAGCAGTAGGTCGAAGAGTTGATAATTTATCAGAAAAATCGTGTCTTCATGTTTGTGAAGATCATTTCAACTTTCATCCACCTTCACGATAACAGTACATTTTTGTTGATTCACTTTATGTTCAGGGCAATCTTTACACCTGAGATACAGAGAAAAATCTCGACATAGATTTACATTTATATAATAAATCCAGTTTTTATATTTTATTTTACCTCAACTCTTTAACACCCCTTATTTCGGTAGCTATAAAACAATCGTTCTAATATAAATTCAGCCATCATCCACCTATCGACCTTCGGTAAATTGTCCAACTTAGTTTGAGTATAATTTGAATTAGCCATTATTACTTTATTATTCAATTACAATGAGCAATGTCAGCGTCAAATGTCAAATTAAAAGATTTTTTTATTACCATGTGACAAACTTTAGCCTACGTATATTTATATAAATAATATGAATAAACGTAGGTGATGGAAAAACTATTTTCCTATTGCTCCTGCAAGACCCTAAAATCTAATTCCTAAAATCCTAAATAATCACTACATTTAGGTCATATAAATTTATGATTTAGATATTAGGGTGATAAAAGTGCAACATCGGACACAGCCTCAGACACTGTACGACTAATTTTCAAAAGAAGTTTTGTACAAACGGAACATACTATAGCAAAATACAATTATATTCTTGTTGAAATTATCTTGCATGATTTGCTAACTGTTAATCTAAACAACGAGAACACCGTGTTTATTGTAAACAAACTAATTTAATCTTACTGTTACAATTTAAATCAAATTAAAGTAACCACTAATCCCGGCCAACCATTTAATCGTAATCGTAAGTTAACTAAACCACATAGAAGGAATGTCTTAACGGTTCACAAAGATCAAACCAGATAACCACCCTCCACTTAAGAGAAAATGGAACGGTATACGTGGTTTTTATGCAAATTCCCAGAGTTATAGATTTGTAGATATTTGCAATGGTAATTTATATGCCCGTAATAATAGCGACTAATTATTATTGCAATTAGAAAAAGGTGAACGGGAATTCTGTTTTTGAAAATAAATAATTATAGGTAGAATAGATTCTAGAACCGTAACGCGAATGGACTAAGATATTTTATATAAGAAAGTACAGCAACTGCATCGTAATATTTTTAAAGAATACAGTCCGGATGTATGTTATATATGTGTGTCCAATGGTTCACTTGCAGGCATCTGTTTTGTTGTCCGGAGTTGTATGTGAACTTAGAACTTAGCGATCACAAGAACTGTCGTTTATTTATTGTTTGAAAGTAACATGGAGGGATTGGAAGAATTAGATCACAGGTACAGACGCTTGAGTAAAAACAATATTGTAAAATAAAAATCTGTTGTGGCAAGCACAAGACCTTTCGTCATTTCGATGTATTTTGTACAAATCTCATACCAAAAGTTACTTGGAAAATATTCTATACAGGGTGTCTCTTAAATAGGGGGACATGGCTTAAACACAGATTCCTGAGGCTAAAATAAGACGATTTAACTAAACTTGCTTCTACCGGAAAGTGTACCATTTAGCCAGAATTCTGCTACAAAGTTCTTTGAAAAAAATTTTTTTTTTTGCTTATAATAACAGAACGGTTTATACGATTTGGATGAAATTTGGTGTGACAGTTCAAATGGTTATGTCATCTTTTAAGGTAATACTTGTTATTATTAGTGAACCACTAGTGTATGAAACTTAGGTGTCCCAACATTGATTAGTCCGTAACTTTTTAATGGCTACGCCGATAACATAAAATATTTTTTTTCGGAAAGATACATTCAATAGTAAACTTTTCTCTCTCTATTTAATTTGTGATATCTGTTACGGTTCAGGCAGAAAAAAATAAGGACACCCGGTATATCATATGACACTGACATTTGTCAATTAGAATTTTTTTAATATATCAGCTGTTTCCATGATTTTTGAAAGTTTTCTTTCTTTCTTTTTCTCTTTAACTCTATATTTGTTGAATATGAAGGAAAATATATAATCAAACCGTATAGAGAAGAACATTTTCTTTAAAATTTGTAATAACATAAAATGCCAAAAAATAATATTTAACTGCGTTTTTTTATGAAAAACTGTTAAAAACTTCAAATAAGAGTATTTTCGGTGAATCAATTATAACCAAAATCTAAACAGCTCTTTATATAAAGAAGATGAATACGAAAGAATTATAATTTTTAGAATTGTGGTATTGGAGTTATCGTCGAAGAAAAATTTGTCACACATACACACACACACACACACAGACACACATACATACATACACACATACATACATACACACATACATACATACACACACACACAGGCGCACACACACACGGACACACAGGCACACATACAGACATCATCTTAAAAATAGTAAATTCGTATAGTAGGGACCCTAATTTTTTGACCAAAAACAGTAATACCTTCCTTACCTAAAGGTGACGGAAAGTAAAAATATAGCAGTCTGTGTATTATAATTTTTTCGTAATACCATTCTGTTACTATAGTATAACAAGTTTAAAAACAAAAGTGAAAAGATAAAAATAACGCCCGCCGGCCGTTATTTTTTATAACAGGATCCTATAATTAAGGATCAAGTGTTCCTAGAAAAATAACAGCATCTTGATAAACCGTTGTCAAGGAGAATTTATAAATCAACAAAAAAATTGTTCAGTATGACAGAAAGAGAAGAATTTAAATATCCCTAAATGTTTAAATTTTATGTTATTACGAAAAATCTTGAACGCCACACGGCCGATATGCAAATAACGAACTCGGTTGATATAAACATCAGCCGCGTCCGTTATTTTCCTCATACCGGCTTAATGACGTTAATAACTAAAAAATATAGTAGCTTGTAAAGCCATATAAAATGCAACAATGAGAAAAATATAGCAATGAAATTCTTTTCTTGATACATCTTCCAATGAATAAAATTCTTTAATACAGTTCACTAAAATCACGTAACGCTTATGTTTGTGAACAAAAATGACATATGACGGTGACGTGGTATTGTGCTCGTACAACTTTCTCTGATGTAGGTGTTTGAAACGTCACAGTCTAAACATATGGTCAAAAAAGTATAAAATTCAACCCTTGTCTGAATATATTTCAACATTAATCGACGTATACTTATCACACAATGTTAGATTTAACTTTAAAATAGATCAAAAATCAATAATATTAATTGTAATATTATTTTTTTCGCTTAAATCTTCCATGGCCCACTTAGCAAGAAATCATATAAAATTTATTGGCATGACCAAATTCGTAGACTTTGTGAATCACAGATGGGATTTTTATTTTAATTTACAATTACAAGGCGTGAAATTGGTAATTTCAACAATGACAAAGACTTTTATTTGTTATTTATATATAGTAATAAATATTGCGTTTACTTTGGCAGTAATGTTACAAAATTTGTTTAAACAATTGCTCTCTGAATTTTTTTAATAGTACAAAGATAAATGTGTATTTAACAAATTAAATATTGAAAATTATTTCCAATTTTCAAATAACTTTGACATACTAACGGTCAGTAAAAATCAAATAAAAACAATAAGAGAAATTTAGAAATTTTGATTTAAAATTTACAATTTTCTCTCTGGATTATGATTGATTTTGAAATTCTTGTCATTTGAGGCTTCACCAGTTATCAGTTAAGATTTTAGGTTACAATTTTATTTTTATAACCATGAATGTGTTAGACACTAACTAACAAGATTGCCTCAAAGTCAATATACCCCACATTTAGATAAAAACTTCAAAATTTTCAAAAATCTAATTTGTATGTATCTAGATACTTCTCAATGCGCTGATTCCAAATTTAGAAACCGCAGGTCGATATCATGTTTCGTTCTCGAGATATTTAGATTTAAAGTTTTGCTTAAAACTGCCCATTTTTGGGTAATAACCCAAAAATGGGTCGAGATATGAATTTGGCGACATCACCATTCGATTCTACGGGCAAAATTACATAAGTATACCAATTTTCATAATTTTTGTCCAACCGGTTCATTTTTTATGAATAAAAGTTTGAAAACCCCTGAAAATGACCAAAATCTGAAAAAATCGTAAGGGGTACCCCTTACGATTTTTGCGATTTTTGGCCATTTTCAGTTATTTTGCTTTAGAGGTTGTATGCAGTGTTCAAAAATTCTGAAAATTGGTGTACCTATGTAATTTTGCCCGTAGAATCGATTGGTGTTGTCGCCAAATTCTTATCTCGACCCATTTTTGGGTTATTACCCAAAAATGGGCAGTTTTGAACAAAATTTTGAATCTAAATATCTCGAGAACGAAAAGAGATATCGACCTGCGGTTTCAAAATTTGGAATCAGCGTATTGAGAAGTATCTAGATACATAAAAATTAGATTTTTGAAAATTTTGAAATTTTTATCTAAATGTGGGGTAAATTGACTTTTGGGGCAATAATTCAAAAATGGGTAGAGATGTAAACTTGGTAGTAATATTATTAGTAATGTTACGTAAGCGTACGCATTTTTAGAGTATTTGAACAATTGTGTGAATTTTTTAGAAAAAAAAATATTGAAATAAAAAAGTTCCTTGGAAAAGATTCCATATATCCAATAAGATTATAACACGAACATATACTATTCCATACCAAAAGTTCCTTTGAAAAAACTGTACCAATTGAACTAAAAATGTAAGCAATATTGTACCGACGCCATAACCACGTTGTTAAAGCGTCTTTCCTTAAATAAATAAAAAAAAAAATCGTAAATTAAATTCATCATAAACCAGCTCTAAGTATGAAGACCAGTCTTAGTATTTATGAAAGAAAATAAAAATTCTTATATGTTCCCATATGAAATACTCAATAATTACAATTGTATAATATAATCATAAAGTTTACACAGTTTACCTTCTACAGTAATTTAGCCTCAAGTCAAATGACATAAACAAACGTGTTTCTTAATACAAGTATGTTAAACGTATTTACTATTCATATTATCTTTCTCGCTCCATCTTTTTCTAATACAGTCATTAATGAACTTCTGTCAAAATTAACCCATGATATAAACAAAAAATATGAGAAGTATACTCTTAATTGATTGTTATTAAAATATTTCACTCTTCAAGATCACAAAGAAAGAAGAAGCTAATGACGTAACAAAAAAAAAATTTGAAAAAGTTGAAGGTGAAGGATGTGTCTTTACCATTCGTTGGAATCTCTGGTACTCTAATGTACTTTTTTTACAGTGATGAACAGTGAAATGTCAGGCAGATATAAACAAAGGATTTTTTAATAATAGGTGGTCTGAAATTTTGTATATGTGGCTATAATCACGTTTAGTTTTTCATAATGTATGTATAACAAAAGTTTGAAGAAAATTAGACCTTTTCATTAAAAAGAAAAAGAATATTTAAACTTTGTCATGAGGGTTTGTTGTTATGAACTAAGGCTATGTCCATTGTTGCACTTTTATCACCCAAATATCTAAATCCTAAATTTATATGCCCTAAATAACGTCTTATTTAGGATTTTAGGAATTAGATTCCAGGCCTTTAAGTTGACGCGCACTAATTAAACAAATCATGTTCGTTGCTATAATTTGTGCAAAACGTCAAATTTAATAGCTTCTTAGCTTCTATTTTATGTAATATAAAATTATGATTTAATCTAAAAATCAAAATAAATCGAATTATATAATTCATTTTTGTTGTTCTAAAGTGTTGCCATACAAACCAATGGATGTTATTAGTGTGCCATTCGGAGTTGTATGTATTTGAAAAAGACCTAAATTCTAAAGACCAAATGTCGACTCTGTTTCTGTGTTCTGATTGTACGCAGAGATTTCAACAGTACATCAAGAAACAAAACGATTTTCCAAACTTTAATTCGTTTGAAAATTTGTGGTTTTGAAAATCCAAATTCATATATGACGTCAAGAAATATATGGAATTCTATATTCTATTATTTTCTAACATGTTGACTATACGTCACAAACACCATATGTTTTATGTAAGTGAATACTTATGTAGAGGAACAGTTATAGCAAATTTATGTAACTGTAAAAAATCAAGAAAGTTTTAAATAATTAAAATTATTATTCATAACATGTGTTACATAAGTTTTCAGAAAAATTAAAATAGACGATTCTGTTAAGGAAAATATGTATATTGAATCTGCTTATTATTAGTACAATTAACAAAGCTTGTATTTAATATAGAGCTAGTGGTCTTGGTAAGAATTCATTTATCATGACTTAACCAACAGAATTTGTAATAATAATTAAATATACCGTGCCTGAGTGTCTGCTCGCAAAAATGGGGGAACCGGGTTCGATCCCGACAGACGCCAAATATTTCCAATTTTAAATGGCACAAAAGTGACCCCTGTGGTGCACTCTTCACGCCAGCTATGAGTGCCCGTGAGGTGACGCCTGGTAAGCGCCCACACGGTAAAATATATCGTCATCATTACCGATGTCTACATGTGTTGTAGATACTGGCACACCCAGAAATGGGTAATATGCCGTCATGATAAATATAATAAAAATTTTAGCTAAAGATTAAATATTTCACGGTATAACCGTAAGAGATATCGATATATTAATTTCAGATTATTTATCAATGTTGAGTAACATCTTTTTTTATTGTAAATTACTAATGTAATACTTTTAGATATTTTATTTAATAAAACCTCGCAGTCTTACGATTTAAATTTGTTTATTTTTTCAGTACCCTAAATTGGTAAAACTAAGTATTATTTCATTTTGCAAAAAGGCAATAAAATATTTAAGAAAACATATCTTGATATATATTATTAGAACGGAAAATATCTGTAATATTCCAAAAACTAATGTGATACATGATAATTACTGCTTATTACCCATTTCTGGGTATGCCAGTTTGCTTTTTTCTTACTCACTGATTTCGGTAATATATTTCTCTGTTTATTAATGTATGTATTGAGATCACTAAGACAATTATAAATGGTGTATTATAGAATACTAAATATAGTAATATTAATCATAAATAATTATTGATATATATACAGATACAGGAAACATTACGTTAGCTTTCAAATATCTTATATAGAGCAATTATTTTCTGCAATTTAAAACATCTGAAAGAGCAATCACGAATATTATTAAATTATTGTCATTTCATTTTGTAATACTATTTTATTACGTAAGACATTTGCATTTATATTGCATTTATTTCAATATAAATTTATTTTATTTGTTACTCACTTGTAATAGTTATTTATGTATTAAGAGCGTAAAGAGGCTTTTATGGCCTGCGGCGGGATTTTGAGCCCGAGCCGTAAGCCGAGGGATAAAAACTCGTCAAAGGCCATTAAAGCAAGTTACGCTCGTGGTACATACAAAACGGACGAAAATTTTGAAATTATGAGAGTTAGATAAATTCTATCGAAAAGAATTTGTCCTCGTACATCCAGTGTCTAGTGTTGCTATGAAAGCGGAGAACAACAGTTTATTGTTTGTTTATTAGTTATGTCATTTGAGTTTTATTTTGTGTATCTTCGTGCTTTCCATATAAATATCACAAAATTAATTTTCTTTTTTCATTAAAGAATATAACAAAATTCGATTTATAACATTGTGCCTAATACAATTTTAAGATTTTGTTAATAAAATTCATCAGTATTATTGTCTATTCACCGTTAGGTAATAGTATATTACATCTGAGGTGGTTATTCACAATCATCCTCATTTTAAATCAATAATTTTCAAAATAAATCAATGAATTATAACCTTTAATTTTATTAATATTTTGAGAGCTGTCTTAAAATTTGTTTAGCCTACTTAATTATGGGGATCTACGGCATTGTTGCTAGGCAACCCCTACATAAACATTTCCAACCCAAGAGATGGAAGTGAAATCTGTTATTTGCAACCCAAGAGATTGTCATTAACGTTAGGTATGACGTATTTTCCAACCTCCAAAAGGTTAGGAATCTGTATATTACTATAATGATTGTGAATAAAAAATATTTCATACTTTTCATCCTGTAAAACTGTTATGCTAATAATAATGTATCAATAGCGGAAGATGGGCTCGCCTTCAGCCCGAAACGTCCGTAAATAATACATGGACCATTTAGGCCTTATCATTTCAGCTTTTAAGCAGTAAAAACTGGTTTTCTTAGCTTGTAATGTAAAATACATAAAAAATCTATATAAAATTTGATCAATTTTTGTACACCCTATAACTAATTACCAACTAAAATATATTTTAAAATGGTGGTCAATACTTAGTTAATAAATGTGTTAGTACAGGAAAAAATACTTAGGGTCCCCTTTATATTTTATTTTTAATTTATTATTTCCACGAGTCTGCTACGTTTCCCAACCGATACGCGTCAACATATTAACCCCATCCATTCTTGCTTGACTCAATAGATCGCTTACGATTCGACATACGTATCCAAGAAGTCAAGGCTATTAATAAATTTACTTTTTATTTAAGTTATTAGTTTTACTTTTTATTTTTAGTAGTTATATCATTTATGGGAGTATGTAGGAGTATTCCGCAAGAATATTTTCCAAGGTGTCTCCATACTTTTATGGAAATGTCATTGGAGCGAGTTTTAATAATTTTCGTGGGTATCCAGAAATTGAAAGTAACTGTACATTATAATATAAATATTATGTAGTTTGTTCACGTGTATAGAGAATAATATTTCCATAATTTTGAAGAGGAATTTTTATATTTAACATTGCTTTCAATTTAAATTAGAATCACATATTAAAAATTTAATTTTCGCATTAAGACTTTAAATTAAATTACTTTAACAGTCACTTTACTTTTAAATTTTGATCTAAAAGTGAAAAAAGCGTATCATAGTTTCATTTTAAGTTAAAGGACCTATCCGATGACTTTATTTTAAAGTACCTACTTCAAATTGACAACTTTAACTTAAAGTGAAATAATGAAATGCTTTTTTCACGTTTAGAGCAAACTTTAAAAGTAAAGTAACTTTATCTCTATTTTAAAGTAATGCTATAGTCTTTGCTAAAGTGCTAAACTTGTATTATGAAAACGAAAACAGCTTTTTTAATTTAAAGTGTTAAAGTAAAGATAAAGTTTGTTATGAAAACGGCCTTAAGGCAAATATAATTGATAATAAAATTAAATTGAAAATTACTCCAATCTTTGCCTTGTGGCGATTACTGGTGAACATAGCAATTTAACAAGGGATTTTAGTTTTATACAATTTACTGTAAAAATTGTAGAGTGTTAACTTATTCACAATTTTTAAATAATTTCAAAATTTCTGTTTATTCTAAACAACTTTGCAGGCAGGAATTTGTTTAAAACTAAAATCCCATGTTTAATCTTAATATTCATCTGTAACCGCCACCATAGAGTAAAGAGAAATTAGCATTATTCAACATGTTAACCATGTTAACAGCTCTTTTCCCAAAGAATGTTTAGGAATATTCAACATGTAAACCGTCCTCTAAAAAAATGGTTGACCAATTGAGTAATCTTAATTTGTCTGTAACTTTTAATACTGTTTCGCTTAAAATATAATATTGAAGATGTGAATATTGTTCTCAAAATAGGTACGTATTTAAAGTAACATTTTTAAAAAATTGCTGTCCGATGCGTTCAGACAGCTGTGCCATTAAAATGCAAGTAAAAAGTAAGTACACCTTCTTGTAAACATTCTTGCAAAATACAAATTTTAATCGCTACACGAACACTTTTTGTTCTCTTCCTGTTTTAAATAATATCCTTTTGCACTATTATCTTTTCTTTAGTATCCTTTTAAAATCACTGCACTCACTTTAGCACTTGTTATTTTATGCACTATTTATTTATTGCACAATAGTTTAAATGTGGACCCTGTAGTACTTAGAAAAAGTAGTATAAGTAAGCTATAATCTAGAAAGGAACTGGAGATTTCAATGGTGGAATAAGCGAGAAACAAGAATTTTTTTTAGGATGAAAATGGATCCTTAAATTTTGTTCCGTGACCATTTAATTATTTTACAGAATTATTGGTGTTATAATAGTAAAATCTAGAATGTTCTAGAAATATGTACAACTAAATTTCTGGAATATTCTAGAAAAAGCTAGACCAAAATTTTGGAAGTTTTCCAAATAAACCGGCCATAATTTAATCAAAATAATTTGGCTTTTGAATATTTTAACGAAATATCTGATATGTATAGTGTGACCATAAAGTTTATGCCAAATAATAAAACCAAATAATAAACAATACATGGGTGAAGAAAATAATATTTGAACTATTTTTTTTCCCTTTGGCTGAGCAAATTTGGTGTTTTCTCCTCAACAGTTTTGAATGCACGTGAAGCAACGGCTGATAAACGCCATAAATGGTACAGATATCATTCAAAAAATAATACCAAATGGTACACCCAGTATTTGGTATTTATTTGGATGGACCTTTAAAAAAATCAAGTCGAATTTTAAACGGGCCACCCCTAAATTGGTTCCAAATAAATGAAAATCTTGCTGACAATGAATCCGCTTTATACTTATATTTAACGGTAAATGACATTGGGTTTTGACACATTATGGATTTTTATTTTTCCCTGGCGATAAGAGGTTTAAAAAATTCACTCAATATTGAAATAAATACTAGAATGATCCAAAAATGTAGACAAAATTTGAAGTCTTAATCATTATCTTTAAAATAATTGTAGATGATTAATTATCGATCAATAGCACAAAAAGCTATTTTATATCAGATATGGTATATAATTTCTACCCTACAACAAAATTTATTTGGAACCACTTTAGGGACGGGTTAAAATTCGACAACCCCTTTTGAAGTTCATCCTAATATATTCGATAGGATAATAGAATAAGCTTTTATGAAAGGATTTATTGAAGAGCAGGATTCTTAAGGATATATGTTATAAGTTATAGTTTTGAGCAATATACACAGGCTAGCAGGATAATTAAAAATAATAAAGGAAATAAGAATATGTAGTAACCATTAGATAGAAGCTTGTACCAATTTTACCAGAAAACCGCTAAGAAAGACCAAAAAATCTAATAGTTAAAAGATATATTCCTCTAGTAGGCATGTTGAAGGTATTGAATTACCAACTTTTACTAAAAAATATACAAATTTAAGGGAAAGTCGCTATTGGCGGGATCAAAGGTCATATGGAGATTTTTTCAGTTATTGTGTTTGAAATAAATTTGGCACCTGCAGACCGTTTTAAGTGTTTCACTTTAACACTTCAAATTAAAATTAAAGTTGTAGCGAGCACTGTAGCATTATATTATAATAAAGATAAAGTCTTAAAGTAATTTTAATTCAAATTTTAAAGTGAATCTGATTATGAAATCGGCCCTAAAACGTAAAACTAGACCCTTTCAGCTTTTAAGTATCGCGTGCCAGAGTGTTTGGTCGCGAACCTGGAGAACCGGGTTCGATCCCGACCAACGCCAAATATTTACAATTTTAAAAAAGAGACCCTGTGGTGCACTTTTTATGCCAGCAATGAGTGCCTGTGAGGTGACGCCTGGTAAACGCCCGCACGGTACAAATATGTCATCATCATTACCGAAATCTGTGTACAACACAGATTGGTACACTCAGAAATGGGTAATATGCCGTGATGATATATTTATTTATTTAATTTAATTCAAAGGTAATAACTGAAAAAAATTGGTTTATGACCTTTTGTCTCAGCCGTAGCAATATTTGTGGCGCAAAGAACCAACAACCAAAGTCTAGCTGTACAGGAACAAACTGGTTAATAATTATCACCAACAGAGTTACCAAAAAGGCTCAATAATCAACCCAAAAGGTTATTCAGCATTGGCCACCATTCCTAACAGGTCAATTCTTGTTCTCCTGCTTACCTGTCGCCATGGCTTGTATGCCGTGGCCTCTCCTGCAACTACTCGGCCACTTTGATTTCACGAACACGCGTTACACTCAAGATCTTCCACTAGACTGAAGTCGCTAAGCCAAGCCAAGCACAAGAACAACGGGAGGAGAGCCGAGAGAACCACCGTGAGGTGGAAGTTAAGAGAGGAGTTAAGAGTATGAGTGGAGAGTCCGAGAGGGCAATGGCGAGGAGAAAGAGGAAGGTGAAAGAAGTGCAAAAGTGCAGCAGGAGAACAGAAAGAGTGCACCAGGGATGCAAAAAGTGCAGTAAAACTCATTTTGGGGGTTGGAGGTTTAACTCTTTTGGTCGTTGTCTCCGGACACTCTTTTGAAGCGGTTAAATAAGTACATCAATCATTTTTAAAAATCAATTTTAGTACACCTTATAACTATTTACAAACTAAAATATATTTTAAAATGGTGGCCAATACTTAGTTAATAAATGTGTCATAAGGACCACTTTATATTTTATTTTTAATTTATTATTACCACTGGCCTTTGCTATGTTTCCAAATCGTTACCCATCAAAATACTAACTCCATCCATTATTGCTTGACTCAATATTTTTGGGGGTTGGAGGTTCAACTCTTTTGATCATTGTCTCCGGACACATCAGGAAAATATCCCAATTATGGGACGATTACATGAAAATTAATAAACGTTAATAAAAATCAACGGGGTCCCCTGGCCGCGTGCCTGAGTGTCTGGTCGCGAACCTAGGGGAACAATTCCTGACAGACGCCAAATATTTCCAATTTTAAATGGCACAAAAGTGACCCCTGTGGTGCATTCTCTACACCACCTAAGAGTGCCCGTGAGGTGACGCCTGGTAAACACCCAGAAATGTGTAATATGCCGTGATGATATATTTATAAAGTCAATAGTGTGTAATATATTTTGAAAATAGACAATACAATTAGAAAAACTTTATGTAGTAATAAGGGCTGATTTTATCTTACAAACTAATTTTGTAATGCTTTCAATTTCATTAGTGGATCACAAAAAAATATCACTGTAAAATGATGTACAATTGTAAATATTCATCATTTGTTTAATAAGTAATTTCGTTTCATAAATTCGTAAGTGCAGGAGGGCAGTAAAAAGTTATTTGGTTTCTAGTACTTTTCTATCAAGAGAAAAACAATATTCTAGATTTGATGTAAAATCGTATGGCGTGATCATGAAATTTGTAGCTCTACCCATTTTGAGCGGCAATCTTCAACTCATTTAAAAATTTGAGACACAATTTTAATTTTGTCACCAATCGATTTCTTGAGTCAATATACATATGTAAACAATTTTTTGTCAAAATATTTTGATTAATAACTTATTTATTTCAAAATTTGACAAATTTGTTTTGGAGATTTCATTGATAGACTACAACACATACCTACTATATTTTTACCTTCCGCCATCTTTAGGTAAGGAAGGTATTGTCTTTGGTCAAAAAATTCAGTGGTGAGTTTTTAATGAATAAGCATGTTTTAGGGTCTCTAGAATACAGTTTTACCAATTTTACGATGATGTGTGTGTATGTGTGTGACAATAATTTCTCCTTCAATAACTCCAATACTACAATTCTAAAAATTATAATGGGGGATTACGGCTCAATCGAATTAAAGGAAAATAGTAAAAAAATACGAATGTATATGCTGAATAACGAATATTAATTAAAAAAATGAAATGGAATAATTGAGATATTTCGGAAATAAAGGGTTTTTTGTTATAGCGCTTCGACACTAATATGAAAATATTTTGATTGGCGACCGAGAAACCGCCTATACATGCATTACAAATAGCGTGTTAGCAGGTGGGGATTACTACCAATGGAAGTTAAGAAATTCAAATTCGAAAGGAGGGGCTAACATTCCTGTACTACAGTTTCCAAACAGTTTTTATTTTAACATAAATTTCTTGCATTAAACTTAATAATTTAAATACACCTGTAATTATAAAGTATGTAGACTTATACAGTGTTATAATATTCATTTATTTTATGTAAATATAACTTAAAATAGCATATATTTCAAGAACATTTAGGTCCATGATGAAAACAGTTTGATATAAAAACACATAAATGTGACGTCACGTCAATCTTTTTAAAATTCGGGAGACTATAACTCGCTTATTCATAGAAATTTTTCACCGGATTTTCATAAATAGTCTTAGTTTTCCTACTATTTTCAGATGAAATTATAAAAAAAAAATGGTGTAATCCCCCATTCTTTTGTGTTCCTCTTCTTTACATCCATATGAAGAGCTGATTAGATTTTTGTTGCAAATGGCCAACTGGAAGTGCCTCTTTTTGAAGCATAAATATGAAAGAATATTTTATTGTCTATATGGTTTGTTTATATATTTTCTTTTATTTTCAATAGATATAGAGTTAAAGAATTATGAAGAGATTAACTTTAATAAATCACCCAGTTACGCTATATTCTGTTGATATATTCAACTAATTTTAATTGACAGACGTCAGTGTTAAATGCAATTTACATATTTTTACTGGATATATGACTCTTTTCCAAGGTACTTTCGGTATGAGATTTGTACAAAATACATAAAATTGACGGAAGGCCACATCAGATTTATATCATTTAATTTTACATTTAATAATTCGTAAAATAATTAAATAATCTAAAGTACAATTTATTCGTCTCATCTACGTACAAACAAAATATACACATACAGTAAAATTTTGAAAGAAGTCGATGAAGGCCATCTACGAATTGTATCTATGAATTAAGATTTTGTGTACCTCATAAAACTATGTAAACGACACTACTAAATTTGACAGCATAAAATCTTAATTCATAGATGCAATTCGTAGATGGTCTTGATCGGACTTCTTTCAAAAATGTTATTGTACACACACTTACTCTTCGTATGTGTGTGAGAGCAAATCAAGTGACATGTTGTCAATGTTGTCATAAGTGTAAAACAAAGTGTTTCTTTTTTGTTGTCTAACTGTGCAGAATTAATGAAACGTCATTACAGAAGATTCGAGTCGTAAACCACCTTGCGATGCGGGTTCTTCAATGTGTTTGACGACATCTTCTGCTGTTAAGACTTTGTCTTATAATCGTGAAGGCCGCTGATGAGTTTATGCGACTTTAAGAACATTTTAAATGGGTTTATATTTGCCACCCAAATATG
Source organism: Ophonus ardosiacus (assembly GCA_943142095.1). Lineage (NCBI taxonomy): Eukaryota > Metazoa > Arthropoda > Insecta > Coleoptera > Carabidae > Ophonus > Ophonus ardosiacus. Next base: position 2,774,856 of record OW964839.1, read on the forward strand.
GGTGTAATTATGATTCAAATTGCAGTACCATACGATAAAAATTAAGGCAATCATTTTCTGACAAAGAAATTGCAGCCTTCCTAATTTTCTTCATTAACCACTAACTAAATTAATTTGTAAGATGTCAGAGTTACAAGGATGCAGCTCAGATGTAACATCATTTATCAAAAACACAATTTACGAATTGGCAATTAGCTTAATGATGCTATGAAGTGTAAGGAAGATAGCTTTACTCCTAAAACGTACGGTCATTTTTGCACACCCTGTAATCTTCGAACCGCTTGACACTAGGTGGTACAGAATTATTAATGAATTTGTTTGCAGTTTTTGTAGAGATTTTTATATTGTGAAAAGTCAGCCACCGGAATTTGAACCCAAGACGTGATGGAATCCGCCATAGCTCAGTTGGTGGAGCGTTGCCCCGGCAAGGTAGTGGTCCCGGGTTCAAATCCCGGTGGCTAATATTTCTAACATATACACTGTTAGCTCGCCTTTGATATAAAAATTCACACGGTTGTTCAAATAGTCTAAAAATGCGTACACTTACGTAACCAAGTTTATATCACTACCCATTTGTGAATTATTGCCCCAAAAGGCAATATATCCCACATTTCGAAAAAAACTTCAAAATTTTCAAAAATCTAATTTTTATGTATCTAGATACTTTTCAATGCGCTGATTTCAAATTTTGAAACCGCAGGTCGATATCTCGTTTCGTTCTTGAGATATTTAGATTTAAAGTTTTGCCCAAAACTGCCCATTTTTGGGTAATAACCCAAAAATGGGTCGAGATATGAATTTGGCAACATCACCATTCGATTCTACAGGCAAAATTACATAAGTATACGAATTTTCATAATTTTTGTCCAACCGGTTCATTTTTTATGAATAAAAACTTGAAACCCTCTGAAAATGACCAAAATCTGAAAAAATCGTAAGGGGTACCCCTTACGATTTTTACGATTTTTGGTCATTTTCAGTTATTTTGCTTTAGTGATTGTATGCGTTGTTCAAAAATTATGAAAATTGGTGCACTTATGTAATTTTGCCCGTAGAATCGAATGGTGATGTCGCCAAATTCATACCTCGACCCATTTTTGGGTTATTACCCAAAAATGGGCAGTTTTGAGTAAAATTTTAAATCTAAATATCTCGAGAACAAAAAGAGATATCGACCTGCGGTTTCAAAATTTGGAATCAGCGTACTGAGAAGTATCTAGATACATAAAAATTAGATTTTTGAAAATTTTGAAGTTTTTATCTAAATAGAGATATAAACTTGGTAGTAATATTATTTGATTGTAAAGAAAATGTTACGTAAGTGTCCGCATATTTAGAGCATTTGAACAACTGAGTGAATTTTTAGAAATTACTTAAAAGAAAATTGTTATCGCTTTATTCTTGATTGAGTTCGAAAACTACAAGCAATTGAAACTGTGTGTGACATGTTATGTAATTAACACCCTGTATTAATAGCTATCATTATAAACTTGTTTCATAATATATTATTTGCAACTTATTTACGATTATATTAATTTTTTTTTTTGATTTTTTTCAGGAAATGAAATTTCATCTGTTAATGGACTACACTACTACTGGAACAAATGTAAGTAAAATTTATTTATTATTTTTTAATATACATATCATCTACTACAGTAAAAAAAAAAATACTAAATCAAACTAAGGTATTTTAATACTTGTACTTGTTTGCTAATACTACTCTACACAAACATCCATGTCTAGTGGGATTCGAACCCAGAACCCCGAGCGCACTCATGATTAAAAGGCACTAACCATTGAGCCACCGGAGCCGACACCTCCTTCAAAAATTATTGAAACAATTAAAAAACAATATTACTTTAATATATTAACAATTTTTCTACATTCAAATATAGCTTATAATAACCCTATAAATAAAATATGATTTATTGAGAGCCCAAAGCATCTTCGTTTCTCTTATGGCCTTCGTGGGTCTTTGTGTAGGTTCAACACTTCGCGAAACGGTGAACAAACGCTAATCTCTTTTGTGGGTGGTTATCCACCCACATTTTAAGGTAAATGTAAAGTTCTCAACTAGAGTTTCCAGAAATCAACTTCAGATTTAATGGTTCGTAGAAATTGGTTGTAAAAATAAAATGATTGGGTGTTTACTTAAGATCCTAAATAAATATGTTCAAGAAATGTTTTAATTTTGTTGCAACAAACGATAAGACATGTGTTCATGTCATTGACCTTTTCACATTTTTTTTTGCTGTCGAAAAAATACTTTTTTAAAAAGTAAAAATTTGTTTTTAATTGTACAACAAATGAACTAATAATATTTATTTATTTTTCATCACATACTTGTTAACTAAATGTAGTGTAAATATAAACAAGATACTACCAAGCATACAACCAAAAACTACCCAAACAAAAACCGTATGTCAATCATCTTGCAACCATTTTTTAATATAGTGTCGTACCATAATTCGGGCATTCTTCAATTCTTCACTATCTGTCTCTTCTTCCGGGTACAGGTCCTGACAATGATAAGTTCCTACAAAAACCATAAAATAGGACCTCCTTTTAGATGGTACAGCAACATACCATTTACAATGATGACAGGAGCATCACAATTTAAATCCTCTTGAAGTCCCAACTTATGCCACGGATCTCCTGTGCCTTGAACAGAAACCACTTTGGTAACCATAGGATTTAATCCACCAAAAACCATATTGGTTTTGCGTATACCAATTCGAGATTTGGTGTAAGTCAATCTGTAAGAAATACTAATGGTTAAATGGTTTTTAATAGTTTTTGAAGCTTACTCTGGGCCGAAGAAATCTGTACACCATTTCTGGTACATTTCAATTGGTAGGGTGTCACCAAATGGTTCAAGCGTTGAAGGATCAGTTGTTTGGAAGAAGCCGAATTGCGTACACGATTGGTACATCCATTGACGCACTGAAAATAATATGAATAGTATAATAGCTAGTCCCAAAGAATGGTACAATAATTTCTGGATAGGTAGTACTTACCATTGCCTCGATTAGTAGTACTAACGTATTCTTTATAATCGTTGTACCCCTTTCTACATTTAAGTCCAAGTACACTATCTAAATAATGAATCATAGTAGTATATGCATCATTATGGCTGAACAATAGTTGATTGCATACTAGTTTGTGTATACTGGGTTCTTTATTTTGGACTATGCCACCAAAATGAGTAGATATTATTGAAATTAAATACATTATTTCCATGGGATCTGTTAAATCTACATTTTCACACATCCTAAAAAATGGTATATTTTGTACCATAATTTGGGGCAAAGGAATAAGTAAAGTTTTGTACCATTTAAAAGAAGATACAAAATGTGTACTTACCTAAAATCTTCTCTCACTTTTTTTGCTCCTTCAGGTGTTCCTAAATTTGATAAAATTTGTTGTATAGTTTTATAAATAAATGAAGAACATTCTTGTCCTAATACTTCCTTTACGACTATATGGTAATCTAAAATAATTCCGTACAGATGTGAAAAATATTTACCTTTCTATACGTATAAAAAATCTTACCATAGTTGGCAAATACTGCCTTTAAGGGTGCACTCGACGATACAGCTGCTTGTATATCATTGGGATATTTTGCCCTTGCCCACAAGGCTAAATTGCCTGCATAAGATCCACCAAAAACTACCACCTAGAAGAAATATTATACCATACTGAAACCATATTATAGGTACCTGATTTACCTTGCTAGAAGATAATGCCTCAAATGTTTTATAATGTCTTATAGTATTGACTAAATCTGCTAATGCCTGTTCTGGTGTTAAATATTTTAAATAATCCAGACTGAAATTACTGCAAAATATACCATATTACATATTGTACCATATTATCGGCACATGTATTTAATTCCCCCATAAATGGTACAAGTTAATATGTTACTAGAAACTACACAAATTTGTACCATATTAAAGGCAAGCAAAACCAATAAATGGTTTACTCGTACCATACTTACCGCGCTGGCAAACTTGTACCATAAAATCTATGTTCAGTGTACAACATATACGCATTGTTTTCTTTGGCCATTTCATGCATAAGTCCTTTTTCAAACCATTCATTAACAAATAAATTTTCACCACCAATCATAACAAATATAGGACCTCCAGGTTTGTGGAATTCATCATTAACTTGCACATTCTAAAATGGTACAATTTTTAATTACTCATTAGTAATGGTATGCAAAATACGTACCATAAAAAATGTCTCGTTGTTGTTGGCATCAAAGTTGTCTAGTTTTTGTTGTATTCTGATTTCATTTTGGGATGATACAACGTTACTTTTAAATGGTATAGCAATCTGAGGAATATAAAACTGTAACATGATGACAATAATTATGGTATTAATAAATGTATGAAGTAGTACTTACATCTTCAAAACAATAAATTGTAGAAATTAAGCAAAATATAAACGTTACTACGTAGTACATTTTTGATCAAAAGTTCAAACTATTCTAATATAATCTATTAATTTCATATCATTTTATTGAGATTAATTTTATCTAAAGATAGTACAAAATAAATTTTGTATTTAGCGACTTAATCTTTTTATCTCTTTATCATTGAAGATCAATTAGAAATTTTGCGTATCACAAAAAAATAGTTATATCAATAAATAATTATGTAATTAATTTAAGTGTAAATTAAATTTTTTGCTCCATATTTAAAATTAATAATAACAATTTATATAATTATGTTCATTATACAGCATTCATCAATTCGTTACGGCGTCGAAGCAAATTGTATTTAAGATAAAGATGTTTTATTAGATTTCTTGAATGAAATATTAAGTATCTTCAAAGATAATTGCTTCTAATACAACTAAGATTCTTTTCCCATGATGCACAATACCTCCCGCCAATTGCATATTTAAGCTTTGAGCTATATTTGAAAAAATCTGTTGTGGCCAGCACAAGACCTTCCGTCAATTCCATGTATTTTGTACAAATCCCATACAAAAAGGACCGTGGAACAGATTCTATATAATATCATGTAAAAACACATACTATTTTTTACAAATTTCATAGCAAAAGCTCATTTGAAAAGGTTCTATAAATCCAATAAAATTATAACATAAACTACACTAAGTAATGTCCTTCCATCTTCTCTTTGGCCTTTCTCTGCGTGTCACTTGCGAGCAAAACTATGACATACCAATTTTAGATCCTATACTTTTTTCCATATTTGGTTTTGCACTTGCAACTGACATCTGTCAATTAAATTTTTTTGAATAATTATGTCAGCTGTTTCCATGATAAATAGCAAAGCTGACTAATTTTTGAAAATTAATTTCTTTATAATGCTTTAAATTTACATCTATTGAATATGAAGGAAAATGTATAATCAAACTTTATAGAGAAGAGTATTTTCTTTAATATATATATATTAACAAAATGTCAAAAAATAATATTTAACTGCGTTTTTTTTAAGAAAAACTGTTAAAAACTTCAAATAAGGGTACTTCCGGTGGATCAATTATAACCAAAATCTAATTAACTCTTCATATGGATGTACAGAAGAGGAATACGAAAGAATTATAATTTTTAGAATTGTGGTATTGGAGTTATCGTACATACAGACATCATCTTAAAAATGGTATATTCGTATTGTAGGGACCCTAAAACGTGCTTATTCATTAAAAACTCACCACCGAATTTTTTGACCAAAGACAATACCTTCCTTACCTAAAGGTGACGGAAGGTAAAAATTTTAAAATCACTCTTACAAAATTTTAACTCACTCTGGCACTCTGCAACAAAAAATGCATTTAAAAATAACATCAAGAACGAAAATAACACTTACCACATAATTTATCAGACATTATCAGCCCTTTTCATTATTTTTTACGACGTAAATGACAGACAATGAAGCTTTTTAAATATGTGACTTGACGTCTATCAGCGACGATTGTCATGCTTACCCTACTAACTGGTCAATTTTTTATTTTGTCATAATTAAATATTATAATGGTTTTTATTATTATTTCGTCAAAATTTATTAAAATATTGTACAAACCACGTGAACTAAGAATGTTTATTCACTCGAAGAATTTAACTCACTCGCCCTTCGGACTCGTGAGCTAAACTTTCTTCTCATGGATAAACATTAGCTTAGCTCACTTGGTGTGTAAATATCTATGAACAAAAGGAATTTTGATCAGCACCAAAAACTTTCTGATTTCTAAAAATCAACAAATGATAAGAATATGCCAAGAATATTTAACTCTATAAAATAATGGCTCACACCATTTTTTCCAAAAACTGACAAGATCTAAAGCGTGCATCACACGATGAAGTTTTTCTTTTCAAGTGCTTACCTAGATTTGGTACACCCAGTAATAGGTAGTACCCCCGTGATAATACATCAAAAAACTCTTTAGAATTTAATTACCATAAAACAAAACGTCCATTATAAATCTTCCCTTTCATTATTCAATAAATATGAATCATTACCAACCGAAAAAAACCTCGTCACATTGCAAACAAGGAACCCATTAAAGATTTCATCGCCGGTTCATCATATAAACCAAAAAGACGAAAACCAAGAAGAAAAAGTAAAAATCCCCGAGATCTTATATGGGTAGTGTAGCTATATTTAGCTACACGTACGGTGGACGTGCCAACGCGGCAGAAACTTAGGCTATTCATTACAACGGGATCGAATTATGAAGATCGAGATAGCAGATATGAAAATGAGAGGAGCGTATAAATAAATTTACCTGCACACCTATATCTTCAGGATGATAATTCTTATTGGAAAAGGTACCTGTTGGAATTAACATACACAGTACCATCTCAAAAATATAGTTGTCTGTCGCTGTTCAATAGTGTTACCTATGGCCGATTTCACCACCGATTCCTAAAAGCAAGCAGTTATATTACTAAACCCGATAGGAGCCCCTGTCCTACAAGAATTGGCCTACATCTCTTCTTTTACAAGGCAACTATACATTAATCAATGCTGATAACGCTTTTCATTTAAGCAACAAATTAACTCTAATAATACAAAAGTAGGTGTAGGAATAATAATTGAATAAGTGTAAACAATTTTCTTTTATAAAAAAAAGTCTGATGTGGCCAACACAAAACCTCCCGCTATTTAATTTTATTAATACATACCTACGTATTAACTAATGCAGCAAACTGTTTCATTGCATATAACTATTGCTTTATTTACTATTTTCTTTTTAAAATGTCACTATTATTAATTTGAAGTGATTAGTTTTTTGACAGTGACATTCACCTGTCAGTTACATTCATTTGAGATATGAACTGTGTAAATTATATAGAAAAAGTATTAATATATTCCTATAGAAAATTCAATAATCTTTAATTTTCATAATGACAAAATGCGAAAAAATGGCAATTTAATGGTATTTTTTGAAGAAAAACCATTATGAGCTTCAGGTAAAGTGCCATTTCCGGTTATCCGATTTACACCAAAATCTAATGGGATAGAAATACAAGGTTTCAGAATTTTCTGAATTATAGTATTTGAGTTAGAGTGCCAATAAAATCTGTACATATACACACATACACACACACACATACATACATACAGACATCATCGTGAAAATGTTAAAATTGGATTCTACGGACCTTAAAACGTGGTCATTTACTAAAATCTCGATATGTGATTTTTCGCACGATCCCTATACCTCCCTTACCAAGGGTAGCGGGAGGTAAAAATATAATAAATTGATGTAGGCCTATTCTTTTGGTAAGAAGTAAGCACCTAAAAATGGGTGGAGACACAAACACGAAAATTACAGCATTAGATTCTACAAACTTTTCTATGTAATTACACCAAATTTCAAAATTATTTATTACGGTCTAAGTACCACAAATTAATTAGTAAAACAATAAGATGGTTAAAAATTATAAATCCAAATTTGGAAAATCTTTAATTAAAAATGTATCCGTTAAAATATGATAATAAAAATTAGTGTACATATGTACATAAAACCAAGAAATCCATATTTTATAAAATTAAAATCGTATCTATAACTTAAAAATGGGTAGAGATACAAACTTTGTGCACCATTCGATTCTCCGTACTTTCTTATCATCAATTTTCAAAATGATTGTTTTACTAGTCTAATGCCCGTATTCACCAACATCAAATAAATCCTCGAATAGCTTATTCATTGAATAAGAGAAAAATATCGCATCAAAATATGACAACTAGAATAAATACCTTCACTTGTGTTATGGTATCGATGCTATATTTTTCTCTTATTCAGTGAATAAGCTATTCAAAGATTTATTTGATGTTGGTGAATACGGGCTTTAGTATCACAAATTAATTAATAGTAGTGACGAAATTTAAATTGTCTGAGCAACCTTAAAATGGGTGTATATTGAGCACCCAAAAATGGGTGGATATTTCAAGTTTCCGTTTTCATAATTGAATTCTATGTACTTTCTTATATAAATAACCAAATTTTCTAAATTATTAATTTCTTGGTCTAAGTACTACAAATAAATTTGTAAAACAATAAAACTTAAAATTTGTTATTTCCAAATTTGGAATTTCTTTAATTAAAAAATTTGACCCTAAAAATCAATTAGTGATAAAATCAAAATCTAATATTTGACCCAAAAATGGGTAGATATTTTGCACCAAAAAATGAGTTCATACAAAAAATTTAATGTTATCAATCGATTTCGCGTACTTTCTTTTATAAGTCGACCAATTTTCAAAATCATTACACTTATGATGTAAGTACACCTTTTAAATTATTAAAACAATATCTCCCCATCTATTCAAAAACTTTTGTTGGTCTCTGGTATAGGTCAACCAGAGGTCAATGATAGCGATATCTGGCGTGGGTGACTAGTACTCTTCCTTTTCATACCTCGAACATTTTCAAAGCCCACTGGATCTGTATAAGGCACAGGTTTCATGTGGGTCCATAGTGATATATTAGGTTTGCCTTTTTAGACATGAGATATCGTTAATTTGTTGTCAATAAGAAGATATAAAATGGTGACTAGAGGGATCAAGAGGGCCATTAAAAGTAGCCAAAATGAGACAAGATTTTAATGGGGTTTTTGACTTAGTTTGCTATTAATATGTGGACGGTAGTCGAGGACATTAATGCTAGTTCAATGCTTAGCCATGTGCCAAAAGAATAGGCCTACATATTACAATTTTCTTATAAAATAGTAGTATATTATGAGGAGTAAAAGTGATTATTAAGTTTGAACAACGAGCTGTAGCGAGTGGGACAATTGCAAGCGAGGCACACAATGACACTTTTACTCCGAATAACACATATTTTTTCTTCAAACATACGTATTTAAATAAAATAATTACAACTTGACGTTACAATAATTATAAATATTTTACGTAAAGGAAGTTTGCTGATTTCAATTGCTCTGTTGCTATGGATACATTTGTTCACTTTTTGTTATAAACATTCAAGTAAAATTGGAAAAATACTACCTTTTTTAGTTTATGTTCTGTATTTATTAATTTAAACCCAACGTTTCGGCACCATAAACTGGTGCATTCTTCAGGGGATACATTGACATTAATTTTATTAATTAACAAAAATAACAAGTAACCAAGGTAACAAGAAATATTCATAAATGTTACCTTTTTTATGCATACAATTTTCTAGACAATGTATGCATGCCCGGCGATAACATGGACGGCGAACATGCATCTTCTCAGGAAAAAATCTTCTTTTGCCAGAGGAAAAACCGTCCCAAAAACTGGCAGAGAAGTGATCTGTATAACTCAGAGACGCTTTATCGGTAGCGAAATACCGCAGCCGTACTCTTATAAACAGATGTTAGAAAAAGTTTATAAAAAATTGTATACATATTACAAATTACAACATATTTAATATTGGAAGCCATGCGCGACTAAGTTCTAATCCGTCACAATGATTGAGATTGATATTTCTTGTTTTATAAATCTCAATGGCTTCTCTAATTAATCTGTTGTTAAGTCGAGACGGTCTTGCAATAATTTTCGTATCTTCAAACTTTATTTGGTGGAATTCTTCCAAGGCATGTTCTGCAACGGACGATTTCTCAGGCTGGTTCAATCTGATCGATCGATGATGTTCGTTCAATCTTGTAGATACAGTTCTACCAGTCTGGCCGATGTAAACTCTCCCGCAGACACATGGAATTCTGTAAATCCCTGATGATTGAAGAGGGATGACGTCTTTCACTTGTTTCAACATATGTCGAAGTTTAACATATGGTGAAAACGAAATCTTCATGTTCTTCTTACGAAGAATTCTACCAATCTTGTCCGTTACGTTTTTTTACACGTTTTAACTTTTAAATAAAAACTATGGAATTTTATATTATCCTTATGTGCAATTATATCAGAATTTGTACGGCCCTTGAAGTTGTTCAATTGTATGAAAGTTCAACAATATTGCTGAAGGATCAATGAAAAACAATATGAACTTTTATTATCACTTTAATTCTAAGTATTCTTACCATAATTACCAATATGTAAGTCTGTTACTTTTTATATTTCAATTTGTAGATTATCAATTTAAATTTGACAGCCGTTGGACGTTTTTAGTAACTTTATTCTTAGGTTATCTAGTGTATAGTGCAACTTAGGGCGCCATGACAGGTTTCTATTTTACAAGTTACTTCTTATTCGCTCATTTTATATAGTTGCTATGGATATTTATTTATTTTATTTCTACCTTGTGAATCAAGTCACAAAAGATGCCATTTTTATGACGTTTGAAAAAAAATTGTTCACTGGTCTAGGCGCAATCTTTTTAGGATTGGACGTAGACTAGTTTTATTAAAAATTAATGTCTCGAGACAAAACACATATTATGTGCACTATTTTTACCTCGCGTTACCTAGGTAAGGAAGGAAAGGGGTCGTGCTAAAAATCACATATAGTGTATGTGGATCCTGTGGACACGATTACTCAAATACTATCATTGCGAAAAATCTGAAACATTATATTCTGGAAAGAACCCATTAGATTTTGGTGTAAATCAGATAACCGGAAATATCTCCTTGGTTACATCAGTTTAGATCTCAAATGTATGTAGCTGCCAAAATACTAATCATTTCAAAGTAATAATTATGACGTTTTAAATAGAAAATAGTAAAAGGAATAATATTTAATTGGAAAGGAAATTAATAGTTTCTAGTATTAGTAAATATGTAGATATGTATATAAATTAATAAAAATTAAATGGCGGAAGGTTTTGTGCTGGCCACATGAGATTTTTATGTCAAAATAAAGACATATGGAAGTATTCTTGCATATTTACTATAATAGAAAGTTTGTATTTAAATACCTGTAGGTACCATTTTAGATTTATTTAGCATTGTTTAAATTCACACTTCTCAGATAACGGAAAATAATTCATATATTCACAAACACGTATTACAATCATAAAGATAAATTTTATAAATTTATTCTTGAAAGAACAATATATTTATATTATAAGATATAAGCAAGTATTATTTATTATAATAGTTTAGGCTTTCTTTATACATATACCGGAATGTATCTTACAAATTATGAATATTTATAACCAATATTCTTCAGTTTATTAAAAGAAAACACTAGAAAGTGTTTATTATTTAATGGTCCATAAACTATGTTAATAATTATTATATGTCCTATTTAATTATAGAAAAAGTTATTATTATGAATATTGAAAAGTGCATATACTTATAATAAAATTTACTTTTCCTTATGAATTTGTTTTCAAAATATATGAGGCTTAAAACAATTTTATGCATTTGTACGTAAATACAGAAAACATAAAATAAGCTTATTTATTATTTATTACAAAATGTATAAAAATAGAAAATCTACAGCTATAAAAAGCGTCCTTGTGACGGCTATTGTTTCTAACAAATTATCCAGATGATACTTAAAGACGACAATTAATTACTAATCATTAGCTTAAAGTTAATTGATTGTTTGAAATTATTCATTTTAAAAATATAAATAAATGTGATGTTTACAACAAAAAAGTGTTACATTAGTTTGCTTCTGTTATATCCTGGACGGTTACAGATGATATAATTTAGTTGATGGGGTATGACATCATTAGAGATATTTAATGAACAATTTTAAAATAGTTCTTTTTAATTTTTAAATATTATTTTCTTACTGTGCGTCAAACCCCAGAGGAATAGTAACCGGTTAACAAAGATTAATAACCGTGTGATTTGGCGATTTAACAGCTAAAACTGGCTAAAAGATTAACCGGGTATTTAATCAACCATCTAATCGATAAAATTCGAGAAAAAAGTTCTTAGGCTAAAGAAGGAATAATTGCAAATAACCGGCTAATTGTTAAAAGATTAACCAGTTATTTGGTTAACCGAAAAACCGAGTATTTAACTACAACTAGCCGGTTAACTGGCTAATTAAAGAACTAATGAATAACCGTTGTTTGCCGGTTAACGGTTATTTGACGGTATAATTTCCAAATCTGGCGAAAAGATTAACCGTTTATCCAGTTATCGACTTCACCGATAAAAAATCGGGTATTTAACTACAAATAAACGGTTAACTGGCTAATTAAATAACTGATGAATAACCGTGGTTAACGGTTATTTTGACGGTGTTATTTCAAAAACTAACGAAAAGATTAACCGTTAGTTATCGACTAACCGATAAAAACCGGGTATTTACAAATTAATAAATCATCAATTACGGCATTCACCCATTTCTGGGTGTGTCAATTTGCTTTTCACGCAGATATCGGTAATGATGATAACATATTCGTACCGTGAGAGTTTACCAGGCGTTACCTCATGGGCACTCATTGCTGGCGTAGAGAGTGCACCACCAGACTGGCTGGTTTCTAACCGCAAGTCTGCATCTTATTTAGTTTCAAAGTTATTAAAGAAAAAAATTTTCCCAAAACTAAAATACGCTTTTGCGGAGCTAATGGTTCATTATCGCACTATGTTTACAACAGCCGGGGTACCTTGTAATTTGGTATTATTTAAAAATATATTAACCGGTAAAAAATTATAAAACTGTGGTTACTTATAGAAAAATGTCTGCTGAATTCAAATTTTCCAACCACAAGTCTCTATCTTATTTAGTTTCAAAATTTTTTAAAGAAAAATTTTTTCCCAAGACTAAAATTCAGTACTGCGGAGCTAATGGTTCATTCTCGCACTAAGTTTTCAACGGCCGGAGTTCCTTGTAATTTTATATTATTTAAGAATATATTAACCTGTAGAAATTTATAAAACTTTGAATACTTATAGAAAAACATCTGCTGAATTCAAATTTTCTAACCGTAAGTCTCTAACTAATTTAGTTTCAGAGTTATTAAAGAAAATTTTTTTCCCAAGACTAAAATACACTTGTGCGGAGCTAATGGTTTACTCTCGCACTAAGTTTTCAACGGCCGGGGTACCTTATAATAAAAATGATTTTATCTTGGTTAAATCTTTTGATTTCATTAATATTTTTTGAATATTAATAAAATAACCGTTTAATTATTTTCGATGGCAATAGTTATTAGCAAAATCTTTTGCAATTTTCACACATAAGTATACAATTTTGTATATACTTAAAATATCAAAATTAAATGTACGCCTTAAGCCTTCAGGCTTTTTAAAATGAAATTATTATCTTTGTTTTTAGACACTGTACTGTCTTTGCATATAAATCTGTATTTTTAAAATGTAGGTATATCTATTCCTTGCTACATTTATTAGATAATGGCTATATACTATGATCTCATCTTATTTTATATTCATACATATAATAATTATATGGTTTCTCTAATTATATTACAATAATTTGCTATGATTATCTACTTTTTTAATATTTACAAAATTCTGTGATAATTGCTTTATTGAAAATACTCATCTTCTCATTAAAATTTCAAGGTAAAAGATACTGGAAACAATGGTTTCTATTATTAACACAAGAAGCAAAAAACCTATTAACAATTTAAGTGTTCACACGAATACAGTTTCGATAATCTTTAATAAAAAAATCTGATGTGGCCAACACAAAGCCTACCGCTATTTAATTTTTATTAATTTAAATACATACCTCTGTATTTAGCAATACTGCAAACTGTTCCATTGCATATAATTATTACTTTATTTACTATTTTCTTTTTAAAATGTCACTAGTATTAATTTGAAGTGATTAGTTTTTTTTTGACAGTGACATTCACCTGTAGTTATATTCATTTGAAATATGAACTGTGTAACAAAGGAATTGTGCTTGTCTTAGGCTTCGGCATTTTTAAATTTATCTGTAAAATATATAGAAAAAGTATTAATGTATTAGAAAATTCAATCATCTTTAATTTTCATAATGACAAAAGAGATTCAGGTAAAGTACCATTTTCAGTTACCTGATTTACACCAAAACGGTTTCTTTTCATATTAGAATTAGGTAGAAATACAAGGTTTCATAACTTTCTGAATGGTAGTATTTGAGTTAGAGCGTTGACAAAATCCATACACATACACAAATACAAAAATGTTAAAATCGGATTCTAGGGACCTTAAAATCGGGACTGTACTTGTTGGATTATTATAAACAAAATTAGTATAATTATTTTGACTCAAGAAATCGATTTTGATAAAATTAAGTTAGTAATTGCAACCCTTAATCAGGTGGATATTTGCCACCCAAAAATGGGTAAAGCTATACATTTTCTAATAATACCATTAAATTCTACATATTTTCTTATATACGTAACCCGATTCTCAGTATTTTTTTTTAACTTTTTGATTTCTACGAACAAAATAATAAAATAGTAATAAAGGAAAAATTGCTACATTTCTAATTATAGAATATTGTAATCAAAGATGCATTTATTTAAATATAAGTACTTGTTGTACAGTAATAGTCAAAAATATCATCATTTGGAATGATTAAAACATTAGCGGTTTTTAGAAAAATAAATTCTCATGCCCATACGTATTACGGGAAATTCGAAAACCACAATTTTGTCATGCACATAAAAAAAATAAACATATGAATCTTAAATAATTTTAAACATATGACAAACATATTTATTTATTTCATTGTCATTTTGTTTCGTCATTCTACAACATAAATATAATCACCAATATTTTTACATAAATGTAAAATAAATTAAAATGAACATATCAAGTGTAAAATGTATGCAGAAACAAGAAAATTAATTAAGTCATATTTTATCATTCATGGTTAAAATTTATAATACATTTAATTAAAAATAAGGCGAGTAATTTTATTTTTAATAGACCATTGTTTCATTTGTTTGCTACTTTGTTTACAAAGCCGACTACTAATTTTCCTACAATGTAGAAAACCGTTAAAAAAGATTCATAACTAAATTTTGTTTCATTAAAGAATTTTAAAACGGTAAACTTTAAACAAATATGAAATTAAAAACTGGAATGTTCCGCTATTTTTTCTTGTTGTTAAGGAAACTCTCTAACATTCTTTTAGCAGACCGGTCCGCCATATTGGAGCCAAAATGAACGTTATAATTAGAAATAGAACCCGTCATTGTGGATAATTTTTTTGAGTACGAGTTTCAGTTAAGATGCACAAGATCTCTCGTCATTTCCATTTTATGTTATATAAGTGGTGTATTATTATGGGGTCCCGTGGCCGCGTGCCTCAGTGTCTGGTCGCGAACCTGGGGGAACCGGGTTCGATCCCTACAGACGCCAAATATTTCCAATTTTTAATGGCACAAAAGTGACCCCTCCACGCCAGCTATGAGTGCCCGTGAGATGACGCCTGATAAGCGCCCACACGGTAAAATATATTGTCATCATGTGTTATAGATACTGGCATACCCAGAAATGGGTAATATGCCGTGATGATATATTTATTTATTTATTTAAGTAGTGTATTGCACTTCGGTATCGACCCGTCGTTTTGTAACAAAAAAATTACAGAACTTTACCAAAATATTGTCTTTTATTGTATTTAACATATCTTCTACACACATACAATTCTAATTATATCTATTTTTCATTGTATGAGGTAGTTCCTAATTGTCAGAGATTTTTCCAATTCATTAACAAGATTGGCGGTATTTCTAATGGATATATGCAGGTTACCTATAATTTCAAATATTTAATTAATAAAACTATAAGAACGATTAAATGTACTTCCCAGAAAAACCTTTCAGAATGTAATTAAAACTTTTGATTTTTGACACTGACATCTGTCATTTACAAATTATGTTATAAACATTTGAATTTGTCAACTGGTTTCCTTAGTGTAGTCTTTATCTCTAAATTTATAAAAGATATAATAAAAATTTTAAATGTATCAAATGTAGAATTTTATGTTCTTCAATATTAGTAATATCAAAAATTTCCCAAAACTAATATTTGGAAAATTTTTTTTTAGAAACTACTACTGCCGGCTGTTCAATTGTTACCAAAACCTTTTCAGCTCTTCCTAGGAATATCAGATTGAGGAATTCATAGTTAAAAAGGTCTTAAGTCTTATAGTTTTTGAGGAATCGTCCCTCCAACATCTAGACATACACACACAAACATCATTGTAAAAATGTTAAAATCGGATTCTAGTGACTTGCTTATTCATTAAAATCTGGATATGTGAGTTTTAGCATGATTCCAATACTAGATTTCTAAATTGTTTTAAAGTTCACGTTGACCAAAATTAATCATCTGTATATTACGTCATTCTTAAAACTATAAAACGATCCATAAACCATATCCTTGGTGATCTTTTCTCACAAAAAATTTACTACTTCCTGTCAAATTGTCTGAAGCTCAACAAATCATCATTTAAAAAACAAAACGACCCGATAGCAATCATAGTATGAACACTAAATACAAGAGCATAAGTAGCCTTACTCATCCACTTAAAAAACTCTGGAGAATTTGTCTGCTCAAGGTCGAAAGGCGATCTTCAGGATGTAATCGTTTAAAAATCGAAGCAGGCTTGAAGATTAAAGAAAAGAACAAAAGAGTTTTTTGTTTAATTGTTGAGTATTTGAAGATGAGTCGTGGATTTTTTTGGTTTATTGTTAATGTTGACAATGAATTGATAGAAAAAAAGGTGGACATCTAACCGATTAAATTAAGGTCCGCACGGTACAAATATGTCATCGTTATTAATAATATCTGGGTACAAAGCAGATTGGCACGCCCAGTAATGGGTAATATTATAAAACCTATGCAAATGGTGAGAAATTTCTACAAATTTCTTTCGACCACTTTAAAATAGATAAAAACTATAAGACTTAAGACCTGTTTAACTATGAATTCCTCAAAATGACATTCCTGGGAAGAGCTGAAAATAGTATTTCTTATGTTATTATTAATTAACAGCCCGATTCACAAAAAAGTTTAAGCTAAAACTCATTTTTGGATTAGTGAATTCTATTCTATTCCAGTATTTAAAATTAAATGATGACGATATAATCAATAAAGGTAGATACTAGGAATAGGTTAGACTATATTTTAAGATATAAACTGTCAAAATTAGAGTAGAATTCGCTAATCCAAAAATGAGGATTAGCTTAAACTTTTTTTGTGAATCGGGCTGTAAATGTTTATAATTATAGATGCATATATTACATAGGTATACCATTCTGGTCGCGAACCTTGGGAACCGGGTTCGATACCGACAGACGCCAAATATTTCCAATTTTTAATGGCACAAAAGTGATCCTTGTGGTTCACTCTGACACTAGCTATGAGTGCCGGTGGGGTGACGCCTGGCAAGCGCCCACACGGTAAAATATATCGTCATCATTACCGATGTCTACATGTGTTGTAGATAATGGCACACCCAGAAATGGGTAATATGCCGTGATGATATATTTATTTTATTTTATTTACGATGATGTATGCATGGAAATCTGTCGCTGTTTCCTGAATTCCGACGTTTATTTCAGCCTTTTATGACCGAGACAAATTCTAATCTTACGTTTCTGGTCCATTTTATATAATATTCTTTTATTTAATGCTCCATATAGGAGCAAACTATAACTGGCCGGTGATGATATATTTATTAATTTGCTTTATTAATGTACTTCATATTTCAAAGGCTGCAATTTTTAAAATCCCAACACTATGGTATAACAATTTTTGTATCCATGTACCCGTATCTAAGTAACGCAAAGAAAAATAAATTAATTAAGAACAGAGCACTCTACATCAACCTTGATCAGATAAAAATTCACTTTTAATTGCAATAGTTTATGGACTTTGATGGGCCTGATTCAGCAAACAGGATTGGATTAAGAAAAATTTGTGGATAATGATAATTATAGAGTTATTATAATTAAACAGCAAAAATAAAAGATGTGTAATTATTATGAAAGTTCTAATTTAGCTGTCAACATACACTTTTTTTGGTCTTGGTCACTCGAAGAAATTTATTTCATCGTTTGCAACAAACGCCAGGCCTTTACCAAAAATCTGTTGTGGCCAGCACAATACCTCTTTCCATTTTCATTTTATGTTATTTATTGTATTGCACTTCTCTTTCGAACCGTCGTTTTATAACAAAAACATTACAGAACTTTACCCAAATATTGTTTTTATTGTATTTAACATGTCTTCTGCACACATACAATTCTAATTATATCTATTTTTCATTGTATGAGATAGTTCCTAAATGTCAGAGATTCTTCCAATTCATTAACAAGATTGGCGGTATTTCTGATGTATATATGCATTTTACCTACAATTTTAAACATTTACAGCCCAATTCACAAAATAGCTTAAGCTAATCCTCATTTTTGGATTAGCGAATTCTACTCTAATTTTAACAGTTTATTTCTTAAAATATAGTCTAAGATATTCCTAGCATCTACCTTTTTTTAATAGAAAATTAAATTTTAAATACCAGAATAGAATAGAATTCACTAATCCAAAAACTAGGATTAGCTTAAACTTTTTTGTGAATCGGGCTGTTAATTAATAAAACAATAAGAAAGTTTAAATGTACGTCCCAGAAAAAGTTTTCAAAATGTCACTAAAACTGTTGATTTTTGACACTGACATCTGTCATTTACAAACAATGTTATAAGCATTGCTATGTTATAAACATTTGAATTTGTCAACTGGTTTCCTTAGTGCCTTAATCTCTGCGATGTACTATATTAAATTATTCTATATATTACAGTGCCTTTATAAATCTATACAAAATAATATAAAATTTTTAAGTGTATTAGATGGAGAATTTTATGTTTTTCAATATTTGTAATAACAAAAATTTCCAAGAAATTATATTTAGATCTTTTTAACAATCTATTACTTCCGGTTGTCCAATTGTTACCAAAATCTAATCAGCTCTTCCCAGAAATATCAGTTTGAGGAAACTGCAGTTAAATATTTTTTATGTCTTATAGTATTTGAGAAACCGTGGCTTCAACATCCACACACAAACACATGCGCACACACACACACACACACACACACACATACACACACACACACAAACACCGAAATCATCATAAAAATGTTATAATCGGATTATAGGGACCTTAAAACGTGCTTATCCATTAAAAAGTGTCTATACTTTTATCTGCCACTGTAAGTTAACGTAGAATAAACTTATTTTTTTCTAAAATTCCTTTCTTATTTGAGCGTAATTGAAAAATTTTGCTATATTTATAGCCAATATTGTACAGATCTTTCAATTTTGAACAAAATTACAAGAATTTTGCCTGTAATTCTCTGTTATTTTCGTATTTGGAACTGAACTACATACTTATTTAAAACTATTTGACATTATACTTCTCCTTTATAAGATCATCGTGCATCATGTGTCTGAAGTCGGCCTTGCAATGTCACTGGCTAAGAATGTACCTGCCTCATATATCGCCTCAAGCATCCAAGCATTACATGTGTGTCTGCGTACAATATACTGCTAGTATAAGAATAAGTCAGAAGAGATGAAAAAAGAAACACGTAAGATAAAGATCGAATGAATACAGTGTCAAAAAGAAAAAGTATCGTCTAACGTGTGGGAGACAGATTTCGCTAATATTGTGACATGGATAAAAATTGCCGTGATTTAGATAAGCGTATGCCAAAATGGATTCTTTTGTATATTAAATCAGAATGTAATCTTGATGTATCGCCCGGATTATAGTTTATGTTAAATACGATTTTTTTTTACTTATTGTAGAATAATGATAATAAAAAAATCTGTTGTGGCCACAAGACTTCTCGCTATTTCCATTTTATGTTGTATAAGTATTGTATTGCACTTCGCTATCGAACCGTCGTTTTACAACAAAAAATATTACATAACTTTACCCAAATATTGTTTTTTATTGTATTTAACATATCTTCTGCACACATACAATTCTAATTATATCTGTTTTTCATTGTATTAGGAAGTTTCTAAATGAGAGAGATTCTTCCAATTCATTAACAAGATTGACGCTATTTCTAATGGATATATAATTAATAAAACATTAAGGGCCGGTCTTAAAAACTATTTAATCAACAGTTAAAATTTAGTTAGCTACTAAACTAATATAACTGAAGATTTGGGTATAATAAAAGTAAAATGACAAGTAAATCGACCTATTAAAGTAACTGCGGAATTTCATTCTATTAGATTTAAATCAGTTTTTAAAGAAACGTAAAATCGTATTTTTTTTTTTTTTTTTAGTTATGTTTATTTTAAAACAGCTTGAAATAGAGTCTGTATCATGAGTGTTCTCGGATTCATCAACAGATAATGAGATGATGCATTTATATTTGCACGAGGTAGGCTACCAAGATTGTTCCGAAACAGGACAAATCCATATGAAATATATGATGACAATGACTGGTAGTGTGAGTTCGGTTTTAACTAAAACGCTGTTTTACGATACCTCTGTCCAATTCAAATGCAATATTTCATTTCATCCTTATGTTTAATTAAAGAATGATTATTTTTTTAATATTTGTTTGAATACACACTATGTTCTGCTTAAAAATCATATATTGATAAATTTGATATTTATTTTTGTTATTAAATAATGAAATTTGACATTTCTTAAAACAGTGTTTTAGTTAAAACCGAGCTCGCACTACCAGCCGCTGAGTTTAAAAAGAGATTTCGATTGTCAAAACAATGTGTGTTACACATATTGGGAAAGATTGAAGGAAGTATATTGGGAAAGATTGAAGGAAATGTAAGACCACAAACACACTACTAAAATTTAATTAAATCCCCCGTTAGTTATTTGATAATGAGATTAGTTTTATAATATCCATTTCTTTTACTTGTGCACTAACTAACTAAGGATTAATTTATTGTTTATAAGACCGGCCCTAGATTAAATGTACTTTCCAGAAAAAGCTTTCAGAATGTCACTGAAACTGTTGATCTGTCATTTACAAACAATGTTATAAACATTACTATGTTATAAACATTTGAATTTGGTTTTGAAAGCTTTCTCTGGGAAGCACATTCAATCTTTCTTATTGTTTTATTAATTAAATATTTAAAATTGTAGGTTAAATGCATATATCCATCAAAAATACCGCCACTCTTGTTATCGTCGAAAACCGTGCTTATTCATTAAAAACTGACCACTGAATTTTTTATCCAACGACAATACCTTCCTTACCTAAAGGTGACAGAAGGTAGAAAGGTTCGTCCTGAAAAGTTAAGTTCATAGTACATTATAAGACAAAACCAGCAAACAAATAAGTTATGTGTTATTTGTAATCACCAGCCTTGGTAAGTTTACGGATTACTGAAAACAGTGCATCTGTAATTTACATTCGCTAATGAAGGATTTCCTCTATTACAAACAAATAGGTCTAGGGTATTAATACAGGAATCGCAGTCTATAACCATAATTACGAAATAGCAGATGAAGAAGAAGAAGATGAATTAGAATGAATTAAAAAGATTTGCAATTGCAGAAATTAAATATATTTCCTTCGTATGAAAGAATTTGCTCTAATAGGCGCATTTAAATTCTAAGGGAACAGTTTGTGCAGAACAATATCTTCATCAATAGTCTTAGTATTCCTAATATTTTCAGATGAAATTATAAAAAAAAAAATGGTGGAATTCCCCATTCAGGTTTGAATTTAATTGCATCTAATAATGGGGTATATTAATAGAAAACCTTTTGCATTGTAGTGTATCATATCAATGCTTCGACAGATTCAGTGCATCATTTTAGTTTCCAAGTAATTAGTGCCTTTCATTAGTGTTTCGACATTGACGGCTGGTATGCATCGAGTCCGGTATTGCCCCAGTTCTACAATATTCCTGAGTTGTTTTATAAGAATACTTGTAAAACTGACTCCCTTCTGCTCCAGAACTCCGACGTTCCTGAGTTTCCTCCCTGTTTCCAGTTAATGGTTCCTATTTCTGACTGCGCCAGACAAAAGGTGCGTTCGGTAAATCATACGAAGTTGGAGTATTTACGGAGCGGTGTTGGAGTGGATTGGGAGTAGAGCTGGAGTTGGAGTAGATCGAGGGAACAAGGTACACTCCTTTATTTGTGATTAACCGAACGAGTAGAGTTAAAATTTTGGTGCACGAATATAATAACCTCTTTTTTTGACAATCTGATATACTGCACTACTAAAAAAAATAAATAATGAACCATATAGAAGTTATTCAGTTTGGTATTATTCTTTTATGATTCTGAAGAAAGTATATATTAGAAAAGGTACAAAATTCTTACCATTCCGACATATTGTGCCTAGTTATATTACAAAACAATATTATAATTATAAAATAATTGTGTTTAATAAAATATTTCAACATAAAAATACAAAATGATCTGACAGATGTCAAATAAAACAAAAAAAACTCCATGTATGCTTGCATATCGACGTTGGGCTTATGGAGTTCACACTTTTCACTCCACTTGACTCCATTCTGCATTGGCCGAACGCTCCATTTTAAGACGCTTATCACTCTATGTAATTACCAAACGGTGCTAGGAGTGTACAGAGTGAGAAGAGTGAACAGAACTCATTTGCCGAACGCACCTAAAGTCAGTAACTGGATTTAGTTCTTGCTTGATACATCTTCCAATCAATAAAATCCTTTAATACAATCCACTAAAATCACGTAACAGTGGTTGTTTACCAGGCGTTCCACACGGGCACTCATTGCTGGCGTGAAGAGTGCCTTATATCTATTGCGGAATACTTGAAAAGCTATAACAAATGACCTCTTTTCAAGACCGATTTATATTAAAATATTAACATCATAATTGGCTGTGAAATAAATCAAATTAACGACGCAGATACAGTTTGATATTCTAATTATCCATTATGCAAAATAAAACTGTTACCTCGACTAATACATTCGACACTACTGTCTATTGTTGGAAAAACAAGTCACACCCATATTAGTCATAATGTCATATGCGATTACTTCTTAAATTTACACTTGTGGGTAGATGCGACTTTCTCGTTTCTTAGAATTTTATTGTGACATAAAAACGTCATTTTATTGCAAGTCCGTGGTTACAAATAAACGTAATTAGAAATTTGTTACAGGGTGATCAGTGGCGGCTCGTTAGGGGAGGCAATTTTGTATTGTTTTGCATGTGTTAAATGGTCTTAAGGCATATTTTTTCAGTACTAATCATGCTACGCCTAATTTTTAGACCGCTGTGCATACAACGGAGGCTAAGCTCCTCTGCACTATAAACGTATAGTTCTTATAGGCACACCCCACACTCGTGCGGGCCTATGTTACATACACGATACGTGCATCAAGCCACATTCAGCGTCAGCGTATAAGTTAGCATAGGAGGCTAGCCTCCAATGCCCTTCGTCAATGCTCGGCTTAGTTCGTGACCGCTGTCGCTCTCTAAACGATAGATACCTGCAGGCGGGGCGGCGGCTACGGCGTAGTACAGTGTATAGTTCATCTAGGGATCATTTTCCGAAGACTCGTTATCGTTTTATTACGGCAGTACAATAGAGGGTCCCAATAGCCTGGCATATGTGTCAGGGCTGTGATGAAAAATTTGAGTAGGGGTTTGAAATATTTCATTTCACACATTTTACTTTCCAAAATATAAAAAAAAAATTGTTTAATATTTAACTGTTTTAAAAAATATATTGTATAATTAGATTTCCGTGACCACCCAGGAGGTACTGATTGCGGACCGTTAATCTTTGTTCATAGTGGCGATTTCCCAAATACAGCCCTGGTAATCGGTTTAGAAAATCTGGAAAGTGCAGTCTTGGTCTACAGTCGAATACTGGGCGTAAAATATATACCAGCATTGCAAATACTGAACTGGTCGACTGTACGGACCGAAATATTTTGGCATTGCGGTTTTAGCTATTGTGCACCCATAATAAAACGATAACGAGTCTTCGGAAAATGATCCCTAGATGAACTATACCTTCGTAGGTTTATTTTTATTTTCAATTGGGTGCAATTCAACAAATTGCAATAAACAATAGACAAAAATGGACATATTAGATTAAATTAAGCGTTGTGACGATGTGGGCGACTGGTTGGTGAGAAACTAGTTTAGTTTATTAAACATCGAATAGAAGTACATTGTTAAAAGTAGGTCTATTGGAGAGACCCCTTTATAAGTCAATGCTAAAGTAATAATAGGAATATCATACAAAAACAATTATATTATATTATTTATTTTATCTTGAGTGTCTGGTAGCGGACTTGGGGAACCGGGTTCGATCCCGACAGACGCCAAATATTTTCAATTTTAAATGGCACAAAAATGACCTCTGTGGTGCACTCTCCACACCAGCTACGAGGTGACGCCTGGTAAGCGCCCACACGGTAAAATATATCGTCATCATTACCGATGTCTACATGTGTTGTAGGTACTGGCACACCCAGAAATGGGTAATATGCCGTGATGATATATTTATTTATATTTATTTTATTTAAAAACTGAAATAACTAACCGCTCAGTGAAACCGGAAATATATCAACGCGTTGGAGATTTTGCTCGCTTTTAGTTGCCAATCACTGATTGCAATGCAGGTATAACAAAAAAATCTTTAATGATATACTTAAATCCTATCAAAACAATTATAACACCAGCTTATTTCCTGCAAAAATATCCCTATCAAGTTAACATGTGATGGCCGAAGGGCCTAAGCTACTATTAAATGCCAATCTGGAGCACTTTACAGACTTGTTATCCCTAAAGGGCTTAAGGTCCATAAAAAAACAACTCTAAGCATACCAGAGCAAATTACTGCCCAAGGAGTTTAGCTGATCGAATGTTCTTCAACATTTCTGTGTTCAGGAAGTAGAGGAAGAAATAGTGTATTAACAAGAAAGACCATAGACGTACAAGGAAAAGACATAATCAAGTTTGTAATGTAATTGGTCGTTAAAATTTCTTTATATAACTAGAAATTAATGAAATAATACAACTCTCTCTCTCTACTAGGTGTAGTTTATTTATGGTTTTCAAATTTAATGATATAAGTTTTTCTTCTTATTATTTCCACAGTTAATAATGACTAAATTAATCCACACCACATACAAAATTGCAGTTTTATTTACCTCTTTTCAAAATCTTAGCTGTGTCCGATGTCGCATTTTGGCATTTAGATTTTAGGATTTAGGTCTTCTTAACATAAATACAACTCCGAATGACACACTAATGACAACCATTGGTTTGTATTATTGCTGAATCCGGCAAAACTTGAATCCGAGTACCCGAATCTCAAAATATCCGGTTCCTCGGATGTCCGATGTTCGGATATTGAAGCGGATATCCGTAAATTTAATTCGGATTTGGATCCGGATCCCTTTTGGATTTGGATCCGGATCCCTTTTGGATTCGGATCTGGACTTAGATCTGGATCCGGATTAGATGTTTTGTTTACGGATTCGGATCCGAACTTTAATTCTGGATCCAATTCTAATAACTATATCAAACAAAAATTTATTGTGGATTATTTCATAATCAGATTTATTTGGTTTTGAAACTCCATGATAATACTTATACATTCAAATATTATCATCGGGTTCAATACTGAGAATATTCGAATCTGAGAACCGATGTGGATTCTGAAATTCTATATCTAAAATCCGATACTCATACTCATATTCGGATCCGGATCCAAAATCCAATACTCAGATTTGGATCCAAAATTCGATTCTCAGATCCGGATCCAAAATCTGATACTCAGATCCGGATCCAAAATCCGATACTCAGATCCGGATAGTTCAACAATCAATTATCCAGATATTTTTGGATCCGAAACCGAAACTATCCGGATCCGAATCCCACCACTAGTTTGTATGCCAATACTTTAGAACAACAAAAATGAACTATACAATTCGATTTAATTTGATGCTTCAGATTAAATGTTAATATTATTTTTCATAAAATAGAAGCTAAGAAGCTATTCTTTGACAATAAATTTGACGTTTTGCACAAATTATAGCAACGATGATTTGTTTAATTAGTGCGTGTCAACTTCAAGGCTTAGTGTGCTCTTGCAAAACCCTAAAATCTAATTCCTAAAATCCTAAATAATCACTAGATTTAGGGTACATAAATTTAGGATTTATATATTAGGATGATTAAAGTGCAACATCGGACACAGCCTTATGCCCAGTTGCACCGCTAACACTTAAAATTTAAACTTCAGTTAGCCAATTCAATTTTATACTATAATTAAAAAATCTGCTGTGGCCAGCACAAAACCTTCCGTCAATTCGATGTATTTTGTATATATCCCATACCAAAAGTTCCTTGAAAAGATTCTGTATATCCTGTAAAATTGTAAGACGAACACACTATTTTTTACAAATTCCATACCGAAAGTTCCTTTGAAAAGATTTCATAAATCCAACAATTAGTTTTGATAATCAATAGTTTTTCCAGAGAACACTTTGATTTTTACTTTTTTGCAAAATATTGAACTATGACGTAATTGGTCAATTTTAAAGGCCTTTTAGGCATCTCATGGGTAATATGCTGTGATGATATATTTATTATTTATGACGCACAGAAATTAAAAAATAACTCATTTCATTCTCTAGATTTTGTCAAGGACTCATGATAACCAACCAGGTTTTCTCGAAGAATCAAAAATTAAATTAACTTACTACTTTTTCTCGGTAAATAGTTTATAACAACATTCCATTTGTTTATTTCGAATTTAATTGTCCCCATATATTTGGTCAATACTGAAGTTACAGACACAAAGGAAAGACTTGGTTTTTCCAGAAAAAATTGGTGACCGTCATTTCGTCCTTTGGAACATCATCAACCAACTGCATACAATTAGAAGAAACAAATCAAATATGTCTATATAGTCATTTGTTTTAATTGTATGCAGATGTCTGATGATGGCCTAAAGGACGAAACGTTTAACGAATATTTGTGAAAAACAAATGATTTATTTGTGTCTTTAAATAATTTGTAAATATATATTTTTTTTTCACTACTAGCCTAGGAACCCACTATTATTTACCTTTATTTGACATGAGAAATTGTTTTTCACTACCGCTTGCTTGTAACCATGGTAACCTAGGTCAATAATAATATATTATTAACCTTGGTCTATAAGGCAAACTGTCACTTTTCAATCAAACTCAAGCCTCCAAATCCAAATATTATTTAACTCATTAAACTCAAGAGAGTTGTTACGTATATAATTTAAATTTGCCACTATAATTTTAAATTGACCTACGCTGCCGCCTCGCCTGGCCACTGTGCTGTTTTAGTGAAAATGTGAAATATTTGTAGATGTAGGATTGAACAAATCACTATTTTTTTCTATTTGTAGGTAAATACATTTCAATAGATTTATTTAAAAATAATAATAAACTAATAAGGCTGCTGACTGTAACAGCACAAAGTGTTTTTATTAAATAATTAAATCAAATACAAATCAAGGCCCATAAGTGAGGTTATCAAACCAGCGAAATGAGCAAAACGTCAGATAAAAACAAATGCAGCCTACTTTGTTTTTGTGAATATTAACAAATAAATAACGTTATTATTCATGTCAAAATTATTGTTATCAATAAAAAAAAATTCAAAGTGAATTTATGTGCTAGTAGTGAAAAAAATAGTATATAAACCACGGTTGAGAAGATCATTATTGACCAGGCGCCTTATATCCCTCGGTCTTCGCCCTCAGGTTACAATAGGCGCTGGGTCAATAATGATTATCTTCTCAACCTTGGCATATAATATACTATTTATCATACAACATTCATATTTCATTTCAATAAAATTTTATTTTAAATGCTTGATGGGTATTAATAAATGAATTATGTTTGTAACTCCATAACTACCTACGGAGTATATTGAGATATCGATTGGAAATTTTTGTCTTTTTCAGACAGAGGGCTGAAAAAAATATTCCTACCAAATTTTATACATTTATATAGATTTTCTATGGTAGAAATAATTAGGCAGGAGACACACGTCATCGAATAATATTACTAAAGTAATGATGTCATACCCTACTACGTTTACATGGAATATTAATTTATAAAGAGCGATTCATGTAACTTGGTTGGACTTTTCTGACAAGCAGATTTTCCAATTTCATTTAGTACCCAAAACTGGGTAGAGATATAAGGTCGCTGATATCACCATTAGATTCTGCGTATTTTTCTATATAAATTTCCCAATTTTCAAAATTATTGCTGTATTGGTCCAATATCTATAAATAAATAAGTATATTCATATTTAAAATCATTTATAAATACGATAAAATAGACATCTATCAATAAAATTAATAATTAGAGGCGGCAGGTTCACGTAACAGACCTGTCTAAACGTTCGTAAAAATCTCCTCCATTTGCAATATTTTCTATATTGCGTATAGTACAACATGTGCATCGTGTCCGCGGTTATTATTAATTTTTGGGGGTATTATTTGACCCAGAATGGTGAAAAATGGGTGTGAAAACTGTAACATTTTGTAGAACATAGTGACATAATTGTTTTAGTACGCGGATTATATTTTATCGTGATTTTGTGTCGATTTTATTGATCGCTTGGACTGAAAATCTTGAAGCTATGGTTTGTAAGGACGCTATATCAGGGGGCAGCGGATTTATTGGAGCCAACAAGACCCGAAAAAAGGTAGGAAGGTTTAAATTTTGTTTGTTATACCTGAATATTAATATATTTTGGTGGTACGTGTTAAAAATTTACGTGGCACATGTCTTTTGAGATTTGTTCAGTTTTTAGCTTCCGTCACCTTTAGGAAAGGAAGGTATTGTTTGGTCAAAATATTTGGTGGTGAATTTTTAATGAATAAGCACGTTTTAGGGTGCTTAGAATATGATTTTAATAGTTTTATGATGATGTCTGTATGTTATATATGTTAGCACTAAAGGCCTTCGAGGCCTTGGGTATTTTCTTCGCAACTTCTTTCCATTTCTTCCCGTCTTTAGCTGTCTCTGTCCAGTTCGCCACGTTTTGTTTTAGTAGATATTTTTTATAGCATTTATCCATTTTATTTCTAAAAATTAACTCAGTTTTTCAAATACTCTAAAAATACGTACACTTACGTAACATTCTCTTTACAATCAAATAATATTACTACCAAGTTTATATCTCTACCCATTTTTGAATTATTGCCTCAAAAGTCAATATACCCCACATTTAGATAAAAACTTCAAAATTTTCAAAAATCTAATTTTTATGTATCTAGATACTTCTCAATGCGCTGATTCCAAATTTTGAAACCGCAGGTCGATATCTCTTTTCGTTCTCGAGATATTTAGATTCAAAGTTTTGCTCTTAACTGCCCATTTTTGGGTAATAACCCAAAAATGGGACTAGATATGAATTTGTCGACATCGCCATTCGATTCTACAGAAAAAAATACATAAGTGTACCAATTTTCATAATTTTTCTCCAACCGGTTCATTTTTTATGAATAAAAGTTTGAAAACCCTTGAAAAGAGCCAAAATCTGAAAAAATCCTAAGGGGTACCCCTTACGATTTTTGCGATTTTTGGTCATTTTCAGTTATTTTGCTTTAGAAATTGTATGCGGTGTTCAAAAATTATGAAAATTGGTACACGTATGTAATTTTGCCTGTAGAATCGAATGGTGATGTCCCCAAATTCATATCTCGACCCATTTTTGGGTTATTACCCAAAAATGGGCAGTTTTGAGCAAAACTTTAAATCTAAATATCTCGAGAACGAAACGAGATATCGACCTGCGGTTTCAAAATTTGGAATCAACGCATTGAGAAGTATCTAGATACATAAAAATTAGATTTTTGAAAATTTTGAAGTTTTTATCTAATTGTGGGGTATATTGACTTTTGGGGCAGTAATTCAAAAATTGGTAGAGATATATACTTGGTAGTAATATTATTTGATTGTAAAGAGAATGTTACGTAAGTGCACTCATTTTTAGTGTATTTGAACAACTGTGTAAATTTTTGGAAATAAAAATGGATAAATGCTAAAAGAAAGTTTAATTAAAGTTTGATAACAAAAGAAATATTTGAAAAATATTACCTTTCGAACGCTTTCAACAGAATCAATGGTCCACCGTTGGCCAATTCCCGTTCGAAATAGTTTACGACCTGGGACAGTTCATGTACCAAATCTAAATTTTCGTCATTTCTAACATCTGTTAATAAAGAGTACTGCTGCGGTATTTCGCTACCGATAAAGCGTCTCTGAGTTATACAGATCACTTCTCTGCCAGTTTTTGGGACGGTTTTTCCTCTCGCAAAAGGAGAGTTTTTCCTGAGAAGATGCATGTTCGCCGTCCAAGTTATTGCCGGGCATGCATATATATAGTCTAGAAAATTGTATAGGTATAGTAAAATTTTTGAAAGAAGTCCGATCAAGGCAATCTACGAATTGCATCTATGAATTAAGATTTTATGCTGTCAAATTTAGTAGTGTCGTTTACATAGTTTTTATGAGGTACACAAGTTATTATTATTATCGATAACAGGTTTCAATCTTAATATAGTCAAGAATCAACAACAAATTGTTAATCTGCAGAAGAAACTATCTTCTACGCCAGTGGAATGTTCTTGGTATCTCTAGTATAGTAACCTGCCTGTTACATTATTCTGATTACTGCACCGTATGGCGTGTTCTGCATTGTTCCCTCAATATGCAAATTCGTGTCAGAGTGTTATTAAATGCATCAGTCGCTAGGGGCAATAAAACAGATTTTGTTTATTCTCTACGGATGAAATTGCACGTACTTTGTGCTGCGTGGTTAAATATGCCGTGTTTAAAATACTCCTTTAATAACCATGCAGAAATTTTATAGAAAAACTTCATGCATGGAAAATTTATGGGTGGTTCTTTATATAACTATGTGATGTATTTGGGGCGACGTCCCAACCAATCCAAAAAAGAATGTATCAACATAAATATCATAGTAATCTATTAGTTAATACACGGTTAATACTGGCCATAAATATAAATATGATGATGTTAAAATTATAAAGTTAATAACAAATATCCTCGTTTACTTAAAGAGACACTTTATATTAGCATAAATAAAATAGTTATTTACATTCGAGTGGGTGTAAGTTCTATTTTACAGCGCGACAGCTTTGTTTAAGGCACGAGCCCTTAAGGCGAGTGCCTTATTAGCTGGAGCGCTGTAAAATACTTCACGCACGAGAATTGTATCAAATTTTTTGGCCGACGATAATGAAAATCACTTTTTTTAATGAGATAGGTTATACAACTGAAAAGGGTTAGTTTAAAATACTGGGGTTAAGTCAATTTCCAGATTTGATTTTACTTACCTTCATTAAAGTACTTCTTCTAGCGAAAATTTATTTATAATAATAGACGTTGTTTATGACTGATATAAATTAATTTTAAATATAGGAAATGTTAAAGTAAAAAAATAACTTATGTAGGTAGTACTTTTTTACATGAACTTTATTATAGTAAAGATGATTTCTTTTCTAAATGCCCATAAACGTCCAGTGTATTTTGATTATTTTACCGCATAGTTAGACAAGTTACAACACAGTAAGCGTAAAATGTAGGTTACACTTGCTGTGTATACAATTGTAAAGTTCCCATTACACTTCAGGAGGGCAAAAAAAAAATTGTCAATTTCCAAACAGACTTAAACATAATTTAAAACATATAAACAACTTCATAAACTAACTTATGGGGTCCCATGGCCGCGTGCCTGAGTGTCTGGTCGCAAACCTGAGGGAACCGGGTTCGATCCCGACAGACGCCAAATATTTTCAATTTTAAATGGCACAAAAGTGATCCTTGTGGTGCACTCTCTACACCGGCTTTGAGTGCCCGTGAGGTGACGCCTGGTAAGCGCCCACACGGTAAAATATGTCATCATCATTACCGATATCTGCGATAAAAACAACGTAATTATATTTTTTGAGTGTTAGCTTGTAAAATTAGCGTGTACAATTGGAAAACATCTTTACTTTTTAGAACAGTACAAAATAAATAAAGCAAGAGTCTCTCCAATTAAAAAATGCATGAACTTTTGCGTGTGGTACGATTACTCTTGTAAAATTGCTCCGACTATTAAGACACAGAGTCTAGTCTTCTCTCCAATCTTAAACGCAGTGTTTAAGACCCATTAAACAATTATATTCAACAATCCGTATCCCAGGCAACGGTTTTCATTCTAACGACCTTGGACAATAAAATATAGGCGCAAGGGTATGATTACAACCATATGTATGATCCATCGTATGATCCACGGGCTAAAATTCCGATAATCAGATTGATATAGGACTAGAAAAAATGAATTTATATACGGGCCCAAATTCATAATTCGTTAGAAATTTTTAGAAAATTCTTTGGGTTACTTTAAATATAGACTTAGGCTATGTCCGATGTCGCATTTTGGCATTTAGTATTTGGGATTTAGGTCTTCTTCACATAAATAACTCCGAATGGCACACTAGTGATATCCATTAGTTTGCATGGCAACACTTTAGAACAACAAAAATGAATTGTACAATTCGATTTAATTTGATGCTTAGATTAAATGTTAATATTGTATTTTATAAAATAGAAGCTAAGAAGCTATTCTTTGACAGTAAATTTGACATTTTGCACAAATTATAGCAACGAATATGATTTGTTTAATTAGTGCACGTCAACTTCAAGGCATAGTGTGCTCCTGCAAAACCCTAAACTCTAATTCTTAAAATCCTAAATAATGGCATTATTTGCGCTGTGTCCGATGTGGCACTTTTTTCACCATAATATCTAAATCCTAAATTTATATGTCCTAAATCTAATGAGTATTTAAGATTTTAGGAATTAGATTTTAAGGTTTTGCAGGAGCACACTATGCCTTGAAGTTGATGCGCACTAATTAAACAAATCATGTTCGTTGCTATAATTTGTCCAAGAATAGCTTCTTAGCTTCTATTTTATAAAATGTAATATTAACATTTAATCTGAAGCATCAAATTAAATAGAATTGTATAATTTATTTTTATTGTTCTAAAGTGTTGCCATACAAGAAATAAACTAGTGCTTAAAAGTATTTCATTTATCAACGAAAATAACATCAAAAAATTTGTTATAAATCGCTCGTACAAATTTTTTTATTAGACTCACCATCAAATTCGCTTACCAGGCGTCACCTCACGGCCACTCATTACTGTTGTGGAGAATGCACCACAGGGGTTACTTTTGTGCCATTTAAAATTGGAAATATTTGGCGTCTGTCGGGATCGAACCCGGATCCCCCAGGTTCGCGACCAGACACTTGGGCACGCCGCTACGGATTATTGGATTGTAGTAACCTTAAAACGTGCTTATTCACTAAAATCTGGATATGCGATTTTTAGGATGATTCCAATGCCTTTCTTAGCGAGAGGTAATGACAAGACTCATGTACCTCGTATTTACATTAGTGGTCTATGGTTTTTACCAAAAGATCTCCAATTTCGAAATAATAAATATATCTTCAGAGTGCACACCTTTTACTTTCATACTCTATTATTATTTTATTATTTTCTATCATTTTCTACTTTTGGTTCAGAGTATACCATCCATATATTACTCAATAATAGCCAATCATTCTGTTCATACATCCACCGAGCAAGCAAAACCATATTCTGTAAGATAATCTTTCAATTTGCTTGTAAATTGAACAGTCATATAAAGCAATTTGTAGAGAGCATGCAGATTAGAATAGAATCGAACTGCTGTACAGTATGCACCTGAAGAAAATAACACAACGTGAGCAAGGTGATGGGTCGCCTATTCGCATGGTAATTCCGCAAGAAGCAACGCTCTTCATATGAAGCCTACGCCGAAGAATGCACGGTTGATACGCACGAGGAATAGTAGAAAATACTGATTGATTTCTGGCAGAAAGACAGTACGGGGAATTGCAAGAATTCTGAAAAGTACGAGGAAGAATTAATTTACCAGGCAATGAGGCGACTGCTTCATATTACACATAATTTAGAGACGCATTTTCAGGTTCATTTTGTCAATTGTTTAAAATGTCCTCTCAAGAATCTTCAAATTTAAGGGTTCATAAAAAAATTCTCAATTTTCTAAGTTTTTGTACCAAATTTCATCCTCATATTTCAAACAGTTCAAAAGTAATACCATTTAAACTTTACCCCAACATTTTTGGTACCCCAGGTTTAAATAATTAATTATTCTAATTACTAATTGATGCCCAGAGGTCTCAAAAGTATCATATCAAATTTTCATCCAAATATATCAAACAATTGAACAAAAATTCACCCCCAAACGTTTACTGAAATAGCTACAAACCACGACTAATAAGATAATTGCGGGGCTTCCCCAGTGTGAACAGGGGAACCCCCGATATCACAAGAAATTTCGATGGTAAAAATTGTTTGAAATTTCCTTTTAAGAAGTTTCAACTTTAGGGTGCATAACTTTTGAATCCATTGTTAGAAAATTATGAAAATTGGTACACCGAGTAATTGAAGGGTGCTGAATTCAATGGTGGACACAGATTTTATGAATTTCAACGGGGTTTGGAATTACAACCCCAAAAATGGGATGGGAACTCTTAAAAATTTGTTCAACTTTATCGCTTTGTTGCAAAAATGGGTCCCTTATAGATTTGGCTGCAACTTGGTGAACATAAGTAAAAACGTCTGTAGAATCAAATTATGTAAGGTAGAAAAGTTGCCACCCTTTCATTTAGGGGTTGTTAACCGTAAATTAAGTCAGTGACCTCAAAAAGCCGCGTTTTCGTATTTTAAAATATATATTGAACCTTGTGAAAATGGGTCCTTCATGGATTTAACTGAAACTTGATACACTTATGTAATAATAGGCGTAGATGTCAACCCTGTATGTTACATAAATATCGAATCCATAATTTTGAGGGTTACGTATCCGAAATAGCAAGCATTCCTCATAAATATGAATTAAAAATATTTTATTGATCTCACTTTTCAAACATCCTTTTACAAACTCTGTATCAGGCTACAGAAAACTTTGAAACTTGGTACACTTATGTAAAAAAGTCTAAAGATTTCGAATTTTGGCACGGGAAAATTTTCCCACCTCCCAGACAAATACCCCTTATAAAATTAATTTTTAAATATTTGATTGGGCTCATTTTTTAAATATCGTTTTACAGAATCTGTATTAGGCTGCAGAAAAATTTGAAACTTGGTATACTTATATAAAAGAGTCTAAAGATTTTGAATCTGGGCATGGAAATTTTTTTCCACCACCCATTTTGGGGTTAAGCATCCCTAAACTTTGAAAAACTTCTAGTTGTAAATTAATTTTTTGAGCATATTTAAATTAAAGTTGTATGAGTGCTTCAAATAATTTGAAATTTTGTAAACTTTTGTAAAACTGGCCCAGATATTAAAATTTGAGCCCCAAAAAACCCTTAAATATAAGGGTATGAACCCCAAGTTCAACTTTACAAAATAAATAATCGTAGGACTAGTGCTTAAAAGTATTTCATTTAGCAACGAATAGATGAACCTGACGTCTACCTACTTTTTAATTTTGAAAAATTCAAAATGTTATTTAAGAATAACTGATCTGTTTTAAAACGCTATTATAAAAAATCTTGTACGCTTACGTTCGTACGTACAAATTTCACGTCGCGTGCCTAAAATACTATCATTTCGCAACTTGTTACATAAATAGCTATTATTTAAGGCATATATGATACAAAAAATAACCAACGTAATTATCGGTATTTTAGTTGTTTTAATGTCAAACGAAATAATTCAGAGTTACTGACAATACAAGAACAACAAATAAAGTTTAAAAAGAATTGACGTCATTTGTTTATGAGAGTTTATAAATAAAACAACATAAAAAAATATGTCAATTTTTAAGAATAATCGGCGAATTATTCAATCTTGATAAACAATATAAATTTACTTATAAATTTGAGTTGTTATTATTATACTGTTAAATATTTATGTTTAGCTAGAAATATAATTTAAGGTTACGTTATAATGTGGAAATATCTTTACTTTAAATAAAAAATAAAATGTTCGCCTTTTATTATTAGAAATAATACTATATAAGTCATGGTAAATAAATTTAACAAATAGGTCAACTAATATGGATTAGGGCTCGTATTTAAAATCATAAACAATTGCGGTACCAAGATAATTTTGTTAATTATCAATGTCAGTAAATCATGTATCATCGAAGAAAATTATGATGAATGTATATTGAAACAGTGAATGAATTATTATGATGGTAAAATGAATGGCGAAAAGATTTATGGCAAAAAATCGCATATATTCGAGCAGGATGCTTGAAATATGTGTAATTCAGGATATGCCCATAATTTCATATAATTATATTTCACTGGCCAACCATTTGTTAAAGATGACATATATGATTTTTATCTTTTGATATATACACTTATTTTAAATTTATTTATAGAATGAACCTATAAATTAAATTAATATATCATCGATTTTTAAGCACAGATTTAATTTAGAGCACATTTGATCATCCATCATCAGTTTGACATTACCTCCCGCTACCCTCAGTAAGGGAGGTATAGGGATCATGCTAAAAATAGAATGTCGAGATTTTAGTGAATGACTACGATTTAAGGTCCCTGGAATCCAATTTTAACATTTTCATGATAATGTCTGCATGTGTGTATGTGTATGGATTTTGTCAACACTCTAACTCAAATACTATCATTCAAAAATTCTAAAACCTTGTGGTACCATTAGATTTTCATTTAAATCAGGTAGCCGGAAATGGCACTTTACTGGAAGTATACATTCAGACATTTATTTTTTTAGCGATATATGTTATTATAAGAATATAAGATTATTAAATTTTCTACATTCATACTTTTTCTATATATTTTATTGATAAAATATCTATTTTATAAATCCCAGAGCCTGTGGTTTAAAAATAAACACAATTCCTTAGACAGCAATCAGTGCCCGTGAGGTGACGCCTGGTAAATGCCCGCACGGTACAAATATGTTATCATCATTACTGATACAGAGAATTTATTTTAAAATGCAACATTATAGTTCATCATTTCCATGGTTACTCACTATTGTCAAAAAATGACAGCAATGTAATATTTGTCCATTTTAAAATGCAACATTATAAATAGTATTGCAGCACAAGAGATACCTCCAAAACACATCAAAAATGGTGTCTATTCTTATTACGACCAACTAGAAATATTACCTCAGAGTGATTGGGGGTATTTTAAACATTTATTACATGAAAGTTATAGGGTCCCGTGGTCGCGTGCCTAAGTGTCTGGTCGCTAACTGGGGGGAACCGGGTTCGATCCCGACAGACGCCAAATATTTCCAATTTTAAATGGCACAAAAGTGACCCCTGTGGTGCACTCTCCACACCAGCTATGAGTGCCCGTGAGTTACGCCTGGTAAGCGCCCACACGGTAAAATATATCGTCATCATTACCGATGTCTACATGTGTTGTAGATACTGGCACACCCAGAAATGGGTAATATGCCGTGATGATATATTTATCTATTTATTTAAGTTATGAATTTTTGTAAGCTAAAGTTTGTTAAGATGTACAACATTCATGTTTTGATTATTTGTTAATCGTATGTAGGCTAATTTATTGGAAATTAGTTTTAATAATACAAAACTACAAATTTTGTATGTTGCATTTTAAAATGGACAAATATTACATTGCTGTCATTTTTTGACAATAGTGAGTAACCATGGAAGTGATTCGCCATATGTTGCATGTTAAAATAAATTCCCTGTGTCTGTGATAAAGCAGATTGTGCCACACTCAGAAATGGGTAATATGCCGTGATGATATATATATTTTTCCTTAGACAGTCTGGCTTTTCTTTAGTGGTACCTATGTACCTATCATTGCAATTATTTATCAGAGTCGAGTAATTATCAATTTATACCCGTAGCCCACTTATAAATAATATTATATTCTGTGATTCATTTTTAAACAGTTATTTTGCAAAAACAATTAATATATTCATTTGACAACGGCGCACAAACATTTCCTTTCCGTTAATGCCAGATGACTCCATCAAACCTACATGATAATAAGAGTGAAAACAGTTACACCTACCTTATGGCTGATGGTATATGACACATCAAAGTGACTGTATTTCGGCAATTTATGAAAAACCCGTTATGCAAGATATGTAGGATTTCAAGTTATCCTTGGGTACAGAATTTATGGAAATTATTTATAGCAAATTTCATCTTAGATTTCTGGCATTAATCTTTTTATTTACATCATCGAAATTTTGTGTATTTTCAATAATACAAAATTTCGATGAAAAATCATGTAAATTCAAACGGCTGTAACTCGAGATCCGGCGAAGTAAAAAATCATGCGTGGCAATAAAAATAGTATATTTCACCCGAGATGGTAGATGTTTCATTACAGCCGAGGGCTTATGTATACCGTATTTTTTAACGTGAAACATTGGGTTTGTCATGTCCATGGTTACGATTTGACATTTGATTGACAGCAATGTATTTGCGTGTCCCATTTAAAATGAAACGTAGGGAACGAATTTGGCAAATGTTAGCTAAGTCAGAAATTTAGCTAAGTCAGAAAACCACTCGAGAGCACTAAACATATTTCGGGCACACAATATTTTTTTTGCAACTAAATTTAATTTTTAGAGAAAAGGTATAATTATTTAAACAAAATTAACCTCTAATGACGTCTTGTCAATATGACAGATAACCGCTGAATTTTCCTATAAGTTACGACTTGACATTTGATTGACAGTAATATATTTGCCTGTCTCATTGAAAACATAGGGAATGAATTTTACAGAGTATTATATTTAAATATTGTAAGAAATTTGGCTAAGTTAGAAAATCACTCGAGCACAAGGTACACTAAATTTAATTTGGAAGGCAGGTATAATTAATTAAACAAAATTAACCTCTACTGACGTCTTATCAAATGTCAAATTCGTTCCCTATGTTTCATTTTAAATGGGACACGCAAATACATTGCTGTCAATCAAATGTCGAATCGTAACTATGGATATGACAAATCCAATGTTTCACGTTAAAAAATACTCACGGTATTACCGAGAGGTGAGATAATGCGCGAGGCTGTTATGAAACTCCCACCGAGGTTATGTATACTATTTTATTCACAATCATCCTCATTTTAAATCAATAATTTTCAAAATAAATCAATGAATTATAACCTTTAATTTTATTAATATTTTGACAGCTGTCTTAAAATTTGTTTAGCCTACTTAATTATGGGGATCTACGGCAATATTGCTAGGAAACCCCTACATAAACATTTCCAACCCAAGAGATGGAAGTGAAATCTGTTATTTCCAACCCAAGAGATTGTCATTAAAGTTAGGAATGACGTATTTTCCAACCTCCAAAAGGTTAGGAATCTGTATATTAGTATAACGATTGTGAATAAAGAGAATTTCATGACGAATTTAGTCTTTTATCGTGCGTTATTCTATCTTCAACCGTGTACGAGTGGTGCATGAAAATAATATGTAACATTTTTCTCAATTTCTAATAGTTTTAGCCAAAAAATAAGAAATCGAGTTTTTATAAAATAAAAGTTGTATGTTGCACCCATTATTTGGTAGCTATTCTCAACCCGAAACTGGGTAAAGGTATGATTTCGGCGATAGCACCATTAAATTCTCCGTATTTTTTTATTTAAATATCCTAATTTTCAAAATTATTGCTATATTGGTCCAATATCTATAAATAAATAAGTATATTCATATTTAAAATCATTTATAAATACGATAAAATAGACATCTATCAATAAAATTAATAATTAGAGTCGGCAGGTACACGTAACAGACTTGTCTAAACGTTCGTAAAAATCTCCTCCATTTGCAATATTTTCTATATTGTCTATAGTACAACATGTGCGTCGTGTCCGCGGTTATTATTAATTTTCGGGGGTACTATTTGACCCAAAAAGGAGAAAAATGGGTGTAAAAGCTGTAACATTGTGTAGAGAATAGTGACATAATTGTTTTAGTGCACGGATTATATTATATCGTGATTTGTGACGATTTTATTGATCGCTTGGACTGAAAATCTTGAAGCTATGATGTGGCTGAACTTAACAACAAGGGACAACGGATTTGTGAGGACCGCCACACCCAAGAAAAGGTAAATAGGTTTAAGTATTGTACATTTGTACCCTAATTTGTTGGTGCACGTAATAATTGTAATACGAATATTTCACGCGACGTATTCCAAACTTCCTTTACACCAAATAAAATTACGATTTTAACACTTATTTATAAATGTATGTAGCTATTTTGTTCAAATTCTTAACACGTATAAATACGAGAGTTGGGAGTCTTTATCGCAGAAGTCCTGGACTGCTGCCATAGCATCTTCGTCAATTTCAAAATTTTTCTGGTATTCTTATACTTTCCTTTAGCTTGGGAAATAAATACAAAACACTAGGGCTGCGTTCCAAAATCAAGAGTACCAAGTATTATAGTAGTAGTTAGAGTATGATGATGTAATTTAAGAGTGTAGTGTTTTGGAACAAATGAGAATTTTGTTGGAGTAAAAAATTGAAACTAAACTAAAAATAATTTACAAGAACTACTTATAACATTAATGCTAAGCCCGTATTACAAGCGCACTTTTATAATAAAAGCGCTTTTATGGACCACTCTCCTCATAATATAATGTGAAAGTACGCTCCATAAAAGCGCTTTTATTATAAAAGTGTGCTCGTAATACAAGCCAATGCGTTCACTTATGTTTATTTTCAACAAAATCATGTTTTCTTCTTCAAGAAGGCAAATTACTTTCATATGTTGAGAATCGTGGGCATCCATGTTTGAAAATATTGTGGAGTTATTTCGTTACCCTCCTCGATAGAAGGGTAAGTAGAATATCACTTTGGAGTAAACTCTGACTGTTTTGGAACAGCTTAAGAGTAAACTCTGACCGTAAGGTTATTAGTTTTGGAACGACTTTGACTAACATCGTACTCTAGAGTGTCCCAAATTCTGAGGGTCTTCAATAGTTTCCGAGATAAAAGGCAATGAAAAATGAGTTTTTTTGGTGTTTACCTCACACTAGAATAATCAAATTTGGCATTGCGATTGACTGATAAACAAAACAATTGCTGTTGTTAAGAAAACAGTAGAATAAATACTACATAACCCTCGTATCTGTACATTGAGGACTCTCAAATCTGACATACAATTAATTTATTAAACCAGGAAATGTTAAACAAATAAACAATTAGTTCTTCCTCTTCACCTTTCTTTTCTTCTGATTCATCCAAGTTGTGTTTGCGTTTGCAAATACATCTTTCCTCTAAAGGAAACAGAAAACTCGCGCCTTCGGCCATCACGAACGACCGGCACTAGGATAACAAACAAACCGAGAATATTTTCACGTAAACAGCGCAAACAGAATCATTTGTTAGTAGTACGTGTTGTATGATGGCCTCCAGGTTGATTGAAATGTTTAGAGAATTAATAATCTTGTTGGTTTAAAGAATCAATCTTTCTTTGTTATGTGAATTATTACGGCGGTTTTTAAAGTAAATCTTTGATGGACTGTTTTTATAATAAATACATACATCAATAAGATTGAAGATTGACTAGGTTGTATATCATAATACTGAAAATCATTTTTAATATTTTTTACCACTCGCTAAGAGAGGTATTGGATTTATTCTAAAAATCGCATATCCAGATTTTATTGGATAAGTACGTTTTAAAGTCCTTACAATCCGATTTGAATATTTTTACAATAATGTCTGTGTGTAAGGCTGCGTATCTTTGTGTGTGTGTGTGTGTGTGTGTGTGTGTGTGTGTGTGTGTGTGTGTGTGTGTGTGTATGTGTGTATCTATAAGACTAAAGACCAATTTAACTAGTATTCCCTAATCTGACATTAATGGGCAGAACTGAAAAGGTTTTGGTAACAATTGGACAACCGGAAGTAGTAGTTTCTTTAAAAAAATCTTCTAAATATTATATAATATAAAATTCCGATACATTTTTATTAACTCCTATAGATTTAGAGATAGAGAATTAAAAGTATGTAATATAATCAACAAATTAATTTACAACTAGAAGTTTTCCAAAGTTTAGGGTTGCTTAACCCCAAAATGGGTGGTGGGAAAAAATTTTCATGGCCAGATTCGAAATCTTTAGACTTTTTTACATAAGTGTACCAAGTTTCAAATTTTTCTAAAGCCTGATACAGATTTTGTAAAAGGAAATTTAAAAAATGAGCTCAATCAATTATTTTAAAAATTATTTTATAAGGGGTATTTGTCTTTTAGGGTTTGTAACTCCAAAATTAGGGGTTGGATATTTATGTACCATACAGGGTTGTAATTTACGGACATTGTTAGATAAGTACACTAAGTTTTAGTCAAATCTATGAAGGACCCAGTTTCATAATGTTCAATAAACATTTTAAAGTACGAAAACGTTGCTTTTTGAGGTCACTGACCTCATTTAAGGTTAATAACCCCTAAATTAGGGGGGTGGCAACTTTTCTACCATACATATTTTGATTCTGCAGACTTTTTCACATATGTTCACCAAGTTTCAGCCAAATCGATGATGGACCCATTTTTGCTACAAAGCGATAAATATAAACATGTTTTTAAGGGCTCCCATCCCCTTTTTGGGGTTGTAATTCCGAACCCTGTTAACATTTATAAAATCTGAGACCACCATTGAATTCAGCACCCTTCAATTAGTCTATGTACTAATTTTCATAATTTTCTAACAATTGGTTCAAAAGTTATGCACCCTTAAAGTTGAAACTTGTTGAAAAGAAATTTTAAACAATTTTTACCATAGAAATTGCTTGTGATTTCGGGGGTTCCCCTGTCTGAACAGGGGAACCCCCGTTTTATCAGATGTGGATTTCAGTAAATTAAGTAAACTTTTGGGGATGAATTTTTGTTCAAATTAAAACATTCATAACTTGGGAACGGTTTGAGATATCGGGATGAAATTTTGATATGATACTTTTGAGACCTTTGGGCATTCATTAATAATTAGGTTAATTAATTACTTGAACCAGGAGTACCAAAAATGTTGGGGTAAAGTTTAAATTATGTTACTTCTGAACCGTTTGAAATATGGGGATGAAATTTGGTACAAGTATTATTAATACTTGGCAAATTAATTAGGTAATTAATCGATTAATTTTTTATGGCAGTGGCACCAAAAATGTGGGACCAAAATTGTAAATTGGTGTAACTTTTAAACAATTTCAGATACAGGGCTGTAATTTAGAAGATTCATTTAGTATATGTTTGTAATTAGGGTACATAATTAATTAGACCAGTGGCTCTAAAAATGTGGGACCAAATATAAAATGCTATACCTTTTAAACCATTCAACGTATAGGGTTGTAATATAGTATCTACACCTGGTTCATTTTCGCAATTAGGGTAGTGTGTTTGAAAACCAGTGGCTCTAAAAATGTGAGGCAAAAAATATAAAATATTGTTACTTCTGAAATATTTGAGATATAGGGTTATGATGTAGCTTACGAGTATATGTTTGTAATTAGGGTACGTTATTAAGTATTTCAGTGGCTCTAAAAATGTTGGAGCCAAAAATTCATGACTTATAAACCGTTTGAGATACAGTCCTGAAATATTATACATACAGTGGAAATCTGTTTATCTGAATCTTGATCATCCGAATCTCTTGATTATCCGGACCATTTTAAGAAAAATTGTTAATGAAAAAATAAAATATTACGGGAAAATGTCTAATATTTTTTATTTATTTTTTTCAGAA
This sequence comes from Ophonus ardosiacus, assembly GCA_943142095.1. Taxonomy (NCBI): domain Eukaryota; kingdom Metazoa; phylum Arthropoda; class Insecta; order Coleoptera; family Carabidae; genus Ophonus; species Ophonus ardosiacus. Next base: position 2,819,039 of record OW964839.1, read on the forward strand.
ATTTGCTGTTTCTTCCTTCTCTGGTCTTTGGCCTCATTTTATGATGGTAAGTTAGTTTTATATTTTTTTTCCATAATTTAAATACCATGACAATAATATAAATAAAATAAAAACAAAATAGTACACCCAGATTTGGGTAGTAAATAACCCATATAGATTTATCTGTGAATAGAATTTCCACAACACCAAACATTAATTTATAATATTTGATGATAAATACATGAGAAACCAGTGTTAATTAATGTTAATTCATTTAAGAAAGATAGGATTTTTCAGACATATTTGTTAAGTAATTATTGTTGTCTCAGAAGATTAGATTTTACGGCGCCGCATTATGATAATAAATATATATTATATTTTTAAAAAAATTAATAATATAATAGTAATATATCATCACGGCATATTATCCATTTCTGAGTGTGCCACAATCTGCTTTATCGCAGATATCGGTAATGATGATAACATATTTGTACTGTGCGGGCGTTTACCAGGCGTCACCTCACGGGCACTCATTGCTGGCGTGGAGAGTCACTTTTGTGCCATTTAAAATTCGAAATATTTGGCGTCGGTCGGGATCGAACCCGATTCCCCAGGTTCGCGATCAGACACTCAGGCACGCTGCCATGGGACTAATGGTCATAGAGTCATATTGTACTATTGTATGTGATTTATAGAGTCAAGCTGGGATGACTGCAGTAAGCACATGGATGGGTGACCGATTATTAACACCCTATACTCTGTCAAAGTCTATTATTTTATTAATTAGTAGTTACAATTTTCAAATTGAATGTTTTACTCTGTGTTACTATGGATACAGTACAGTAATAAAACCGTATTAATCGACTATGTATATTTCCATACTTATTAATAGGAAGCCTTCAATCTAAGGCGATATATACAATAATTTGCATGTTAGGCGATAGTTCTGTTTTTAAGGTCAGTCTTGGGCGTTTTTTGACCTTAACCTACGGTCTCAACATTCGAATCACTTTAAACAGAATTCCGCACAAAGTTTATGAAATAAACACAGAATATTCTACAGAAAACTTAAGGAATCTGTTCCAATTCTAATATAAACTTAAACACTCTTACGCCTAAATTAAAATGATTAATACACACAATATGTATTCATAATTCCCTATAAATCTACGTTGTACATGACCTTTATACTCAGTTATAAATTGTATTTTCGCTTCACCATCAGAAAATGGTCAACATAAATTTATCAAATGACTCATGAATCTGTTTTTAAATTTATGACAAAACTGTACTTTCATTTCTTCATGCACTTGAAAATAAATAAATATATCATCACGGCATATTACCCATTTCTGGGTGTGCCAGTATCTACAACACATGTAGACATCGGTAATGATGACGATATATTTTACCGTGTGGTCGCTTACCAGGCGTCACCTCACGGGCACTCATAGCTAGCGTGGAGAGTGCACCACAGGGGTCACTTTTGTGCCATTTAAAATTGGAAATATTTGGCGTCGGGATCGAACCCGGTTCCCCCAGGTTCGCGACCAGACACTCAGGCACGCGGCCACAGGACCCCATCAAAACCTATCTATATTTTTACTTCTCGCTGAGAGGCATTGAAATCATGCTGAAAATCGCATATCCAGATTTTAGTGGATAAGCACGTGTTAAGGTTCCTAGAATCTGATTATAACATTTTTACGATGATGTCCGTATGTCCGTATGTGTGTGTGTGTGTGTGTGTGTGTGTGTGTGTACGTGTGTGTGTGTGTGTGTGTGTACGTGTGTGTGTGTGTGTGTGGATGTTAGAGCCACGGTTTCTCAAATACTATAAGATTTAAAAAATATTTAACTGCAGTTTCCTCAATCTGACATTCCTGGGAAGAGCTAATTATTTGTTTAAAAAATGGATTTTTATTAACAATGTTAATTAAAACAGTAATATCTTTAATAAATAGGGTTGTTTGGTATCATTTTTATTGTTATAAAATTTTACGTTCGAATGTTCTCAAATAATTGCATTTCAATATCATCCCTTAAAATTATTAGAATAAAAATTTATTTATATTAACGTAACATAATTAAGCATTATAATTAGTGAACTGTGTTTCGTGCACGTTTGAGCTGGTTTGTTACGTATTCACTCGTTCAACAGAGATCTTCAAGCACACACGCATTTGATTTTGCTGTAGTTTTAGTGCATTTATTATAGTTTAAATGCATTTATTAACAGCCATTTGTGTTGTGTGATTATATTATTGTGTTGATGATAAAATATTTTTAACTATTGTTGCAAATTGTAAGTTGAAACAATAAACAATATCTGATCTATATTAACAGTTATATAAATCGAAAATGTGATTTCATATTAAAGTTTTTAGTATAAATTTATAAATTATTTATTGTTATTATTTTTGTTTACAGAAAGTTGGAGTTTGGCGAGCTGCCGAGTAAATGAGTTCGAGTATTCAGAGATACCGAGTAGCTGTGTTCGTGCCTGCAGAAATGCCGAGTAGCTGAAATCATCTAATGTAAGTCATGAAATTTATTTTTCTTTTTCCTTCATTTCTGTTATTTTCGCTTGCCACTCGAACACGGTTAAAGATCCAATAACGAGGGTAGAAGATTTGGAAATACGCCATTCGATTCTATCAAATTTGTACATGCGAGCCCCGTCTCACAGGAGTTGGCCCACCCGCTTTAATTTTATTTTATTTAGTTAATTATAACACAAATAATAACTAGCGAAAATTATCGCCACTGTTTATTAAAATTACAAACAAAAAAGTTTAAGCTAATCCTGATTTTTGGATTAGTGAATTCTATTCTATTCCGGTATTTAAAATTTAATTTTCATGATATTATCAATAAAGGTAGATACTAGGAATAGGTTAGACTATATTTTAAGATGTAAACTATCAAAATTAGAGCAGAATCCAAAATAAGGATTAGCTTAAACTTTTTTGTGAATCGGGCTGTATGTGTTTTCTAAGATATTTCATATTTTAATATAAAATAAATATAAGTGCTAAGGTTATCGGGTTTTCTAAAATAAAATCATTACCGATGTCTACATGTGTTGTAGATGCTGGCACACCCAGAAATGGGTAATATGCCGTGATGATATATCTATTTTTATTTATTTTAAATGTTATAATCTGGTTCTAGGGATCTTAAACGTGCTTATTCACTAAAATCTTGATATGTGATTTTTAGCATGAATCCAATACCTCTCTTAGCGAGAGGTAAAAATGTAAATCCTGTTCATTTTACAACTAAAAATTATGTTAGTACTAACTTCAGATTCCCAGTAGTTAAATCAATAAAAAATATTCTAGACATAACCAACAATTATAAATTATCATAGATCTATAATTGAGGAACAGTAGTATAATATATAACGGAAATATGTACCACAATAAATCAGTAATTTTATAGTACGCCCAAAAGAAATAGTTCGCCTATAGCTAGTAATCACTATTATATCTCCCTTACCTAGGGTAAACAGGAGATGCAAATAGTACCTAGTACTTTACAGGAGAATAAATGAATATGCTATTATTTATTAGATATGGGAACTCTAAAGAATATGTATTTACAAGAGATGAGAACCAGACCATTTAGATTCAATTATATTTCTTGAATTATCAGGGTACCCGGTTATTGGAACCACTAACTAACTGGTTATCTGTACCGTAATTTAAATAGATCAAATCTATTCATTATAAACTATTTTCTTGTATTAAAATATCTTTCAGAACTCATATTAATAATTGGAATAATACTACCTTTTTACCTTCCGTCACCTTTAGGTAAGGAAGGTAATGTCTTTGGTCAAAAAAAAAGCACGTTTTAGAGTCCCTACAATACGAATATACCATTTTTAAGATGATGTCTGTATGAATGTGTGTGTGTGTGTGTGTGTGTGTGTGTGTGTGTGTGTGTATGTGTGGGTGTCCGTGTGTCTGTGTGTGTCCGTGGGTCTGTGTGTGTCAAATTTTTCTCCGACGATAACTCCAATACTACAATTCTAAAAATTATAATTCTTTCGTATTCCTCTTCTTTATATCCAGATGAAGAGGTGATTAGATTTTGGTTACAACTGTTCCACTCCATTGGAAGTACTTTTATTTGAAGTTTTTAACAGTTTTTCTTAAAAAAACGCAGTTAAATAGTATTTTTTACATTTTATTTTTTTTATATATTAAAGGAAATGCTCTTCTCTATACAGTTCTTTTCTTTCTTCTTTTCCAAGGAAATTTTGGTATGGGATTTGTACAAAATACATCGAATTGACGGAAGGTCTTGTGCTGGCCACAACAGATTTTTTTTGGTTTAAGTTCTGTATTTATTTATTATTAAAACCCAACGTTTCGGCACCATAAACTGGTGCCTTCTTCAGAGGAAAAAACATGACATAAAAATGTGAAAAATTAAAAAAAAAGTAACCAAGGTAACAAGAAAAGTTCGTAAATGTTACCTTTTTTATGTATACAATTTTCTAGACAATATATGCATGCCCGGCGATAACTTGGACGGCGAACATGCATCTTCTCAGGAAAAAATTCTCCTTTTGCCAGAGGAAAAACCGTCCCAAAAACTGGCAGAGAAGTGATCTGTATAACTCAGAGACTATAATTATACAATGAAAAGTTTATTAGTTTTTTCCTTGTACGCCTCTGAATTTCTCGTTGTTAGTTCATTGAGTGTAGGTTTAAACCAGGGCCATAAATGACGTCATTTATCCTCAAGCCATAGGCGTAGGCGACATTTGGTTGAAAATATTTCCCTTTACTTCTTTGTCACTATTTTGGCGCCAATGATGTGTACTTATGAGGTGTGGCAATTAAATAACGACATATTTGTTCGGTTTCCCTGTAAATTTGGCAACATTGCAGGCTATGTCATATTAATTTGTCATCTTTCCTCCATCCACTGTTAAAATTTCAAGATAATTAGGCAAACCGTTCGGCAGTAGCTTTTGAAGTTAACTACTTTCTTGTACTCCGCCGGAATTATGTTGTGTCAATATGAAATTCTGTGTAAAACTTAAAAAATCAGCTACAGAAATGTACAAATTGTTGAAGAATGTTTATGGTGATGAGGGTCTATCTAGTACTCATATTTTCGAGCAGTTTAGAAGATTTAAAGAAGGAAGAAAAGAGATCGGAGACGATTAGCGCCTCGGCCGTGCACTGACATTGTTTTTTTGAAATGCAATGATTGCTCACATGGATTAGGTGCCTGAGGGGCATTTCGTTAACCAAGCATATTACAAAAAAGTTTTGATAACCCTTCATGCACGGGTGAGAAGAAAAAGGCTGAAAAACGCGCCGGAACAAAACACCCTGTCCGGCAAGACATTTTTGACGAAATAAAAAATCACCGTGATGGTACATCAACCGTACTCACTTGACCTAGTACCATGTGACTTGCTTTTGTTCCCAAATTGTAATTCTGCCTTAAAAGGCACTATATTCGGGGCTGAGATGTAGTTATAGAAAAGCGGCAGAGCTTATGAACAACCTAACAAAAAAGGCCTACAGGTATTGCGTCCAACAATGGAATATTCGCATCGGGAGGTGTAGGGTTCGGGGAGGAGAGTACATTGAAGGTGGCAATATTTGTTTTGTGTAATTTTATACATGTCAATGTTTGAAGATCATCTTGTACCCAATGGTTGTATAGATGATTTTAATATTTTTATTTTATTTAATTCTATAAGTAATTAATAGCTAATATTGTATAATACCTAAATTTAATTTAATTTCATGCAGCCCGTTCGTATTTTGTTTTCTTTACAACTATAGTCCATATTATTATTATTATTTTAAAGAGTTTTTATGGAAAATAAAGTAAGTAATTTCCAACACTAATTTTCAAAATACTTCATATTTATACAGTTCAAATAATTCATATTAGTTTTACAAATATTACATTTCATAATTAATTTTTATATTTAAATAAAATATACAAATACAATAGTACTAAAACTTTTTACCCGTAATTTTCTAAATTTTGAAACCTTGCGCAATAAATAGTGTACCACACTAACGTGAAACATTGGGTTTGTCATATCCATAGTTACGACTTGATATTTGATTGACAGCAATGTATTTGCCCGTTCCATTTAAAATGAAACATAGGGAACGAATCTGACAGAAGTATTATAGTTAAATATTGTAAGAAATTTATCGGAGTCAGAAAACCACTTGAGAGCACTAAATATTTTTCGGGCACAAGATGCACATAGTATTTTTTCTACTTCTAAATTTAATTTTTAGAAAACAGGTATAATTATTTAAACAAAATTAACCTCTAATGACAGCTTGTCAATCTCTAATCACATCTTGTCAATATGACAGATAATCGTTGAATTTTCCTATAAGTTATGATTTGACATTTGATTAACAGCAATGTATTTGCCTGTCTCATTTAAAATAACACATGGGGAATGAATTTGACAGAAGTATTATATTTAAATATTGTAAAAAATTTAGCCGAGTCAGAAAACCACTCGGGCACAAGGTACACACTATATCTACAACTAATTTTAATTTAGAATGCAGGTATAATTATTTAAACAAAATTAACCTCTATTGACATCTTATCAAATGTCAAATTCGTTCCCTATGTTTCATTTTAAATGGAACGGGCAAATACATTGCTGTCAATCAAATGTCAAGTCGGAACCATGGATATGACAAACCCAATGTTTCACGTTAAAAAATACTCACGGTATAAGGAATCTTGTCCTACTCTTCTAAAATGTTCAACATGGTTCTAATTCATTGACGGGATTGGCAGTATTTCTTTAGGATGTATGTACTATTACTATCAATATACATACCTACCTTCAATTTTAAATAAATAAATAAATATATCATCACGGCATATTACCCATTTCTAGGTGTGCTAATCTACTTTATTCACATCTGTAATGATGATGACATATTTGTACCGTGCGGGCGTTTACCAGGCGTCAACTCACAGGCACTCATTCGATAACCATTATAGGTCAGTTATTTTTGATCAATCTGTATATATTCATAACCTGGTATCCTTGACAATAATAAAAATATATTTCCTATCGATATATTTTAAAACACAATGCTTTTCACTGTAAAAATAATTGTACAGACCATTGCATATACATTCAGATATAGTACGAAATAGTGTTGTATCATGTACCATTGTTACAATAGTATACGACCTGATGGAGAGATATCAAGAAAATATGGCCATTTATGTTAATATTTTAGATTTCTATACAAGATACGATACTTTTACTTTCGTTTCATTCATGGCGATTTAGTATTCGAAGCCTGGAACTGCCAAGGAAAATATATTACAATGTACAACTTCAGAAATTTGCAAATAAATATTTTTTTACTAATTTACTTGGGAACATTAAACCAGTATATTTATAGCAAAAGAAATTGAAACTTGGGTAGGCACTTTTACTTAGTGGTTTATAAAAGAAATCTGTTGTGGCTAGCACAAGACCTCTCGCCATTTCCATATTAGGCTGTATAAGTATTGAATTGCACTTCCCTTTCGAACCGTCGTTTTATAACAAAAAAATACAGAACTTTACCCAAATACTTTTTTTATTGTATTTAACATATCTTCTGCACACATATAATTCTAATTATATCTATTTTACATTGTATGAGGAAATTTCTAAATGTCTAAGATTCTTCCAATGGGGGATTACGGCTCAATCGAATTAAAGCAAAATAGTAAAAAAATACGAATGTATATGCTGAATAACGAATATTAATAAAAAAAATGAAATAGTATAATTGAGATATTTCGGAAATAAAAGGTTTTTTGTTATAGCGCTTCGACACTAATATGAAAATATTTTGATTGGCGACCGAGAGACCACCTATATATGCATTACAAATAGCGTGTTAGGAGGTGGGGATTACTACCAATAGAAGTTAAGAAATTCAAATTCGAAAGGAGGGGCTAACATTCCTGTACAGCAGTTTTCAAACAGTTTTTATTTTAACATAAATTAATAATTTAAATACACCTATAATTATAAAGTATGTAGACTTATACAGTGTTATAATATTAATTTATTTTTATGTAAATATAACTTAAAATAGCATACATTTCAAGAACATTTTAGGTCCATGATGAAAACAGTTTGATATAAAAACAGATAAATGTGACGTCACGTCAATCTTTTCAAAATTCGGGAGACCATAACCTATTAATAGGAATTTTTTCATCGGATTTTCATCAATAGTCTTAGTTTCCCTAATATTTTCAGATGAAATTATAAAAAAAAAATGGTGTAATCCCCCATTCATTAACCAGATTGGCGGTATTTCTGATGGATATATGCATTTTACCTATAATTTCAAATATTTAATTAATAAAACAATAAGAAAGATTAAATATACTTCCCAGAAAAAGCTGTCAGAATGTCACTAAAACTGTTGATTTTTGACACTGACATGTGTCATTTAAAAACTATGTTATAAACATTGGAATTTGTCAACTGGTTTCCTTAGTGCCTTGGCCTCTGCGATTAAGTTACTCTTTGGATTATAGTGTATTTATCTCTAAATCTATACAAGATATAATAAAAATTGTAATTTGAAAAGTTAGTTTTGATATTTTTAAAACAAAACCTTTTGGGCCTCAGGTTGAAGAGATGATTTTAATATTTTTATTTTATTTAATTCTATAAATAATTAATAGGTAATATTGTATAATACCTAAATTTAATTTAATTTCATGCAGCCGGTTCGTATTTTGTTTTCTTTACAACTGTAGTCCATATTATTATTATTTGAAACAGTTTTTATGGAAAATAAAGTAAGTAATTTCCAATACTAATTTTCAAAATACTTCATATACATACAGTTCAAATAATTCATATTAGTTTTACAAATATTACATTTCATAATTAATTTTTATGCACTGACGTATCATAATCATAGAGCGAATTAAAAGCTACATATAAACAAAATATTGCGCAATGCTTTGCTTGAAGAATGCTATGTATACATAATTTTATCTTAATCTGTGTAATATCTAATTAACAATTCATATTCATAGATAAAATAGAGAATGATAATGCGAAATAATTATGGAAATTATGGCAGAGCAATAAAAATAGCAAATCATAATCATAACACATCGTTATCTTGGGGCGGTAGATACTCAGGGCTAGAACTCAGTTTTACATCTTAATCTTTCAGATTAAATTATTTTCCATTGGTTGAAAATCTTAAATACGTTTCATAAGATATTATAATCATATTCCAATCGTATGAATATCCCTCAGGGCTTTAGTAACTTCTCTCGCCTTTAAAGGAAAATAGTCATTAAAATGCAAGCAAAGGAATAATAATTAAGCTTGGCTTAACTGGATGTAGCAGCTAAAAGAGCTACCTCAAATAATATCTATATTAAAATACAATAAAATATTATTTAAAAGATGTTTTTCAAGATTTCCGATTGTCCAATGGGGGATTACGGCTCAATCGAATTAAAGGAAAATAGTACAAAAATACGAATGTATATGCTGAATAACGAATATTAATAAAAAAATGAAATGGTATAATTGAGATATTTCGGAAATAAAGGGTTTTTTGTTATAGCGCTTCGACACTAATTTGAAAATATTTTGATTGGCGACCGAGAAACCTCCTATACATGCATTACAAATAGCGTGTTAGGAGGTGGGGATTACTACCAATGGAAGTTAAGAAATTCAAATTCGAAAGGAGGGGCTAACATTCCTGTACTACAGTTTCCAAACAGTTTTTATTTTAACATAAATTTCTTGCATTAAACTTAATAATTTAAATACACCTGTAATTATAAAGTATGTAGACTTATACAGTGTTATAATATTCATTTATTTTTATGTAAATATAACTTAAAATAACATATATTTCAAGAACATTTAGGTCCATGATGAAAACAGTTTGATGTAAAAACACATGAATGTGACGTCACGTCAATCTTTTCAAAATTCGGGAGACTATAACTCGCTTATTAATAGGATTTTTTTTACCGGATTTTCATCAATAGTCTTAGTTTTCCTAATATTTTCAGATGAAATTATAAAAAAAAATCATATTGTGTTCATCATAAAATATTTTTAACTATTGTTGCAAATTGTAAGTTGAAACAATAAACAATGTCTGATCTATATTAAAAGTTATATAAATCGATAATATGTTTTCATATTAAAGTTTTGAGTATAAATTTATAAATTATTTATTGTTAATATTTTTGTTTACAGAAAATTGGAGTTTGGCGAGCTGCCGAGTAAATGAGTTCGAGTATTCAGAGATACCGAGTAGCTGTGTCCGTGCCTGCAGAAATGCCGAGTAGCTGAAATCGTCTAATGTAAGTCATGAAATTTATTTTTCTTTTTCCTTCATTTCTGTTATTTTTGCTTGCCACTCGAACACGGTTAAAGATCCAATAACGAGGATAGAAGATTTGGAAATACTCCATTCGATTCTATGAAATTTTGTACATACGAGCCGCTTCAATTTCATTTTATTTAGTCAATTATAACACAAATAATAATTAACGTAAATTATCGCCACTATTTATAAATATTACAAACAATTTGTTGTTCTAATGGCACATAGCACGATATGTTTTCTAAGATATATAAGTGGTACGGTTTATTAGGTTTGAAAGAATTACAGTAGTAGTAATTTAGAATAAAAAGTGATCTAACCCAAAATTATTCAATAACGTAAAATTAATATATATATATATATATATATATATATATATATATATATATATATATATTTGTGTCTGATCTACATATATTAACAGTTATATAAATTGATAATGTGTTTTCATATTAAAGTTTTGAGTATAAATTTATAAATTATTTATTGTTATTATTTTTGTTTACAGAAAGTTGGAGTTTGGCGAGCTGCCGAGTAAATGAGTTCGAGTATTCAGAGATACCGAGTAGCTGTTTCGTGCTTTCAGAAATACCGAGTAGCTGAAATCATCTAATGTAAGTCATGAAATTTATTTTTCTTTTTCCTTCATTTCTGTTTTTTCGCTTGCCACTCGAACACGGTTAAAGAACCAATAACGAGGGTAGAAGATTTGGAAATACGCCATTCGATTCTATCAAATTTTGTACATGCGAGCCCCGTATCACAGGAGTTGACTCACTCGCTTTAATTTTATTTTATTTAGTTAATTATAACATAAATAATAACTAGCGTAAATTATTGCCACTATTTATAAATATTACATACAATTTGTTGTTCTAATGGCACATAGCACGATATGTTTTCTAAGATATATAAGTGGTACGGCTTATTAGGTTTGAAAGAATTACAGTAGTAATTTAGAATTAAAAGTGATGTAACCCAAAATTATTCAATAACGTAAAATTACTATATAGATTTGTGTTACTGTTATACCATTAAATTTAAATCTTTAGAGAAAATTTAATTTAACATTACGTTATAATGTTGAAAATCTAAAGTTTAGTTAAAAAGTTATGTTTTATGATGTATTATTTAAGTCGTAATAAATGATTTTTTAAAAAGAGACAACTGCTGTGAGACCGGACTACACTCTGTTTTTAAACTATAGACAGTGACATTAACAGTGACTAGAAATTCTAGTGAGAAAATCAAAGCCTGTGATTGTCTGCTGCGCTATTTCGTGAAGCCGGATTTAACCAGACGAAATATCAAGTTAACCTTCAAACGTAATTGAAACGTCAAACTCTCAGTAGTTGTCAAATCACCTGATCAATTTGCACGTGTTTTTTGTTTCATTTTTCTTTTGTGATGTTTCACGAATAAAAACAGTTATAATATATAAATTTTTCATCAAGGAATTACAAAAAAATAGTGCAATTAATTAATTTGTAATTAAAAGTTATGTATTTATGATTTTATATGAATAAATTAAGTAGATTTTCTATAATAGTTTTGGTTAATGAAAATATAACCTATAAAGTATAAATGCTGACGTGATCTTCTTTTTAACATTTCATTTTTTGGTAACTTCTAGCGGTGTAAATGTGACTTCGTCTAGTGCTGTCTATAGTTTAAAAACACGGTATAGTATGTATACAAATTTGCAATTGTCGTGTCCAGCTGGTACAATAAGACAAAACAAGAAACAAAAAACCTTCATTTACTCACTAGCCCACTTATTGTTATTTAAAAGACAAGTATTATATCGCTCATTTGCTGTAACACTGATATAACTAAAAAAATGCCATTTTCGAGTTAGTTATAGAAAAGTAAATGTTTCTGTTAGTACATTTTGCTTGTAGAACGACATAACTGAGCTACTAAAATTCATCGAGAAAAAGAGTGATTGTGTCACTAATTTGTTTTCACATTTATATGGTCTAGTTTCGTTTCATCTCTGACTTATCACATTTTAAATTGAATAATGTTTTTAGCTTCATGAAGAGTATCATATTTAATTTTACTTAATTCTAACGATATACATATTTACATTATATTAATAAGAAAATTATAATACTTTTAAACTAATTTTTATTTGTTATTGTTGCAACAAATGAGCGATACAATAAAAAAATTCTCTGTGCCTCAGTTCCCAAAATAGCAATTTTTATTTTGATTAGAAATCTCTTAAGGTTTTTTGCACTTTGCTGGCCTATAACTAATGAACGGTAAAATATACATTGACGGGCGTTGCGCCGTTCGATTCTATAGACTTTTGTACATATTTGTACCTTTTGACAATTGTCGTCTTCGGCTGGTATAGTCAGACAAAGCAAGAAACCGAAAAATTGGATCTTCAAAGCATCAGTAGCCAGAAAAAATCCGATCAACCTGTATTTAAATGTAAATTATCATTTTCCTTTAACCCAAACACGTTGATTACGAGAAAAATAATGTAAAAATTCCTTGGGCTTTAGTTTCCAAAATAGAAATTTTTATTTTGTTCAGAAATCTCTCGTTTTTTTCACTTTGCCGGCCTATAACTAATAGGCGGTGAAATACACATTGACGGCCGTTGCGCCGTTCGATTCTATAGACTTTTGTACATATTTGTACCTTTTGACAATTGTCGTCTTCGGCTGGTATAGTCAGACAAAGCAAGAAACCGAAAAATTGGATCTTCAAAGCATCAGTAGCCAGAAAAAATCCGATCAACCTGTATTTAAATGTAAATTATCATTTTCCTTTAACCCAAACACGTTGATTACGAGAAAAATAATGTAAAAATTCCTTGGGCTTTAGTTTCCAAAATAGAAATTTTTATTTTGTTCAGAAATCTCTCGTTTTTTTCACTTTGCCGGCCTATAACTAATAGGCGGTGAAATATACATTGACGGCCGTTGCGCCGTTCGATTCTATAGACTTTTGTACATATTTGTACCTTTTGACAATTGTCGTCTTCGGCTGGTATAGTCAGACAAAGCAAGAAACCGAAAAATTGGATCTTCAAAGCATCAGTAGCCAGAAAAAATCCGATCAACCTGTATTTAAATGTAAATTATCATTTTCCTTTAACCCAAACACGTTGATTACGAGAAAAATAATGTAAAAATTCCTTGGGCTTTAGTTTCCAAAATAGAAATTTTTATTTTGATTAGAAATCTCTCGTTTTTTTCACTTTGCCGGCCTATAACTAATAGGCGGTGAAATACACATTGACGGCCGTTGCGCCGTTCGATTCTATAGACTTTTGTACATATTTGTACAATTTTACAATTGTCGTCTTCGGCTGGTATAGTCAGACAAAGCAAGAAACCGAAAAATTGGATCTTCAAAGAATCAGTAGCCAGAAAAAATCCGATCACCCTGTATTTAAATGTAAAGTATCATTTTCCCTTAATCCGAACACGTTGATTACGAGAAAAATAATGTAAAAATTCCTTGGGCTTTAGTTTCCAAAATAGAAATTTTTATTTTAATTAGAAATCTCTCATGTTTTTTTCACTTTGCCGGCCTATAACTAATAGGCGGTAAAATATACATTGACGGGCGTTGCGCCGTTCGATTCTATAGACTGTTGTACATATCTGTACAATTTTACAATTGTCGTCTTCGGCTGGTACAGTCAGATAAAGCAAGAAACCGAAAAATGGGATCTTCAAAGCTTCAGTAGCCCAGAAAAAATCCGATCACCCTGTATATAAATGTAAAGTATCATTTTCCCTTAATCCAAACACGTTGATTACAAGAAAAATAATGTAAAAATTCCTTGGGCTTTAGTTTCCAAAATAGAATTTTTTATTTTGATTAGAAATCTCTCAGGTTTTTTTTCACTTTGCCGGCCTATATCTAATAAGCGGTAAAATACACATTGACGGGCGTTGCGCCGTTCGATTCTATAGACTTTTGTACATATTTGTACCTTTTGACAATTGTCGTCTTCGGCTGGTATAGTCAGACAAAGCAAGAAACCGAAAAATTGGATCTTCAAAGCATCAGTAGCCAGAAAAAATCCGATCAACCTGTATTTAAATGTAAATTATCATTTTCCTTTAACCCAAACACGTTGATTACGAGAAAAATAATGTAAAAATTCCTTGGGCTTTACTTTCCAAAATAGAAATTTTTATTTTGATTAGAAATCTCTCGTTTTTTTCACTTTGCCGGCCTATAACTAATAGGCGGTGAAATACACATTGACGGCCGTTGCGCCGTTCGATTCTATAGACTTTTGTACATATTTGTACCTTTTGACAATTGTCGTCTTCGGCTGGTATAGTCAGACAAAGCAAGAAACCGAAAAATTGGATCTTCAAAGCATCAGTAACCAGAAAAAATCCGATCACCCTGTATTTAAATGTAAAGTATCATTTTCCCTTAATCCAAACACGTTGATTACAAGAAAAATAATATAAAAATTCCTTGGACTTTAGTTTCCAAAATAGAAATTTTTATTTTGATTAGAAATCTCTCATGTTTTTTTCACTTTGCCGGCCTATAACTAATAGGCGGTAAAATATACATTGACGGGCGTTGCGGCATTCGATTCTATAGACTTTTGTACATATTTGTACAATTTTACAATTATCGTCTTCAGCTGGTACAGTCAGACAAAGCAAGAAACCGAAAAATTGGATCTTCAAAGCATCAGTAGCCAGAAAAAATCCGATCACCCTGTATTTAAATGTGAAGTATCATTTTCCCTTAATCCAAACACGTTGATTACGAGAAAAATAATGTGCAAATTCCTTGGGCTTTAGTTTCCAAAATAGAAATTTTTATTTTGATTAGAAATCTCTCGTTTTTTTCACTTTGCCGGCCTATAACTAATAGGCGGTAAAATACACATTGACGGGCGTTGCGCCGTTCGATTCTATAGACCTTTGTACATATTTGTACCTTTTGACACTTGTCGTCTTCGGCTGGTATAGTCAGACAAAGCAAGAAACCGAAAAATGGGATCTTCAAAACTTCAGTAGCCCAGAAAAAATCCGATCAACCTGTATTTAAATGTAAAGTATCATTTTCCCTTAATCCAAACACGTTGATTACGAGAAAAATAATGTAAAAATTCCTTGGGCTTTAGTTTCCAAAATAGAAATTTTTATTTTGATTAGAAATCGCTCATGTTTTTTCACTTTGCCGGCCTATGACTAATAGGTGGTAAAATATACTTTGACGGGCGTTGCGCTGTTCGATTCTATAGAGTTTTGTACATATTTGTACAATTTTACAATTGTCGTCTTCAGCTGGTACAGTCAGACAAAGCAAGAAACCGAAAAATGGGATCTTCAAAGCTTCAGTAGCCCAGAAAAAATCCGATCACCCTGTATATAAATGTAAAGTATCATTTTCCCTTAATCCAAACACGTTGATTACAAGAAAAATAATGTAAAAATTCCTTGGGCTTTAGTTTCCAAAATAGAATTTTTTATTTTGATTAGAAATCTCTCAGGTTTTTTTTCACTTTGCCGGCCTATATCTAATAAGCGGTAAAATACACATTGACGGGCGTTGCGCCGTTCGATTCTATAGACTTTTGTACATATTTGTACCTTTTGACAATTGTCGTCTTCGGCTGGTATAGTCAGACAAAGCAAGAAACCGAAAAATGGGATCTTCAAAGCTTCAGTAGCCCAGAAAAAATCCGATCACCCTGTATTTAAATGTAAAGTATCATTTTCCCTTAATCCGAACACATTGATTACGGGAAAAATAATGTAAAAATTCCTTGGGCTTTAGTTTCCAAAATAGAAATTTTTATTTTGATTAGAAATCTCTCAGGTTTTTTTTCACTTTGCCGGCCTATAACTTATAGGCGGTAAAATAAACATTGACGGGCGTTGCGCCGTTCGATTCTATAGACTTTTGTACATATTTGTACAATTTTACAATTGTCGTCTTCAGCTGGTACAGTCAGACAAAGCAAGAAACCGGAAAATGGGATCTTCAAAGCTTCAGTAGCCCAGAAAAAATCCGATCACCCTGTATATAAATGTAAAGTATCATTTTCCCTTAATCCAAACACGTTGATTACAAGAAAAATAATGTAAAAATTCCTTGGGCTTTAGTTTCCAAAATAGAATTTTTTATTTTGATTAGAAATCTCTCAGGTTTTTTTTCACTTTGCCGGCCTATATCTAATAAGCGGTAAAATACACATTGACGGGCGTTGCGCCGTTCGATTCTATAGACTTTTGTACATATTTGTACCTTTTGACAATTGTCGTCTTCGGCTGGTATAGTCAGACAAAGCAAGAAACCGAAAAATTGGATCTTCAAAGCATCAGTAGCCCAGAAAAAATCCGATCACCCTGTATTTAAATGTAAAGTATCATTTTCCCTTAATCCAAACACGTTGATTACGAGAAAAATAATGTAAAAATTCCTTGGGCTTTAGTTTCCAAAATAGAAATTTTTATTTTGATTAGAAATCTCTCAGGTTTTTTTCACTTTGTCGCCCTATAAACAATGAACGGCAAAAGATACATTAACGAGCGTACGGCATTCGATCCCTTGGACTTTTGTACATATGTTTACGCATCTTCTGTTATCTTCCCCAGCTGGTACAGTCAGACAAAGCAAGAAACAAAAAAATGGGAACACATTTTTTGACGGCCACAAATAAAATTTTTAATATTAGTACTATTAAATGCATTTGCCATTGTAATGTTTATTTACTGTTCTGAAATTTGTTATAATATTGTTGCTTCTACCTATAGTGTGCTTGTTAGATGTTTTGTATTTACTATATTCGTCCCTTTAATAAAAGGTCTCGTGGAATAAAGATTAAGTTGCACTTTAACAGCAAGAGTATTTAAATTAGTTTAAATAAATTACAAATTTTGACAGTTTGTATTAATAATAAATTCAATGATGTAATTAACGTTATCTGAAAGATCTGTACTTAGAAAAGAACCACAACTTATATTAAATTTTAAAATTGTTTTTAAAGGCAAGAAATCGTTTAATTATTAATTTTGTATCGCAAATTTTGCATTTGGTAAGTTTAAATCGTTTCAAATATATAATTTTTTGTAAAATTTTATAATTGAGGCCGTAACATTTTAAATGGTTTCAAGAAAAGCATTATCCTATATTATTTCATAAATAGTTTATTCCTCAATGTTGCTGATTTAGCTTTTTGAATAATTTCAAAGACCTATCAACAATAGTGTTGTTATTAGGGACGAAGATAGTGAATAGGGACACCAATAGTGTTGCTATTGAATTGGGGATCAATGATAGTGAATATAGTAGATAGGGACAATGTAGTTTGCTTAATTTAACTTTTATTCTTTTCAGCATTATTAAATGTATTTATTTATAGGGTTGGAAACGCTAATATTGTTGGTAGTACAATACTTTATTATGTAAGAGTCGAATCTTACAATAAAAGTAAACTAGTTCAAATCTAGTTACTAGCCAAACAGTTCTATCTGTATAGTACTTTAGTACGTGAAATATTGGCACCTTTGAAAAGTGGTGCTCTTTCCACTTATACATAGAACTACCCGACGGACAGAGTCGTACAAAATACTCGGTTATTTTGTAATAGATTCATTTAAATTGTTTAAAAATTTGTTTTTATTTGATATTTCTAAAGCACATTTAATAAAATACAGTGCAAAGTAAGTTATGCACAGTCACTATATATATATGACTGTTTATCTCAAATCTTTTGAGATAAACATTCATATATTAACATCGTAGTAAATGGGTGGTCTTTTTGCACTATTTTTTATCAAATGTGCTTTCGAAATATCAAATTAAGGCAAATTTCAAATATATTTGAAACCATTTAAAAACTGTTGGATAAAATATCGCACTGTACACATGTATATATTACATATAAAATACGTAAACAAATCTTTACTTTTCTCAAGTGTCTTGTGTAATGAAAACACGTTTGCCACAGTGGCGTAGCCAAGGGGGGTGTTTTCGGGTTTAAAGCCTCCCCATTGGTAATATTATTACATATTTTATTTTAATAAATAAATGATCTATTTCATAAAACGTATAAGTTTGACACATATCTTATTTTAATAAATAGATTATCTATTTCATAAAAACGTAAAAGTTTGATGCAAAATTGTAACTAACGAAAATAGAGTACCTATAATACGTGTGAGTAGTAGGTATTTACTTCTACACAACGAACTCTCTCCCCCACCTATATTCAATATCCACCCCCATTTGAAAATCCTGACTACGCCACTGGTTTGCCATACAAAAATTTTTCCAACAGTTTCTTAAATGGTTTAAGAATACCACAAACTAATAACTATTATTTAATAGGCGGATCTTTGGTTGGTCTGGTGCATCAAGAAACTTGGAGAAGTTGGATGTTGTTTTCGACCGTTGAATTTCAACACTGCACCATATAAATCTTTACGTCATAAGCGGCCATCGATGGATGAACTGGTAGGAAACTTTATTTTTTTTAGAAAATATTTTGTTCGCATTGTCATAACTCAACCATGAGAACTTATAGTCAAAGGAATACGACTCTATACCAAATTATTAACTTGTTCTCATACTCAACCATGAGAACCTATAGTCAAAGGAATATGACTATATGTCTAATTATTAACTTGTTCTCTCATACTCAACCATGAGAACCTACAGTCAAAGTTATATGACTATATGCTTAATTATTAATTTGTTCTCATACTCAACCATGAGAACCTATAGTCAAAGGAATATGACTATATGTCTAATTATTAACTTGTTCTCATACTCAACCATGAGAACCTACAGTCAAAGGAATATGACTATATGCTTAATTATTAACTTGTTCTTATACTCAACCATGAGAACCTATAGTCAAAGGAATATGACTATATGCCTAATTATTAACTTGTTCTCATACTCAACCATAAGAACCTATAGTCAAAGGAATATGACTATACGCCTAAAATATCTTGTACTCAAATTCGATTTTGAGTACTACATTGAAAGAAATATAACTTTAATAAATATCCTTATAATAACAGAACAATTTGAAATTGAAATATCGCCTATTTATCAATAAAATCTATATCTGGGAACAAGTGATTAGCATATGTTTTTCAGGAAACGGACATCAAGAAGACTAAAATAATAGTAGCTCTATAAGTTTTAGTATTATTTACGTAAGAATGGTATTGCGCACAATAAAGTGTATGCTTGTTAAAGATACGTAATTGAAGTAGTTTTTTTTTTTGACACGGGTTGAATTGTTTATAAAATTTAGTTTAGGAAATAATTTTAAACTGTCAACATAGTTTTAATATATTTGCGTGTATTTTAATAGTTTTGTGTCTCGTGTTTATTTACGTGTTTATCAGTAATATTCTTGTTTACATATGCATTTCTTGATACAGAAAAATAGATTCCTAGTAGATGTCACCACAGATAAAGTGAATTGAACTACCTATAAACGAAATATAATGTACAATGCCATTCGTACGTGAGGAATACTATAGTTTTAAGTTCTTGGAAATGTATTTTCAGGTTTTAATTAAACTTTGGCTCATCGCGCCGTCGAGCAAACACGCGTTTTCTTTAAAAATTAAAAATAAATTGATTAATTTGAAGTGCAGTCCGTGGCGATCATCCTAAAATCGTGCGTCTACGGTTGCAGCGGTAACCGTACGCGTGGCTTACCCAGACGGTAGCTAGGGAGAGTGCTTGGGAAAAGAAAATACCGGACGTATCGGGGGATGCTTGCAGGTGGATGGATGAGTGAGTCAGGAAGGAGGTAACAGATTCGAAACTTTGATGTGGGTGTTCGGGTTCCTTATTCAATTAACTTCACACGGTCAGAGGGGCTGGGTAGGTAGGGTTCGTGCGCGATAGCCATAATTGAGTGGACTGATATGTACAACGCACCGTCATGTGAATCCTGTTGTTATGGTGGATCGCTTCACACTTGTGTGAATGTTTCTAGGGACATTAATCCATATAGTTGGCACAGAAAGCTTTCTTATGGCCTTATGTGCTCTCCTCATCCGGAGGCAACGTAATCATCATTTAATGGTAATGGCAACGAATAGGTAGTTTTTGTTTGAATTAACTTTGTTGAGCACACGGGTTAATAACCGCGTTCGGTGTAGGGTATCCGCGAGAGGCGCGGGCGAATGTCTCCGGGAGTAGCTAGGTAGGTTGGCGTGCACCCTAGGTAGTTACATGTGACTGCTGCCGTGCTCTCTACCTAGTTCGAGTATTAGGCCGTAAATGCTCTGCATCGCGTGGGGTCGGCTTAACCCCCTCGTAAACTTCCGTGAGAACCAACAACGGCGTTCGACGCCACGGCGTTCTCACCATTTGCTTAGCTCGTACTCTTTCTCTCTCACACGCCTTTAGCTTAGTTTAATCTAGATATAAGATAGTTCGCGTAGACATAAGATAGCTTAGATATAAGTAGGAAGGGTTGTTTTTGCTTTTCGAGAGAGAGAGAAAAATTAACGTAACTTGACATTTTTAGACTTGCTTTGAAATCGTTATTAACGTAAAATAGGCTTTTTTAGATTTGTTTTTCTTTGAAATAGATCTTTAACGTAAGATAGGGTTTTTTGCGCACTTCACAAATTAAATTGGGGGGGGGGGGGGGGGGAACTACAATAATTTAAGTTAGATTATAAGTATTATTGTACACGGAACTGTATTTAATAAATGGTATATATAAGGGAACGTGGGTTTGGCATTTAAGGGCGGTGTTTCCCTTATATATACTATTTATTAAAGGGTTTCGTTTTTAGTTCTAAGATAGTTTTAAAGTTAAAAAAAAAACTCCCCACCGCCACTATCTTCAAGATTGCAGTGCCGGTTGGAGACGCAGACCATGGCTTCTTAATTTGTTTAAAATGTATGTACAATAAAACAAACTTTTATTGCGTTTATTTTAAATTAATACCCATGTTCCTTTAGTAGTAAAGTAGGTAGTTTTAGTAAAAATTGTAATTATTATTAAGTATTTATACGCGGTCAGGGCAAAGTTAGATTTTAAGTATTGTAAACGAAGCTTTGTATAATAAATATTATATATTTTGGTAAGTGGGAGGTTTGGGTGGTAACAAAATATATAATATTAATATAAAGTTTCGGAAACGGTCTTCAACTGAATAAGAAATCTTTGTACCTTTAAAAATGGGAACAAGGAATCTTATTTAGGGACCACCAAGATTTAATTTGTTAAATTAGTATTGTAAACGAAACTCTACAATATAGTATTATTTTACTTTAAAACTTAAATAATATAAATGTAGAGTTTCGTATTAGTTATAAAACCGAAATGTTTGTTACCAAATAAAATTAGGGTTATATTATTTGTGTTCATTCTATTGCATCTTTATTCAGTTACAGAATAAAGATACAAAATAATTAACAACAAATAATACAACTATAATAATGACAATTTTATTTGGTGACAAACGTTTTAGTTTTATAACTAAATCATGTTTGACACTGTCATAAATTGTTATTAGATTTGTTGACAAATTTAGTAACAATTGTGAACAGAATTATAACACAAAAGAAACGTAAAAGGAATTAGTGTTTAAATATTCTGTTCATAATTATTTCTTGTTAACAAATTTGGTGACAATTTTTTAACGTGTCAAACAGGCTTTAGTTGTAAAATTGAAATGTTTGTTACCGAGCAAAATTATCATTATTTTGATTATAAATATCAATTATTTTGTATCTTTATTTTGTAATAGAAGTTACTTTTATTACAAAATAAAGATTCAAAATCGTTTATAATATCTGCAACCAAAATAATGATAATTTTACTTGGTAACAAACATTTCAATTTTACAATTAAAGCCTGTTTGGTAACGTTAAAAAATTGTCACCAAATTTGTTAACAAACTTAGTTGGGAAATAATTATGAACAGAATTTTCAAACACAAATATCTTCTACGTTTCTTTTGTGTTGTAATTCTGTTCACAATTGTTACTAAATTTGTCAACAAATCTAATAACAATTTATTTTAATGTCAAACGGTCTTCAACTGAATAAGAAATCTTTGTACCTTTAAAAATGGGAACAAGGAATCTTATTTAGGGACCACCAAGATTTCATTTGTTAAATTACTATTGTAAACGAAACTCTACGTAATATAGTATCATTTTACTTTAAAACTTAAATAATAAAAATGTAGAGTTTCGTATTAGTTATAAAACTGAAATGTTTGTTACCAAATAAAATTATGGTTATATTATTTGTGTTCAATTCTATTGCATCTTTATTCAGTCCACAGAATAAAGATGCAAAATAATTAACAACAAATAATACAACTATAATAATGATAATTTTATTTGGGAACAAACATTTTAGTTTTATAATTAAATCATGTTTGACACTATTATAAATTGTTATTAGATTTGTTGACAAATTTAGTAACAATTGTGAACAGAATTATAACACAAAAGAAACTTAAAAGACATTTGTGTTTGAAAATTCTGTTCATAATTATTTCTCACTAAGTTTGTTTAACAAATTTGGTGACAATCTTTTAACGTTGTCAAACAGGCTTTAGTTGTAAATTAGAAATGTGTTTTACAACGTATATCTGTCATTACAATTTGATTGTAAATATTATAAACTATTCTACATTTTTATTTTGTAATAAAAGTAACATATTACAAAATAAAGATGTAGAATAGTTTATAATATTTACAATCAGAATAATGATAGTTTTACTTTCTGAAACACATTTCTAACTTACAACTAAAGCCTGTTAGACAACTTTAAAAGATTGTCACCAAATTTGTTAAACAAACTTAGTGAGAAATAATTATGAACAGAATTTTTAAACACAAATGTCTTTTACGTTTCTTTTGTGTTATAATTCTGTTCACAATTGTTACTAAATTTGTCAACAAATCTAATAAAAATTTATTATAATATTAAACAGTCTCTTGTAATAGCAATAAACTTTAATTTTTATAAGAAAAAGTCTTGTAATTTTGATATAATACAAATATATTATGTTTAAAAATTGATTTTTTTTTTCTAAGTCCCTACACGTATGTAGTTTTTAAAACGGCCACCAGGGGGCAGCACCTGTCGATAAGCGTTTCAACTTAGAGTAAATTTAACCCAAAAAAATTTCATTTGTGTACATACGTACGTACATACATCATTTTCGGTTATACCTAATGGGATTTTAACTCAATAAATGTGGGACGTTTGCTATGGAAATTTGAGTTATTAAAAATGAGATCATTTTTAGAGCTTTTTCGTCCAATTTTGAACGTCCCATATTTAGGGTGTTAAATTCCCATTAGGTATACAGCTTTTTTTTTAGAGCCTTTTCGTCCAATTTTTAAACGTCCCATAGTTAATGTGTTAAATTCCCATTAGGTATACCCCCAAAATTATGTATGTACGTACGTATGTTCAAAGTGGAGCAGTATTTCTGGTTGTCTATATTTTAGGCGCAAATCTTTTACCAACAGGTGCTGCCCTCTAGCGGCCTTTTTAAGAACTATATACGTGTAGGGGCAGTAAAGGGGTAAAAAATAAACAATTTATATCTTATTATATAGTATATTGTATATTAAGGGTAGTTACACGAAATACAACAATGTAAAATACAAATAAACAATAAATACAAGTGAAATTTATACATACTATTATTTAAACATCCCTATTTCTAATTTTTCAGGACAAGGGTAAGTATATCATTTATTTACATAGTATATTAAGGGTAGTTACATGAAATACATCAATGTAAAATACAAATAAACAATAAATACAAGTGAAATTTATACAAACTATTATTTAAACATCCCTATTTCTAATTTTTCAGGACAAGGGTAAGTATATCATTTATTTACATAGTATATTAAGGGTAGTTACATGTAATACAACAATGTAAAATACAAATAAACAATAAATACAAGTGAAATTTATACAAACTATTATTTAAACATCCCTATTTCTAATTTTTCAGGACAAGGGTAAGTATATTATTTAGTTACATGAAATACAATAGTGTAAACACAAATAAACAATAAATACAAGTAAAATTATACAAACTATTATTTAAACATCCCTATTTCTATTTTTTCAGGACAAGGGTAAGTATATCATTTATTTACATAATACAATAAGGGTAGTTACCCGAAATACAACAATGTAAAATACAAATAAACAATAAATACAATTAAAATTAATATAAAGTACATTAAGGGTAGTTACATGAAATACAACAATTACAAATACAAATAAAATTTATACACACTATTATTTAAACATCCCTAAGCATATTTTTTTATAAAATACAAATAAAATTATATACAATTTTTATTTAACAACCCGTCATTTATTACAGGGGGAAATACCAGAACAAAGAGACAGGGAAGTATGTAGTTATGCAACATTTATAAAGGAAATAAGACATGAGAAATTTTTCATGTTCATTCATGTTCTACGGATTGTAATTAGTTTAATAGAACTTGTCCGGCCCTTCTAGCTTTTATAGTTTTTGAGCTATAACACTTTTTTTAAACCCAATTTTACCCAGATTTTGAATCGAAAATTTTTGATGGTATCAGGATAACAGGAATAAAAAGAGTTCTTATATTTTAAATGTGAGACCGGATTCGTGTTCTACGGGTCGTAATTAGTCTAAAAAACCCTGTCCGGCCTTTCTAGCTTTTATAGTTTTGGAGCTATAACACTTTTTTTAAACCCAATTTTACCCAGATTTTGAATCGAAAATTTTTGATGGTATCAGGATAACAGGAATGAAAAGAGTTCTTATATTTTAAATGTGAGACCGGATTCGTGTTCTATGGGTCGTAATTAGTCTAAAAAACCCTGTCCTGCCCTTCTAACTTCTGTAGTTTACGAGCTTCAACACTTTTCTTAACCCAATTTTTGGGGTCAATGACCTGAATTTACTCAGTTTTTGAATCGAAAATTTTCGATGGTATCAGGATAACAGGAATGAAAAGAGTTCTCATATTTTAAATGTGAGACCGGATTCGTGTTCTACGGGTCGTAATTAGTCTAAAAAACCTTGTCCGGCCCTTCAACCTTTTGTAGTTTAGGAGATATAAAGCATTTCTTAATTAAAAAGTGTCGCATTTTAAGTCGAAAATTTTCCATAGTATCCGGGGAACAAAAATGAGAAAGAGTTCTACGTATGGTTATTTTATTGCTTATAGTGCTTAAAAAATAAATAATAAAATTTTGGTATAAACAAAAAAAAAAATCAAAAAATGTTCGAAAATTTTCAAAAACCCTTATTATAAAAAATGTTGCCCTACGCCCTTCAAACTTTGGTATGATGTAATTTGACCCTATATTACTCATTCGAATTCCCCTAAGGAACAGCGTTTTAAGGAAAACGCTGAAAACCCAGCCGTTTTCGAGATATGGGCCCTTAAAGTTTTTTAAAGGGACTAACACTTAAATTCGTTAATTTATAGGGCTAAAGGGCCGGAAAATAGCGAATCGGGGGGATTCGAACCCGCGCTTTCCATTGGCTTGCACAGATTTGATGAAAACCCTTTGGTTTACAATATATTTGCCCTTCAAGTTTGTGGCGAAGGGCATACGCTAATTCCTGAACTAAAAGAGCTAGAAAATCCGGACAAGTGTTGTTAAACCTACTTGGATCTGCATAAATGAAATCCGTGGTCAAATTTTCCCTAAGGGCTCAAATAAGCCCTTAGCCTTTTATAAAAGGGCGGACTCCTGTCGGATGGTTATTTTCGTACCTAAAGAACTTAATACTAAAAGATAGCATAGAAAAATTCGGAAAAATCCGTAAAAATTAGGATATTTCCCTGTCCCTTTTGTTATTACATAGGAAAGGTAAAAAAACTCCTCTTTTATTTATTTATTCTTATAAAAAGTCATATATTATCATCATCCAGTGTTGTAGATACCGTATCCTATTGCTGGGTGTACTAGGCCCTTCGCAGAACTTGTAAACAAACATAAACATTGTTTATTTGGGCGGCAAAGTACGAAAGATATAGTAAATAAACACTTAATTAGAGTGGGGGTATTACGTGATAATATTAATATTATGTTTTTAGAAGAAAGACTTCAGTTCCTTTCAGTCTTTGGTGAAGTGAACATGGTGTGCTTGTGAATAATCGTGTAGTGTATATAGCAAACGAAAAACTTTGAAATTTTATTGCAACCGTTCTCTATTACATCTTATAGTTCGCTACATATTTTTAAAATGTTAGATTTGCCCTATAACTTTCTTAAAATTATTTAAATAACTTTAAATAATTTTCAATTTGTTTAAATTTTGTAAAAGAAATATAAATTTAATAAGTTAATAGTGCACTAAATTTAAATGTTCATATGTACATTATTATTTGCAATAAATTCTAAATATTCAAAATTTATTCTGTCCTCCCGTTAGTGTTTATTATTTAATCCTTAGTCAAAATTTTATTGTCGTGTCGTGAGTTAGTTTACTATAGGGTTGGTGTATATTTAAAAATGCCGTCTTTACTATTATGAAAATAAGTGAAATTGTCCGTAAAAGTGTCTTTTATTGTCTTACTATTACCAAGTGTTACAAAAGTTATTCTAATTGGTGTGAGTGGTACGTAATATTTACTACAAAGTGTATATGAATATGTAAAAATCGCCGATGATATATTACAGTGATGATATATCAGCGGATGATATATTAAGAAAATTTGCCGTATGTAAGTATAAACATTTGTAAAAGAAATCTAAATTTAATAAAAATTTAATGTTCATATATACATTATTATTTATAATGAAATCTAAATATTCAAAATTCATTGTTAACTTTTACAACGTATTTCTGCTTATTATAATTTTAGATATTATTTAAAATGTTGCATAAGTCTTTGTCCTCCCATTAGTGTTTATTATTTAATCCTTAGTCAAAAATTTATTGTGTCATGAGTTAGTGTACTATACGGTTGGTGTATATTTAAAAAAAAAACCTCTTTACTATTATTAAAACAAGTATAATTGTCCCTAAAAGTGTAGTATATTGTGTTACTAATATCAAGTATTATACAAGTTATTCTAATTGGTGTGTGGGTGTGTGTTACGTAATATTTACTAAAAAGTGTATTCTACTCTGCAAATATCGCCGATGATGTATTCCAGTGATGATAGAACAGCGGATGATATATTAAGAAAATTCGCCATAGGTAAGTATAAACTTTTGATATTACATTTAAATTTCTTCTAAACTGTTAAACACAAAACAAATGTGTCTGCCGTACCCTAATAGTAAATTTTATGTAAAATATAAATTTTTACGTCCCTATTTACTATCTTTATTCTTGTAGTAGTGATAAATGAAAATATGAAACAAGTGCACATGACATAGTTCAGAGAAAATTTGACTAAAATACATATATTTTAACGCCCTGTAACTCCTAAAAAAATCGAAGTTAAAAATTATAATCGGATAAATCTTACAGAGAATTTTATGTAGATTCTAAATTCGCAAGTTGCTATCTTTAACCATGTAGGAGTAATAAATAAAAATGTGAAATAACAACGCATGACAAAGTTTAGTGGAATATACATTTTAACCCACTTTTATATTTCATAGAATTTGAAGTCTGGTGATCAGATGAACCGGTTCACGACTTCACGATACCGCAGGAGATGGTTTCCTGATCCAGACAACGAAATCAAGTCCACCAGGTCCGGAGAGAAGCCCCAGGATACTGTAGACACACAAACGGGTTCTCCAAGCCGCGATGTCTGCGTCTCTTACCACTGGAACGTCGAAAACGTGATCATCTGCAAAAATAAATGATTTGTTAATATTTTATAAATGTAATAACTTATTTATTGTATCTGCTATTTGTGTTTATCTGTATTAATAATACCGCTTTTTATATTAATATCTAATGTTGAAATTTCTTATAGAAAAGTATTTGTCAACATGTCAACAATTTTAAAACTATACTTTTGTGTACAGAGATGCATGCTCAAATCAAAATTGAAACGTATAAATTCCTATCTAACTTAGTTTAGAAATTTTGAGCCCTAGAATTGAAATTTCCAATTCAAATTCCTGAAATTTAGTGTAAATACAAGAAACAACCCCCTGAATCCATATTTGAAAATTGCAAGTCGCTATCTCACTTAGTATTTAAATTATTTCATTTTTGTCATGGTATACACAATAGACATTTAGCCATCTCGAAATAAACATGACTAAATTTATTTTCAGAAAATTAAAATTCCTGAAACTTAGTGTACCTATAGCAAACGACCCCCTGAATCCAAATTTGAAAACTGCAAGTCGCTATCTCACTTAGTTTTTAAATTATTTCATTTTTGTCATGGTATACACAATAGACATTTAGCCATCTCGAAACAAACATGACTAAATTTATTTTCAGAAAATTAAAATTCCTGAAACTTAGTGTACCTATAGCAAACGACCCCCTGAATCCAAATTTGAAAACTGCAAGTCGCTATTTAACTTAGATTTTAAATTATTTTATTTTATACAAACTTATACATAATAAAATATATATATTTTGTTTAGAAATCTCACTGGTTTTTTTTTTAATTTGGCGTCCTAAAACTAATGAACGGTAACATATACATTGCGGCAATCGATTCTGATTCTATGGACTTTTCTACGTATGTACACCAATTTTTAACTTTCGTGCATAGCATTTATCCATTTTTTCTTTTAAAACTTATTTCTAAAAATTCACTCAGTTGTTCAAATACTTTAAAAATGCGTACACTTACGTAACATTGTCTTTACAATCAAATAATATTACTACTAAGTTTATATCTCCACCCATTTTTGACTTATTGCCCCAAAAGTCAATATACCCCATATTTAGATAAAAACTTCAAAATTTTCAAAAATCTAATTTTTATGTATCTAGATACTTCTTAATGCGCTGATTCCAAATTTTGAAACCGCAGGTCGATATCTCGTTTCGTTCTCGAGATATTTATATTTAAAGTTTTGCTCAAAACTGCCCATTTTTGGGTAGTAACCCAAAACTGGGTAGAGATATGAATTTGGCGACATGACCATTCGATTCTATGGGCAAAATTACGTAAGTGTACCCATTTTCATAACTTTTGAACACCGCATACAATTTCTAAAGCAAAATAACTGAAAATGGCCAAAAATCGCAAAAATCGTAAGGGGTACCCCTTAGGATTTTTTCAGATTTTGGCGATTTTCAGGGGTTTTCAAACTTTTATTCATAAAAAATGAACCAGTTGGACAAAAATTATGAAAATTGCTACACTTATGTAATTTTACCCGTAGAATCGAATGGCCGTGACGCCAAATTCATATCTCAACCCATTTTTGGGTAATTACCCAAAAATGGGCAGTTTTGAGCAAAATTTTGAATCTAAATATCTCGTGAACGAAAAGAGTTATCGACCCGCGGCTTCAAAATTTGGAATCAGCGCATTGAGAAGTATCTAGACAGGTACAAATTAGATTTTTGAAAATTTTGATGTTTTTATCTAAATATGGGGTATATTGACTTTTAGGGCAATAATTCAAAAATGGGTGGAGATATAAACTTGGTGGTAATATTATTTGATTGTAAAGACAATGTTACGTAAGTGAACGCTTTTTTAGAGTATTTGAACTGATGAATTTTTAGAAATAAAAGCCTTAAAAGAAAAATCTGATGTGGTCAACACAATACCACCTGCTATTTAATTTTTATTAATATAAATGCATACATATTTATTTACTAATCCCGCAAACTATATTACGTTTCTTTGTATATATCTATTGCTTTATATGATCCATTTCGTTAATATGTTGTTGTAAACAAATGTTTGATACTTTGCTTATTGACAGCTGTTTAATTCATAGTGCTACAGACATAGCAAACTTAAATCGGATCATCCTGTACTTCTAATATTTATGTATGATGGAAAATATATTATTTTTACAAACCTTAATTTCAATAAACTCAATACAATCTTCTTAACACGGTTTCATTATTAATTTAATGTAATAGCACATACACACACACGCGCGCACATACACACACACACGCGCGGACACACACGCACACACAAACACAAACATTATTGTAAAAATGTTAAAATTGTATTCTGGGGACATCAAAACGTGATTATTCACTAAAATCTCTATTTGCGATTTTTAGCACGATCCCTATACCTCCCTCACCTAGGGTAGCGGGAGGTAAAAATCGTACGAGCTGCTACAAAATTATGTAATACATAGACATCAATTATAATTTATTATTACTCATTATTTTGATTGTTGACTACTATTGTTATTCGTTATTATTATCTAATGCCTAACTGCTACATAGATCAATTTTGTCAGTTTCATTGTTACAGTGCTAGTGAACAGAAGTGTGGTGTGCTCGTGTACTGTGCCTTCGAGGACGACTTCCTGGTGCTTGGAGAGGACTTTTGGACATCTTCAAGACTTGGATTTATACTTAGGAAAATAATTTATTTACAGTAAGTTTTTTTTTTGTTTTTGAACTACTTTTAGTAACCATTATTGGGTATTATCAGCCATTATTTCTAAAAACTATTTCGGGTGTATATATATACTTTATATTTGAATTATAATTGTTGATGTTGTGTGGAAAATAATTTGAATTAATTTAGAATTATTTAGTGTTACTCCCATACACAAATATCATATATTATTGGACGTTCTATATATTTTACTGCAAATATTTTATATTTAAATAATTATGAATAAATTCAATCAATATTTTAAAAAATTGAAAAATTTAAATATTCTTTTCAATAATGAATTTCTTTCACTTTCGTATTAAACATTTTATTTTTAATAATTACATACGATTGAAACATTTTTAAGTCCATCCTTATTATTTTCTGTAACCACTAATACAAATATTGTTTCAATTTTATTTTTATTGTTACAGAAACATGTAACAGAGGGATAAATTACAGTTCTGGATGAGCCGTAGAAGGATGTCAGTGAGTTGCAGAAGGATATCTATCCCGATTTCAGAGTTGGAGATGATCATATTGTTGCAGAGCATTACACTGAAGACACCCCAACATGTTTTGGTGCCCCGCAAGGCTTATTTATAATATTTATGTAAATAAATAATAAATAAATAAAACTTATCCTCCTAAACATTAAGTACTCGTATAACTAATATATGGCAAGAAAAATTGGCACATAATCAATTCATGTCATTATGGAACACATATTTTAACAAAAGGCTAAGTTCAAATATTTCCTAATGAAATTTAACTCCGTATTCGGCGATTCGAATTTCTGATATTATGTGTACATATTTAAAACAACCACCTGAATCTAAATTTGAAAACTGTAAGTCCCTATCTCACTTAGTTTTTAATTTATTTTATTTTTATCATGGTATACACAATAGACATTTAGCTATCTTGAAACAAACATGACTGAATTTTTTTCAGTAATTCAAATTCCTGCAATATTATGTACAAGTAGAAAACATCTATTTCACTTAGTTTTTTGAATAATTTCATTTTAAACTTATGTACACAATAGACATTTAGCTAAGACTAATGAAAATTTGTGCACATCCATATGTTGAAAAGTTCATAGAATCGAATGGCGTAACGCCCGTCAATGTATCTTTTACCATTCATTAATTATAAACCGTCTAATTCAAAACATACTGTCAATTTTTCATTAAAAATAAAAATTATATTTTAGAACCAAGGCCTAGATAATTTTTTGAATATTTTTCTCGTAATTAGCGTGTACAAATTAAGGGAAAATGATACTTTTCATTTAAATAAAGTATGGTCAGATATTTAGTGGGCTACTGAATGTTTAATGTTACCTTTTTTTTTTATTTTCGCTTACTCTTACTATACTAGCTGGACACGATTATTCAAAATTGGTAAACATATGTAGAAAAGTTCTATAGAATCGAATGATTCAAAGCCTGTCAATGTATATTTTACCATTCATTAGTTATAGACCGTCAAAGTCAAAAAATATTGTCAATTTCCAATAAAAATCAAAAATTATATTTTGGAAACTACAGCCTAGAGATTTTTTTTATTATTTTTCCTGTAATCAGCGTATACGAATTAAGGGAAAATGATGCCTTTCATTTAAATACAGGTAGCATAGCTTTAGGGGTAGATATTATAATTAAACATTTATTCATTTAATTCATACATGGTACACACACACACACATACACACACATGAATAAAATTATATTTATTTACGCATACTAAAAGACGTTTGTAGATAATTTAATTCATTCATACACCCACCATTTGATACGTTGTAAAATATCTGGCCTACATAACATTCAAATAATATGGGGTTGTTTCATATCAAATTAAAGTGCATTTAATTTTACACATTTTATGATGATATATATCAATCCAATTTTCAAGATATCACCCTTACAATCATCCCTCAGTTGAAAATTACGTAACACATAGACACCAATTATAATTTATCGTTGTTCATTATTTTATTTTTTTGGTTATATAATTACTCATTGTTATCTAATGCCTAGCTATTACAGGGATGAATTTAATAATTTATTCAGTTTTATTGTTTCTGTCCTAGTGCAAAGACGTGTGTGTGGTGTGCTAGTGAACAGTGCCTTCAAAGACAACTTCCTGGTGCTTGGAAAGGTCTACAAGATACCTACAGGATATGGAGGTGTACCTGGAGTATTATTTGGTAATTATTTTATTTTTTTACATTACGTTTTGTTGAGTATGATAGTTATTAATGGATACAGCAAACATTATTTCTTAAAACTAGTTGGCGTATATACAATATTAAATAATTGTTCGTGTTTTATTTTAAATGTATCACACAATTTAATTCATATAAAATGTATTACTCATTTTTGATATACCTTTCATTATATTTTAAAATATTTTAAAGTTACTTAAACATTATATATCTCACATTTTATAAATGAAAAACTGAAACAAATATTTAAATTTTCTGTTTAAATTTCTTCGCTTTTCTTTTATGTTTTATATAATACTTCATAACATAAGAAATGCAACAATAATTTTGTTGTTTGTTCATAGATGCCGCATCTAGACATTGTGCCCCTTCGTGACGAGTTGGAGATTTCCCGAGACCCGAGGAAGAATTTCCGGGAGAGACTACGCCCTAGCCATCCCCCACAATCCGTCAAGAAGTATTTGTATCCCTTACTTTATATTTATAAATAAAAATGTATAAATAAAACAAAACCTACTACTTAATAAGTTAGATATCATAAATTTTTAATGAGTATAAGACTCATTGAAAATTTCTTTACTCATAAGCACATGTTAGATACAATAAGAAATGTATAACAATAATAATATGGTATAATATAAACT
This sequence comes from Ophonus ardosiacus, assembly GCA_943142095.1. Taxonomy (NCBI): domain Eukaryota; kingdom Metazoa; phylum Arthropoda; class Insecta; order Coleoptera; family Carabidae; genus Ophonus; species Ophonus ardosiacus. The sequence continues at coordinate 2,852,795 of OW964839.1, forward strand.
ATGCATCGTACAATTCATTTATGTTTATGAAATGCGTATTGCCCTATACATACATACGATACGATTACAAATAGACATTACATATCATACATATCTTCAAACAGAGAAATAAACTTTAGTATACCCTTGTAGAAATAACCCAAAATTTCAAATTTACATAGTAGAGTAATGTCCAATCCTTAGTTTTTGAGCTATGCCATCCTAAACAGCCATAATGATCAACCGAAACGTTCATTTTTCAAACATTGTTAATTTGTGAAAATGGGTCCATAATAGATTTACCTAATTTTTGGTATACTTATGTAAAAGTATCCCAGGATTCCAAATTTACATAGTACAATAATGTCCAACCCTTAGTTTTTGAGTTATGCCACCCTAAACAGCCATAATGATAAACCGAAATGTTCATTTTTCAAACATTATTAATTTGTGAAAATGGGTCCATCATAGATTTACCTAATTTTTAGTATACTTATGTAAAAATGTCCCAGGATTCCAAATTTACATAGCAAAATTATGCCCAACCCTTAGTTTTTTAGTTATGCCACCCTAAACAGCCATAATGATCAAATGAAATGTTAATTTTTCACACATTATTAATTTGTGAAAATGAGTCCATCATGGATTTACTTAATTTTTAGTATACTGATGTAAAAATGTCTCAGGATTTCAAATTTACATAGTAGAATAATGTCCAACCCTTAGTTTTTGAGTTATGCTACCCTAAGCAGCCATAATGATCAACCGAAATGTTCATTTTTCACATATTAATAATGTATAAAATGGATCAATCATGGATTTACTTAATTTTTAGTATACTTATGTAAAAATGTCCCAGGATTCCAAATTTTCATAGTATAATAGTATCCAACCCTTAGTTTTTGAGATATGCTACCCTAAACAGCTATAATGACTAACCAAAATGTTCATTTTTCACACATTAATAATTTGTGAAAATGGGTCCATCACGGATTTACCTAAATTTTAGTACACTTACGTAAAAATGTCCCAGGATTCCAAATTTACATAGTAGAATAATGTCCAACTCTTAGTTTTTGTGTTATGCTACCCTTAACAGCCGTAATGATCAACCGAAATATTCATTTTTCACACATTATTAATTTGTGAAAATGGGTCCATCATGGATTTACATAATTTTTAGTATACTTATATAAAAATGTCCCAGGATTCCAAATTTTCATAGTAGAATATTGTCCAATGCTTAGGTTTTTAGTTACGGTACTCTAAACAGCCATATTGATGACCGAAATGTTCACTTTTCACACATTAATAATTTGTGAAAATGGGTCCATCGTGGATTTTCTTAATTTTTAGTATACTAATGCAAAAATGTCTCAGGATTCCAAATTTACATAGTAGAATAATGTCCAACCCTTAGTTTTTGAGTTACGCTACCCTAAACAGCCATAATGATAACCGAAATGTTCACTTTTCACACATTAATAATTTGTGAAAATGGGTCCATCATGGATTTACTTAATTTTTAGTATACTTATGTATAAATGTATATACTTATGTAAAAATGTCTCAGCTTTCCAAATTTTCATAGTAGAATAATTTCCAACTCTTAGTTTTTAAGATATGCCACCCTAAATATCCATAAAGATAGCCGAAAAGTTCATTTTTCACACATTATTAATTTGTGAAAATGGGTACATCATGGATTGATCTAATTTTTAGTATACTTATGTAAAAATGTCCCAGAATTCCAACTTTTCATAGTAGAATAGTGTCCAACCCTTAGTTTTTGTGTTACGCTACCCTAAACAGCCATAATGATGACCGAAATATTCACTTTTCATACATTAATAATTTGTGAAAATGGGTCCATCATGGATTTTCGTAATTTTTGGTATACCTATGTAAAAATGTCTCAGAGTTCCAAATTTACAACGGAGAATAATGTCCAACCCTTAGTTTTTAGTTATTGCGCCCTAAACAGTCATAATGCCCAACAGAAATATTTATTTTATACATATTGTTACGATGCATTGTTATAATTATTATTGTTATAAATACGAGTGATTGTAAATCATGTTTTAATAAAATATACATTATTATTTAAGTCAGAAAAGTGTATAATTAGCAACAAAAGTAATACAGAACATATGATTAACGGAAAACCATTTTTTTGTCATTCTAATTTTCATAATAGTTAAAATAATCTTTGTTTTTGAGCCACGAAATTTAAGTGGTACATATTTCACAAACTATATCATTTTACTTAATTCTGTGTACGTCAATCGAAAGAGCGTTTTAAAATCTACCCGGTACACTATTTTTCATCCCTTAATCGTTTTGAATAATCGTATTTTCTACTAACAACTTGTTGCTAATTAAATACTGCATTACAAAAATTGTGAACTGATTTATTTTAGTCATAAAATCAATAGATACATAATATTGTTGCAAATAAACGATTGTATATCATGTACATCATATTCTAAATAAATGCATTGTTAAAAATTAATTATTGTCTCATTTGTTACATTATTTTCAGCTCAAGAAACTAGGAAGATCTACATATCAATCATAAATAGATCTATTTTGCATATATTCAAATGCATAGTATAAGTAATTAGCATAAGTGCAATGTATTATATAAACCAAAAATAAACCATATTGAAAGTTACATAATCTCTTATTTCAAACTCCGTTTTATATGCTCCAATTGCAATCCTCATTTTAATTACAGCACCTCGACCGTTACGTAACACCTAGAGAGCACCAGAATCAAATTTCAGATCCATGGCGCACAGCAGATTACGTAAGCATGCAGCGTACCGCGAAATTTCTAGCTAGCAAAATCCGAGCGGCGAGCTCCAGCAAGGCTTCTGGTCGACCAAAATCAAAAAATCGCGTAAAAACGACGTTTTAAGGCCGCAACGGCCGAAAAGTAGCACTTTACTGCCGCTACGAGCATTTTTTAGCTATTTTTCAGATTTTGAGCCGATCGCAAGGCATTTACCCAGCAAAATTTAAAAATCCATCGCTCGAAAGGCTACAGCAAGGCTTCTGGCCGTCAGAATTTAAAAATCATATAGAATCGGCGATGTACAGCATGTAGCAAGGCTACTATTCAAGAATCGAGCATTTTTAAGCTGTCGGGCAGATATTCAGTCAATCACTAGGCATTCACCCACCAAAATTTAAAAATCCATCGATCGGAAGGCTACAGCAAGGCTTTTGTACGCCGAATCGTCAGTCATACCCCTTCTATCAAGATTTCTAGCTATATACTGACTGTCTTGTGAATTTAAAGCCATTCAGCGTGAGAGGTGGATCTGAACCGGACGGTCTTCTCCGTATTATTACGTAATCACGCCTATATGTAGCTATATACAGGTTTTCAGCTGATTTTTGGCTGCTGGCTGGCTGGCCACCAGATCCGTAGCCCAGACCGCAGGCTGGGCTACGGGTGGTGCGGTTCTGCTGGTGGGCTAGCTGGTGGACCGCTCGGTTGCTGCGCTCGTGAATCGCTAGAATTTTGTCGCTTGTATTATGTAATGATTCGTAGCCCAGACCGCAGGCCGGGCTACGAATGGTGGGGTTTTGCGGGTGGACCGCGCGGTTGCTGCGCTCGTGAATCGCTAGGATGCTGGGCTAGCTACTAGCGCGCTGGGATTTGGGCGCTTGTATTATGTAATGCATTTAATGAGATTTATTTTTTGAATGGTATTACGATTATTAATTTGTTATTTATAATGATATGCATGATTTTGATTGTCGCGATTTATGTAATGCAGTGCATTTATTTAGAGCACTTTCAAAGTTCGTTTTGTACACTAATGAAGTTATTTTTGATGCTAGAAAATCGGGAAAAGTTTTATTGTATCATTTTCGTCGTGTACAATACGAATTTGAAGTTAGATTTGCTCTAGGATTTATGATGTTCTATATGATTTTCTTATAGGGTATTGTAGTAAAAAATAGTGTGAGTTTCAGAGTTTATTTATTGTATTGTTGTAAAACATGTACATATGGAACATATTACAATAAAGAATTGATACAAATACATATTATGTGTATTATTACAATGTGTTTGTCGTAGTTTTCGGGTGACATATTTTCTAAGTTATAAATGCGAAAGTTTTAATAAAGTGTTTACTATAAAGAATTTTTACAAGATATCTAAGATAACATTTATAACACTAAATATGTAACAGTTTTAACGGTGACCCATCTTATATGTGTTTGTAGCAGATTCAGCTTGATTTTCATGATATTTTCAACGACATATATTTTTTCTGAGTGTTTACTATACAATGAACTCGGTATAAAAATTGATAGCTATCAGAGTTTAACATTATATTTTCGTTTATTAATAAAAACAGCTATTGATACTATACCCAAATAAAGGGAAATTTGTTTACATCTTTAACTATTAATATACGTGTATGAATAAAAAAATGCAGATGAACTATGAACTATTACAAGTAATTTTCATGTATTTTTCTATCAATATTTATAATGAGTTCAATTCTGGACTTTTTTAGGTAAAATATACTAACTAAACATAATGTATCACCCATCTTATTTATGTCTGCGACAACACAAGCTTGACACAAAATCTATGTATTTATATGATACGAAACTTATAAATAAAATATTGTAGTTATTTATTTACATATTTATTTACATATTTATTTATTTATAATACAACAATATACAATAATATGGTGAATAGTGTGTCGACTCATCTCGTTCATGTCTGTGCGAATATCAGCTTGACTTCTATGATCTGTAGATGATTTCAATATGTAGAAAAACAGGCTCAATTATCTGTAACATATAGAAAATTTCTGAGAAATACGAAACTTATTGTTAAACAGTAAATAATGATAATTATATCTTTTATACTATATGACATTGTGTAGATATTTGTTCGTATATGTGTGTGTGTGCGTGTGTGTATTTGTGCGTATATGTTTTGCGTGTATGTGTAATATATAAAGCATTGAATAGAAAACGTATTCGTTCACTTACTTTCATTTCGCCACGAAATAAATAATTTTCTTTCACGTATTTCGTTTTCACTTGTCACTATGGCACCGATATTATATTATTTGGACGCAAGCCCACCTGTAAGAGCAGTTTTGCTAACAGCAAAAGCGTTAGACTTAGATTTAGAACTTAGAAAAGATAACTGATGAATAATGAACAAAAAACACCAGAATATTTGAAGGTATGTATACATTTTTATAATTTTTGGTGTTACCGCACCTAAAAATATGTTTAACATTACGGGCACTCAAAACTAATGTGGAAACTTCACCACATAGTTTATTTTTGGTTATTGATTTGAATATTTGTTTGGTTTATTACGGGCACCACAAACTAAGGTGGAAAGTATACAACAAATATTATTTTGTGCAACAATATATAAATATGTATTTATTATAGCGGGCACTCAAAACTAGGGTGGAAAGATCACCATATAAATATATGCAATAATTTGAAAATATGTTTGGTTTTTCGTGGGCACCAAAACTTTGGTGAAAAGTGTACAACAAATATTATTTTTGTGCAACAATATATAAATATGTTTGTATTATAACGGGCACTCAAAACTAGGGTGGAAAGAACACTATATATATCCAATAATTTGAAGACATATTTTATCAAGGGCACCACAAGCTAATGTGGAAAGTGTACTAAAAATATTAATATTGTGCAACAATATATTTTTGTATAACAGGCACTCAAAACTAATGTGAAAAAACACCACAAATGTGCAAATATCTAAAAATATGTTTAGTCTATTATAGGCACTGTTAAGCTGATGTGGAAAAAGCACTACATATATTATTTTTTCAATAATGAATTGGCGATATATTTGTATATAACAGGCATTCAAAATTGTTGTGCGAAAACACTACAGAAATTGTTTTTCGTAATAATATATAATTATGTTTATATTATTATTACAGGCACTTAATATTGGGTGGAAAAAGTACTACAATGATTATTTTGGGCGCTAAATATCAACTAAAATATATTTTAACCGTACACTAATCCTATCATTTACAAGTATTAATTTAATATGTAACGACCATTATTGTCATTGAAATACGACGATATTTGGTGCCCCATATTCTTAAGATAAGCGAAATAATTATTACACGCACACACACACATAATTGTAATCAATTTTTTTTTTTTAATAAAACATATCTCTAATAAAATAATGGAATCATACCGTGAGTATTTTTTAACGTGAAACATTGGGGTTGTCATATCCATGATTACGACTTGACATTTGATTGACAGCAATGTATTTGCCCGTTCCATTTAAAATGAAACATAGGAAACGAATTTGATATTTGATAAGCAGTCAATAGAGGTTAATTTTGTTTAAATAATTCTGCATTCTAAACTAAAATTAGTTGTAGAAAAAATATAGTGTGCACCTTGTGCCCGAGTGGTTTTCTGACTCGGCTAAATTTCTAACAATATTTAAATATAATACTTCTGTCAAATTCATTCCCCATGTGTCATTTCAAACGAGACAGACAAATACATTGCTGTCAATCAAATGTCAAATCATAACTTGAAGGAAAATTCAACGGTTATCTGTCATATTGACAAGATGTCTTTAGAGGTTAATTTTGTTTAAATAATTATACCTGTTTTCTAAAAATTAAATTTAGATGTAGAAAAAATACTGTGTGCACCTTGTGCCCGAAATATGTTTAGTGCTCTCGAGTGGTTTTCTGGCTCCGCTAAATTTCTTACAATATTTAAATAAATACTTCTGTCAGATTCGTTCCCTATGTTTCATTTTAAATGGAACGGGCAAAAACATTGCTGTCAATCAAATATCAAGTCGTAACCATGGATATGACACGTTAAAAAATACTCACGGTATTTATAAACGCATTGTTTTAATAAATGGAATAGTATTCGAAGTTATATTAATATTAATAACAAATAAAGATAACTTTATAATATTTATCTATTATTTATTTTAGATTAGTACCTATTGCAATTATTTCGTTGATCACCTTACTGAACAATTATAAAAAATTTGTAACGCGCGCACTAAAAATGTCAATTTAACCAACGATTTATTCGTCAAATAGTTGCTACCTGACGTTGGTGAAACAAAAATATGCTATTTTATTCGACTGATGAATAAAATTCAGAAAAGTATACAATAATGGCAGGGCAAATCGAACAACAGTTACAGGCAAAAATATTTCTGACGATCCCAGAACTAGTTTTAATATCGTCCAGAGACAAATGAAACGTGGTGTTAAAAGACTGCATCGCATTGAAGATATTGGTCCCCTACAGTGTTGTAAAATTAGATTTTTTATTTCCTTAATTTATAGGAATAATCCCTTATGTCAACGGTTCAATAAAAAAAATCTTTGTATACGAATAGAGGAACCGGGGATCGTATGTCAATAATTTGTACAATATATGCAAGTATATTTGTTTATACGTAAATCAAATATATTTTTAAACATCAAAATTAAATAGGAAATATTTTTTATAGGGTCACTGACCTATTTACGTTGATAAACAGTGGCTAAGACAATCTGGAGTCTTCATAAAAAGTCCACAGCACTTTCAACACAAAAATAAATAGTTTTACATATGTAATATTGTGTATACATATATTACAACGGCTTTACACTATTATTACACGTATTTTACAAGAGATTTACAATTATTTTCACTGAAAAACAGTCCGAACAACTTACACATTTGCCGTTTCGTCTACTACTGAGAAACTAAGTAAGAACAAGTTTAAACAACAAAATACCAACGATTAATGATAGTTTAATTTGTAGTGTATTATGATAGATGTCTCTATGGGTTTATGTTAAGCTTATGGACATCATTTTTGATAGAATTAAAGCTGGTATTACTAATAAAGCACAATACCTCTTGCCATTTTCATATTAGGCTATACAGGGTGCTAAAATATGAGTGTCACAAATTATGAGGGCATATAGTACTGACCAAAATGAGTAAAAAAAAAGTTTAATTAACATGGGTCCGATCTTCAATAGTTTCCGAGATATAAAGCAATGAAAAATGAGTCAATATCTCTTTTAGTTTTCAAGATATTGACATTTATTTCCTATTTTTTTAATCACCATAAAATTTACCATAATATAATATCTTTTAATATAATTATAGTTTGTCTTAAGGGAAATTTTAGAGGCAAATTAAAAATCAATATCTTTTCTAGTTTTTGAAAAATTAACTAAAAATGGGAAAAAGGGATGGTGTAATTGCACTGGGTGGATTCAGACGTATTCAGGACAAAGTGTTGCTTTGAGGAATTACTGGCGTTCGCCAAATATATCCCGAAAAGAATTTTCACTTCAGATATGCTAATAACTTCAATTAAAGTCTGGATTGTATATTTTCCAGCAATCGGCTCTTTTCAGAGCCACCAAATACAATAGCTGTTACATCCGAATTAAGGTACATATATTTTAAAATCAAATAAAACTACGTTAAATTCTGAGTATTTAGCTGCGTTGGAGACGTACCTATGTCTTTCAGTTTCGGAGATATTGAATTATGAAAATTATCAGCTTTGAAGGAAGTCAAATTAAATACATAGAAGTTTTATACCAAATAAAACTACATTGAATTCTGAGTATTTCACTGCGTCGGAGAGGTCTCTATGTCTTTTAGTTTCGGAAATATTGAATTTTGCAAATTTTCTGACTTTTGAAGGACCTAATGATATACATAGCAGTTATTCAAATTAAGGTTTATATATTTTAATACCAATTAACACTACATTAAATTCTAAGTATTTTACTGCGTCGGAGACGTCTCTATGTCTTTTAATATCTGAGATATTGAATTTTGAAAATTTTATGGGTTTTTGAATACATGGGATATACGCATAACATACAATTATTAATTTTATACATATAAAAAAATATTAATCAAACAAAACATGTCTTATCTTATGGAGAATTTTACGGGGAATTCAATGCCGCAAAGTAGACATCGATATCACTTTTAGTTTACGAAATATTACATTTTTTAAAAAATATTGTTACTTATAGTCGTTTAGCTAATCGAACGGCTAAGAAATATCCTCCAATTTTTAAAAATGAATATTTGGGCACATAGTAAATACTTAATAAATGAAATATTTTTTCTCTTATGGAGAATTTTGCGAGGAATCTAATGCCGCACGGTACAAGTTGATATCTTTTTCAGTTTTCGAGATATTTACATTTATTTTAATTTCTTTTAATCGCTATGAAATTTACTTTAAAAAAAAATATTTTCCAATAAAATTGCAGTTAATCTTATAGGAAATTTTCCTAGGAATTCAATTCTGCAATGTATAAATTAATATCTTTCTTAGTTTTATAGTAATAACTTCAATTAAAGTCTGGATTGTATATTTTCCAGCAATCGGCTCTTTTCAGAGCTACCAAATACAATAGCTGTTACATCCGAATTAAGGTACATATATTTTAAAATCAAATAAAACTACATTCAAATCTGAGTATTTTACTGCATTGGAGAGATCTCTATGTCTTTTAGTTTCGGAGATAATGAATTTTTAAATTTTTCTGAATTTTGAAGGACCGAATGGAATACATAGCAATTATTCAAATTAAGGTTCATATATTTTATTACCAAATAAAACTACATTAAAATCTAAGTATTTTACTGCGTTGGAGAGGTCTCTATGTCTTTTAGTTTCGGAGATATTGAATTTTAAAATTTTTCTGAATTTTAAGGACCAAATGGAATACATAGCAATTATTCAAATTAAGGTTCATATATTTTAATACCAAATAAAACTACATTAAAATCTAAGTATTTTACTGCGTTGGAGAGGTCTCTATGTCTTTTAGTTTCGGAGATATTGAATTTTAAAATTTTTCTGAATTTTAAGGACCAAATGGAATACATAGCAATTATTCAAATTAAGGTTCATATATTTTAATACCAAATAAAACTACATTAAAATCTAAGTATTTTACTGCGTTGGAGAGATCTCTATGTCTTTTAGTTTCTTAGATATTGAATTTTGAAAAGTTTATGAGTTTTCAAGCATAGTGCAAAGTACACGGGATATACGCATAAGATATTATTATTAATTTTGTACATATAAAAAAATATTAAACAAACAAAACATATCCTATCTTATGGAGAATTTTACGAGGAATACAATTCTGCAGTGTTTAAATTAATATCTTTCATAGTTTTTGAAAAATTAAATAAAAATTATCAATTAATAGTTGCTAAGGAGTGGGGGAAGCCAGCAGCCAATCAGCGTCAAGCAGAAATTTGTCAATTTAGATATGGTATATAAGCGGGGTAAAAATCAAAAATAGGTCATTGAACGTAGTGTTTTCAATACAAGTGATCCTTTGTTCCTGTTACGTCTGAATTCATCTTGTGCAGTTATGCTGTGGGTTATTGGATATTGTTTATTACTTAGCATGTCCTTTGCATTGGGGCCAACGTTGGAACACGGTGCACAGCCATAGGCCTCCATGGGCACCCCCCCTCGTCCTCGTACTTGGCAGACGGAACCCATGTGCCTATGCCGGTGTTGTCGGGAATGCTGGAGTTCGTTTGGGGACGTAGGCTTTCAGTCGACGTCGTGATATCACCATATACCTATTACCTAGGTGATAAGTATATAGTGAGTATCACGGCGCCTCGTCTAGGCGTGAAATCTCTGACTCCTGCTCGTGTATAGGCGAGACCAACCCAAAAGGGCGGGAATCATCGGCACAGATTCCACCGTTTTTTATATTAGAGTCACTTAGATTTGCGAACAACACGTGTTGTTCTTAGATTCAGGATGGGAATTAGGGATGGTGTAATTGCCCTGGATGGATTCAGACGTATTCAGGACAAAGTGTTGCTTTGAGGAATTACTGGCGTTCGCCAAATATATCCCGAAAAGAATTTTCACTTCAGATATGCTAATAACTTCAATTAAAGTCTGGATTGTATATTTTCCAGCAATCGGCTCTTTTCAGAGCTACCAAATACAATAGCTGTTACATCCGAATTAAGGAACATATATTTTAAAATCAAATAAAACTACATTCAAATCTGAGTATTTTACTGCGTTGGAGAAATCTCTATGTCTTTTAGTTTCGGAGATATTGAATTTTTAAATTTTTCTGAATTTTGAAGGACCGAATGGAATACATAGCAGTTATCAAAATTAAGGTTCATATATTTTAATACCAAATAAAACTACATTAAAATCTGAGTATTTCACTGCGTCGGAGAGCTCTCCATGTCTTTTAGTTTCGGAGATATTGAATTTTGAAAATTTTCTGTATTTTGTAGGACCAAATTGAATGCATAGCAGTTATTCAAATTATAGTTGTTATATTTTAATACCAAATAAAACTACATCAAAATCTGACTATTTTACTGCGTTGGAGAGGTGTCTACGTCTTTTAGTTTCGGAGATATTGAATTTTTAAATTTTTCTGAATTTTGAAGGACCGAATGGAATACATAGCAATTATTCAAATATAGGTTCATTTTTTTTATTACCAAATAAAACTACATTAAAATCTGAGTATTTTACTGCGTTGGAGAGATCTCTACGTCTGTTAGTTCCGGAGATATTGAATTTTTAAATTTTTCTGAATTTTGAAGGACCAAATGGAATACATAGCAATTATTCAAATTCAGGTTCATATATTTTATTACCAAATAAAACTACATTAAAATCTCAGTATTTTACTGCGTTGGAGAGATCTCTACGTCTTTTAGTTTCGGAGATATTGAATTTTTAAATTTTTCTGAATTTTGAAGGACCAAATGGAATACATAGCAATTGTTCAAATTAAGGTTCATATATTTTATTACCAAATAAAACTACATTAAAATCTGAGTATTCTACTGCGTTGGAGAGATCTCTACGTCTCTTAGTTCCGGAGATATTGAATTTTTAAATTTTTCTGAATTTTGAAGGACCAATTGGAATACATAGCAATTATTCAAATTAAGGTTCATATATTTTAATACCAAATAAAACTACATTAAAATCTGAGTATTTTACTGCGTTGGAGAGATCTCTATGTCTTTTAGTTTCGGAGATATTGAATTTTTAAATTTTTCTGAATTTTGAAGGACCAAATGGAATACATAGCAATTATTCAAATTCAGGTTCATATATTTTATTACCAAATAAAACTACATTAAAATCTGAGTATTTTACTGCGTTGGAGAGATCTCTACGTCTTTTAGTTTCGGAGATATTGAATTTTTAAATTTTTCTGAATTTTGAAGGACCGAATGGAATACATAGCAATTATTCAAATATAGGTTCATTTTTTTTATTACCAAATAAAACTACATTAAAATCTGAGTATTTTACTGCGTTGGAGAGATCTCTACGTCTGTTAGTTCCGGAGATATTGAATTTTTAAATTTTTCTGAATTTTGAAGGACCAAATGGAATACATAGCAATTATTCAAATTCAGGTTCATATATTTTATTACCAAATAAAACTACATTAAAATCTCAGTATTTTACTGCGTTGGAGAGATCTCTACGTCTTTTAGTTTCGGAGATATTGAATTTTTAAATTTTTCTGAATTTTGAAGGACCAAATGGAATACATAGCAATTGTTCAAATTAAGGTTCATATATTTTATTACCAAATAAAACTACATTAAAATCTGAGTATTCTACTGCGTTGGAGAGATCTCTACGTCTCTTAGTTCCGGAGATATTGAATTTTTAAATTTTTCTGAATTTTGAAGGACCAATTGGAATACATAGCAATTATTCAAATTAAGGTTCATATATTTTAATACCAAATAAAACTACATTAAAATCTGAGTATTTTACTGCGTTGGAGAGATCTCTATGTCTTTTAGTTTCGGAGATATTGAATTTTTAAATTTTTCTGAATTTTGAAGGACCAAATGGAATACATAGCAATTATTCAAATTCAGGTTCATATATTTTATTACCAAATAAAACTACATTAAAATCTGAGTATTTTACTGCGTTGGAGAGATCTCTACGTCTTTTAGTTTCGGAGATATTGAATTTTTAAATTTTTCTGAATTTTGAAGGACCAAATGGAATACATAGCAATTATTCAAATTAAGGTTCATATATTTTAATACCAAATAAAACTACATTAAAATCTAAGTATTTTACTGCGTTGGAGAGATCTCTACGTCTTTTAGTTTCGGAGATATTGAATTTTTAAATTTTTCTGAATTTTGAAGGACCAATTGGAATACATAGCAATTATTCAAATTAAGGTTCATATATTTTAATACCAAATAAAACTACATTAAAATCTGAGTATTTTACTGCGTTGGAGAGATCTCTACGTCTTTTAGTTTCGGAGATATTGAATTTTTAAATTTTTCTGAATTTTGAAGGAGCAAATGGAATACATAGCAATTATTCAAATTAAGGTTCATATATTTTATTACCAAATAAAACTACATTAAAATCTGAGTATTTTACTGCGTTGGAGAGGTCTCTATGTCTTTTAGTTTCGGAGATATTGAATTTTAAAATTTTTCTGAATTTTAAGGACCAAATGGAATACATAGCAATTATTCAAATTAAGGTTCATATATTTTAATACCAAATAAAACTACATTAAAATCTAAGTATTTTACTGCGTTGGAGAGATCTCTATGTCTTTTAGTTTCTTAGATATTGAATTTTGAAAAGTTTATGAGTTTTCAAGCATAGTGCAAAGTACACGGGATATACGCATAAGATATTATTATTAATTTTGTACATATAAAAAAATATTAAACAAACAAAACATATCCTATCTTATGGAGAATTTTACGAGGAATTCAATTCTGCAGTGTTTAAATTAATATCTTTCATAGTTTTTGAAAAATTAAATAAAAATTATCAATTAATAGTTGCTAAGGAGTGGGGGAAGCCAGCAGCCAATCAGCGTCAAGCAGAAATTTGTCAATTTAGATATGGTATATAAGCGGGGTAAAAATCAAAAATAGGTCATTGAACGTAGTGATTTCAATACAAGTGATCCTTTGTTCCTGTTACGTCTGAATTCATCTTGTGCAGTTATGCTGTGGGTTATTGGATATTGTTTATTACTTAGCATGTCCTTTGCATTGGGGCCAACGTTGGAACACGGTGCACAGCCATAGGCCTCCATGGGCACCCCCCCTCGTCCTCGTACTTGGCAGACGGAACCCATGTGCCTATGCCGGTGTTGTCGGGAATGCTGGAGTTCGTTTGGGGACGTAGGCTTTCAGTCGACGTCGTGATATCACCATATACCTATTACCTAGGTGATAAGTATATAGTGAGTATCACGGCGCCTCGTCTAGGCGTGAAATCTCTGACTCCTGCTCGTGTATAGGCGAGACCAACCCAAAAGGGCGGGAATCATCGGCACAGATTCCACCGTTTTTTATATTAGAGTCACTTAGATTTGCGAACAACACGTGTTGTTCTTAGATTCAGGATGGGAATTAGGGATGGTGTAATTGCCCTGGATGGATTCAGACGTATTCAGGACAAAGTGTTGCTTTGAGGAATTACTGGCGTTCGCCAAATATATCCCGAAAAGAATTTTCACTTCAGATATGCTAATAACTTCAATTAAAGTCTGGATTGTATATTTTCCAGCAATCGGCTCTTTTCAGAGCTACCAAATACAATAGCTGTTACATCCGAATTAAGGAACATATATTTTAAAATCAAATAAAACTACATTCAAATCTGAGTATTTTACTGCGTTGGAGAGATCTCTATGTCTTTTAGTTTCGGAGATATTGAATTTTTAAATTTTTCTGAATTTTGAAGGACCGAATGGAATACATAGCAGTTATCAAAATTAAGGTTCATATATTTTAATACCAAATAAAACTACATTAAAATCTGAGTATTTCACTGCGTCGGAGAGCTCTCCATGTCTTTTAGTTTCGGAGATATTGAATTTTGAAAATTTTCTGAATTTTGTAGGACCAAATTGAATGCATAGCAGTTATTCAAATTATAGTTGTTATATTTTAATACCAAATAAAACTACATCAAAATCTGACTATTTTACTGCGTTGGAGAGGTGTCTACGTCTTTTAGTTTCGGAGATATTGAATTTTTAAATTTTTCTGAATTTTGAAGGACCGAATGGAATACATAGCAATTATTCAAATATAGGTTTATATATTTTATTACCAAATAAAACTACATTAAAATCTGAGTATTTTACTGCGTTGGAGAGATCTCTACGTCTGTTAGTTCCGGAGATATTGAATTTTTAAATTTTTCTGAATTTTGAAGGACCGAATGGAATACATAGGAATTATTCAAATTAAGGTTCATATATTTTAATACCAAATAAAACTACATTAAAATCTGAGTATTTTACTGCGTTGGAGAGATCTCTATGTCTTTTAGTTTCGGAGATATTGAATTTTTAAAGTTTTCTGAATTTTGAAGGACCAAATGGAATACATAGCAATTATTCAAATTAAGGTTCATATATTTTAATACCAAATAAAACTACATTAAAATCTAAGTATTTTACTGCGTTGGAGAGATCTCTACGTCTTTTAGTTTCGGAGATATTGAATTCTTAAATTTTTCTGAATTTTGAAGGACCAATTGGAATACATAGCAATTATTCAAATTAAGGTTCATATATTTTATTACCAAATAAAACTACATTAAAATCTCAGTATTTTACTGCGTTGGAGAGATCTCTACGTCTTTTAGTTTCGGAGATATTGAATTTTGAAAATTTTCTGAATTTTGAAGGACCAATTGGAATACATAGCAGTTATTCAAATTAAGGTTGATATATTTTAATACCAAATTAAGCTACATTAAAATCTGAGTATTTTACTGCGTTGGAGAGTTCTCTACGTCTTTTAGTTTCGGAGATATTGAATTTTGAAAATTTTCTGAATTTTGAATGACCAATTGGAATACATAGTAGTTATTCAAATTAAGGTTGATATATTTTAATACCAAATTAAGCTACATTAAAATCTGAGTATTTTACTGCGTTGGAGAGATCTCTACGTCTTTTAGTTTCGGAGATATTGAATTTTTAAATTTTTCTGAATTTTGAAGGACCAAATGGAATACATAGCAATTATTCAAATTAAGGTTCATATATTTTAATACCAAATAAAACTACATTAAAATCTAAGTATTTTACTGCGTTGGAGAGATCTCTACGTCTTTTAGTTTCGGAGATATTGAATTTTTAAATTTTTCTGAATTTTGAAGGACCAATTGGAATACATAGCAATTATTCAAATTAAGGTTCATATATTTTAATACCAAATAAAACTACATTAAAATCTGAGTATTTTACTGCGTTGGAGAGATCTCTACGTCTTTTAGTTTCGGAGATATTGAATTTTTAAATTTTTCTGAATTTTGAAGGACCAAATGGAATACATAGCAATTATTCAAATTAAGGTTCATATATTTTATTACCAAATAAAACTACATTAAAATCTGAGTATTTTATTGCGTTGGAGAGGCATCTATGTCTTTTAGTTTCGGAGATATTGAATTTTTAAATTTTTCCGAATTTTGAAGGACCAAATGGAATACATAGCAATTATTCAAATTAAGGTTCATATATTTTATTACCAAATAAAACTACATTAAAATCTGAGTATTTTACTGCGTTGGAGAGATCTCTACGTCTTTTAGTTTCGGAGATATTGAATTTTAAAATGTTTCTGAATTTTGCAGGACCAAATGGAATACATAGCAATTATTCAAATTAAGGTTCATATATTTTATTACCAAATAAAACTACATTAAAATCTCAGTATTTTACTGCGTTGGAGAGATCTCTACGTCTTTTAGTTTCGGAGATATTGAATTTTTAAATTTTTCTGAATTTTGAAGGACCAAATGGAATACATAGCAATTGTTCAAATTAAGGTTCATATATTTTATTACCAAATAAAACTACATTAAAATCTCAGTATTTTACTGCGTTGGAGAGATCTCTACGTCTTTTAGTTTCGGAGATATTGAATTTTTAAATTTTTCTGAATTTTGAAGGACCAAATGGAATACATAGCAATTGTTCAAATTAAGGTTCATATATTTTATTACCAAATAAAACTACATTAAAATCTGAGTATTCTACTGCGTTGGAGAGGTCTCTATGTCTTTTAGTTTCGGAGATATTGAATTTTGAAAATTTTCTGAATTTTGAAGGACCAATTGGAATACATAGCAGTTATTCAAATTAAGGTTGATATATTTTAATACCAAATTAAGCTACATTAAAATCTGAGTATTTTACTGCGTTGGAGAGTTCTCTACGTCTTTTAGTTTCGGAGATATTGAATTTTGAAAATTTTCTGAATTTTGAATGACCAATTGGAATACATAGCAGTTATTCAAATTAAGGTTGATATATTTTAATACCAAATTAAGCTACATTAAAATCTGAGTATTTTACTGCGTTGGAGAGATCTCTACGTCTTTTAGTTTCGGAGATATTGAATTTTTAAATTTTTCTGAATTTTGAAGGACCAAATGGAATACATAGCAATTATTCAAATTAAGGTTCATATATTTTAATACCAAATAAAACTACATTAAAATCTAAGTATTTTACTGCGTTGGAGAGATCTCTACGTCTTTTAGTTTCGGAGATATTGAATTTTTAAATTTTTCTGAATTTTGATGGACCAATTGGAATACATAGCAATTATTCAAATTAAGGTTCATATATTTTATTACCAAATAAAACTACATTAAAATCTCAGTATTTTACTGCGTTGGAGAGATCTCTACGTCTTTTAGTTTCGGAGATATTGAATTTTGAAAATTTTCTGAATTTTGAATGACCAATTGGAATACATAGCAGTTATTCAAATTAAGGTTGATATATTTTAATACCAAATTAAGCTACATTAAAATCTGAGTATTTTACTGCGTTGGAGAGATCTCTACGTCTTTTAGTTTCGGAGATATTGAATTTTTAAATTTTTCTGAATTTTGAAGGACCAAATGGAATACATAGCAATTATTCAAATTAAGGTTCATATATTTTATTACCAAATAAAACTACATTAAAATCTGAGTATTTTACTGCGTTGGAGAGGTCTCTATGTCTTTTAGTTTCGGAGATATTGAATTTTAAAATTTTTCTGAATTTTAAGGACCAAATGGAATACATAGCAATTATTCAAATTAAGGTTCATATATTTTAATACCAAATAAAACTACATTAAAATCTAAGTATTTTACTGCGTTGGAGAGATCTCTATGTCTTTTAGTTTCTTAGATATTGAATTTTGAAAAGTTTATGAGTTTTCAAGCATAGTGCAAAGTACACGGGATATACGCATAAGATATTATTATTAATTTTGTACATATAAAAAAATATTAAACAAACAAAACATATCCTATCTAATGGAGAATTTTACGAGGAATTCAATTCTGCAGTGTTTAAATTAATATCTTTCATAGTTTTTGAAAAATTAAATAAAAATTATCAATTAATAGTTACTAAGGAGTGGGGGAAGCCAGCAGCCAATCAGCGTCAAGCAGAAATTTGTCAATTTAGATATGGTATATAAGCGGGGTAAAAATCAAAAATAGGTCATTGAACGTAGTGATTTCAATATAAGTGATCCTTTGTTCCTGTTACGTCTGAATTCATCTTGTGCAGTTATGCTGTGGGTTATTGGATATTGTTTATTACTTAGCATGTCCTTTGCATTGGGGCCAACGTTGGAACACGGTGCACAGCCATAGGCCTCCATGGGCACCCCCCCTCGTCCTCGTACTTGGCAGACGGAACCCATGTGCCTATGCCGGTGTTGTCGGGAATGCTGGAGTTCGTTTGGGGACGTAGGCTTTCAGTCGACGTCGTGATATCACCATATACCTATTACCTAGGTGATAAGTATATAGTGAGTATCACGGCGCCTCGTCTAGGCGTGAAATCTCTGACTCCTGCTCGTGTATAGGCGAGACCAACCCAAAAGGGCGGGAATCATCGGCACAGATTCCACCGTTTTTTATATTAGAGTCACTTAGATTTGCGAACAACACGTGTTGTTCTTAGATTCAGGATGGGAATTAGGGATGGTGTAATTGCCCTGGATGGATTCAGACGTATTCAGGACAAAGTGTTGCTTTGAGGAATTACTGGCGTTCGCCAAATATATCCCGAAAAGAATTTTCACTTCAGATATGCTAATAACTTCAATTAAAGTCTGGATTGTATATTTTCCAGCAATCGGCTCTTTTCAGAGCTACCAAATACAATAGCTGTTACATCCGAATTAAGGAACATATATTTTAAAATCAAATAAAACTACATTCAAATCTGAGTATTTTACTGCGTTGGAGAGATCTCTATGTCTTTTAGTTTCGGAGATATTGAATTTTTAAATTTTTCTGAATTTTGAAGGACCGAATGGAATACATAGCAGTTATCAAAATTAAGGTTCATATATTTTAATACCAAATAAAACTACATTAAAATCTGAGTATTTCACTGCGTCGGAGAGCTCTCCATGTCTTTTAGTTTCGGAGATATTGAATTTTGAAAATTTTCTGAATTTTGTAGGACCAAATTGAATGCATAGCAGTTATTCAAATTATAGTTGTTATATTTTAATACCAAATAAAACTACATCAAAATCTGACTATTTTACTGCGTTGGAGAGGTGTCTACGTCTTTTAGTTTCGGAGATATTGAATTTTTAAATTTTTCTGAATTTTGAAGGACCGAATGGAATACATAGCAATTATTCAAATATAGGTTCATATATTTTATTACCAAATAAAACTACATTAAAATCTGAGTATTTTACTGCGTTGGAGAGATCTCTACGTCTGTTAGTTCCGGAGATATTGAATTTTTAAATTTTTCTGAATTTTGAAGGACCAAATGGAATACATAGCAATTATTCAAATTCAGGTTCATATATTTTATTACCAAATAAAACTACATTAAAATCTCAGTATTTTACTGCGTTGGAGAGATCTCTACGTCTTTTAGTTTCGGAGATATTGAATTTTTAAATTTTTCTGAATTTTGAAGGACCAAATGGAATACATAGCAATTGTTCAAATTAAGGTTCATATATTTTATTACCAAATAAAACTACATTAAAATCCGAGTATTCTACTGCGTTGGAGAGATCTCTACGTCTCTTAGTTCCGGAGATATTGAATTTTTAAATTTTTCTGAATTTTGAAGGACCAATTGGAATACATAGCAATTATTCAAATTAAGGTTCATATATTTTAATACCAAATAAAACTACATTAAAATCTGAGTATTTTACTGCGTTGGAGAGATCTCTATGTCTTTTAGTTTCGGAGATATTGAATTTTTAAATTTTTCTGAATTTTGAAGGACCAAATGGAATACATAGCAATTATTCAAATTCAGGTTCATATATTTTATTACCAAATAAAACTACATTAAAATCTCAGTATTTTACTGCGTTGGAGAGATCTCTACGTCTTTTAGTTTCGGAGATATTGAATTTTTAAATTTATCTGAATTTTGAAGGACCAAATGGAATACATAGCAATTGTTCAAATTAAGGTTCATATATTTTATTACCAAATAAAACTACATTAAAATCTGAGTATTCTACTGCGTTGGAGAGGTCTCTATGTCTTTTAGTTTCGGAGATATTGAATTTTGAAAATTTTCTGAATTTTGAAGGACCAATTGGAATACATAGCAGTTATTCAAATTAAGGTTGATATATTTTAATACCAAATTAAGCTACATTAAAATCTGAGTATTTTACTGCGTTGGAGAGATCTCTACGTCTTTTAGTTTCGGAGATATTGAATTTTTAAATTTTTCTGAATTTTGAAGGACCAATTGGAATACATAGCAATTATTCAAATTAAGGTTCATATATTTTAATACCAAATAAAACTACATTAAAATCTGAGTATTTTACTGCGTTGGAGAGATCTCTACGTCTTTTAGTTTCGGAGATATTGAATTTTTAAATTTTTCTGAATTTTGAAGGAGCAAATGGAATACATAGCAATTATTCAAATTAAGGTTCATATATTTTATTACCAAATAAAACTACATTAAAATCTGAGTATTTTACTGCGTTGGAGAGGTCTCTATGTCTTTTAGTTTCGGAGATATTGAATTTTAAAATTTTTCTGAATTTTAAGGACCAAATGGAATACATAGCAATTATTCAAATTAAGGTTCATATATTTTAATACCAAATAAAACTACATTAAAATCTAAGTATTTTACTGCGTTGGAGAGATCTCTATGTCTTTTAGTTTCTTAGATATTGAATTTTGAAAAGTTTATGAGTTTTCAAGCATAGTGCAAAGTACACGGGATATACGCATAAGATATTATTATTAATTTTGTACATATAAAAAAATATTAAACAAACAAAACATATCCTATCTTATGGAGAATTTTACGAGGAATTCAATTCTGCAGTGTTTAAATTAATATCTTTCATAGTTTTTGAAAAATTAAATAAAAATTATCAATTAATAGTTGCTAAGGAGTGGGGGAAGCCAGCAGCCAATCAGCGTCAAGCAGAAATTTGTCAATTTAGATATGGTATATAAGCGGGGTAAAAATCAAAAATAGGTCATTGAACGTAGTGATTTCAATACAAGTGATCCTTTGTTCCTGTTACGTCTGAATTCATCTTGTGCAGTTATGCTGTGGGTTATTGGATATTGTTTATTACTTAGCATGTCCTTTGCATTGGGGCCAACGTTGGAACACGGTGCACAGCCATAGGCCTCCATGGGCACCCCCCCTCGTCCTCGTACTTGGCAGACGGAACCCATGTGCCTATGCCGGTGTTGTCGGGAATGCTGGAGTTCGTTTGGGGACGTAGGCTTTCAGTCGACGTCGTGATATCACCATATACCTATTACCTAGGTGATAAGTATATAGTGAGTATCACGGCGCCTCGTCTAGGCGTGAAATCTCTGACTCCTGCTCGTGTATAGGCGAGACCAACCCAAAAGGGCGGGAATCATCGGCACAGATTCCACCGTTTTTTATATTAGAGTCACTTAGATTTGCGAACAACACGTGTTGTTCTTAGATTCAGGATGGGAATTAGGGATGGTGTAATTGCCCTGGATGGATTCAGACGTATTCAGGACAAAGTGTTGCTTTGAGGAATTACTGGCGTTCGCCAAATATATCCCGAAAAGAATTTTCACTTCAGATATGCTAATAACTTCAATTAAAGTCTGGATTGTATATTTTCCAGCAATCGGCTCTTTTCAGAGCTACCAAATACAATAGCTGTTACATCCGAATTAAGGAACATATATTTTAAAATCAAATAAAACTACATTCAAATCTGAGTATTTTACTGCGTTGGAGAGATCTCTATGTCTTTTAGTTTCGGAGATATTGAATTTTTAAATTTTTCTGAATTTTGAAGGACCGAATGGAATACATAGCAGTTATCAAAATTAAGGTTCATATATTTTAATACCAAATAAAACTACATTAAAATCTGAGTATTTCACTGCGTCGGAGAGCTCTCCATGTCTTTTAGTTTCGGAGATATTGAATTTTGAAAATTTTCTGAATTTTGTAGGACCAAATTGAATGCATAGCAGTTATTCAAATTATAGTTGTTATATTTTAATACCAAATAAAACTACATCAAAATCTGACTATTTTACTGCGTTGGAGAGGTGTCTACGTCTTTTAGTTTCGGAGATATTGAATTTTTAAATTTTTCTGAATTTTGAAGGACCGAATGGAATACATAGCAATTATTCAAATATAGGTTTATATATTTTATTACCAAATAAAACTACATTAAAATCTGAGTATTTTACTGCGTTGGAGAGATCTCTATGTCTTTTAGTTTCGGAGATATTGAATTTTTAAAGTTTTCTGAATTTTGAAGGACCAAATGGAATACATAGCAATTATTCAAATTAAGGTTCATATATTTTAATACCAAATAAAACTACATTAAAATCTAAGTATTTTACTGCGTTGGAGAGATCTCTACGTCTTTTAGTTTCGGAGATATTGAATTCTTAAATTTTTCTGAATTTTGAAGGACCAATTGGAATACATAGCAATTATTCAAATTAAGGTTCATATATTTTATTACCAAATAAAACTACATTAAAATCTCAGTATTTTACTGCGTTGGAGAGATCTCTACGTCTTTTAGTTTCGGAGATATTGAATTTTGAAAATTTTCTGAATTTTGAAGGACCAATTGGAATACATAGCAGTTATTCAAATTAAGGTTGATATATTTTAATACCAAATTAAGCTACATTAAAATCTGAGTATTTTACTGCGTTGGAGAGTTCTCTACGTCTTTTAGTTTCGGAGATATTGAATTTTGAAAATTTTCTGAATTTTGAATGACCAATTGGAATACATAGCAGTTATTCAAATTAAGGTTGATATATTTTAATACCAAATTAAGCTACATTAAAATCTGAGTATTTTACTGCGTTGGAGAGATCTCTACGTCTTTTAGTTTCGGAGATATTGAATTTTTAAATTTTTCTGAATTTTGAAGGACCAAATGGAATACATAGCAATTATTCAAATTAAGGTTCATATATTTTAATACCAAATAAAACTACATTAAAATCTAAGTATTTTACTGCGTTGGAGAGATCTCTACGTCTTTTAGTTTCGGAGATATTGAATTTTTAAATTTTTCTGAATTTTGAAGGACCAATTGGAATACATAGCAATTATTCAAATTAAGGTTCATATATTTTAATACCAAATAAAACTACATTAAAATCTGAGTATTTTACTGCGTTGGAGAGATCTCTACGTCTTTTAGTTTCGGAGATATTGAATTTTTAAATTTTTCTGAATTTTGAAGGACCAAATGGAATACATAGCAATTATTCAAATTAAGGTTCATATATTTTATTACCAAATAAAACTACATTAAAATCTGAGTATTTTATTGCGTTGGAGAGGCATCTATGTCTTTTAGTTTCGGAGATATTGAATTTTTAAATTTTTCCGAATTTTGAAGGACCAAATGGAATACATAGCAATTATTCAAATTAAGGTTCATATATTTTATTACCAAATAAAACTACATTAAAATCTGAGTATTTTACTGCGTTGGAGAGATCTCTACGTCTTTTAGTTTCGGAGATATTGAATTTTAAAATGTTTCTGAATTTTGCAGGACCAAATGGAATACATAGCAATTATTCAAATTAAGGTTCATATATTTTAATACCAAATAAAACTACATTAAAATCTGAGTATTTTACTGCGTTGGAGAGATCTCTACGTCTTTTAGTTTCGGAGATATTGAATTTTTAAATTTTTCTGAATTTTGAAGGACCAAATGGAATACATAGCAATTATTCAAATTAAGGTTCATATATTTTATTACCAAATAAAACTACATTAAAATCTGAGTATTTTACTGCGTTGGAGAGGTCTCTATGTCTTTTAGTTTCGGAGATATTGAATTTTAAAATTTTTCTGAATTTTAAGGACCAAATGGAATACATAGCAATTATTCAAATTAAGGTTCATATATTTTAATACCAAATAAAACTACATTAAAATCTAAGTATTTTACTGCGTTGGAGAGATCTCTATGTCTTTTAGTTTCTTAGATATTGAATTTTGAAAAGTTTATGAGTTTTCAAGCATAGTGCAAAGTACACGGGATATACGCATAAGATATTATTATTAATTTTGTACATATAAAAAAATATTAAACAAACAAAACATATCCTATCTTATGGAGAATTTTACGAGGAATTCAATTCTGCAGTGTTTAAATTAATATCTTTCATAGTTTTTGAAAAATTAAATAAAAATTATCAATTAATAGTTGCTAAGGAGTGGGGGAAGCCAGCAGCCAATCAGCGTCAAGCAGAAATTTGTCAATTTAGATATGGTATATAAGCGGGGTAAAAATCAAAAATAGGTCATTGAACGTAGTGATTTCAATATAAGTGATCCTTTGTTCCTGTTACGTCTGAATTCATCTTGTGCAGTTATGCTGTGGGTTATTGGATATTGTTTATTACTTAGCATGTCCTTTGCATTGGGGCCAACGTTGGAACACGGTGCACAGCCATAGGCCTCCATGGGCACCCCCCCTCGTCCTCGTACTTGGCAGACGGAACCCATGTGCCTATGCCGGTGTTGTCGGGAATGCTGGAGTTCGTTTGGGGACGTAGGCTTTCAGTCGACGTCGTGATATCACCATATACCTATTACCTAGGTGATAAGTATATAGTGAGTATCACGGCGCCTCGTCTAGGCGTGAAATCTCTGACTCCTGCTCGTGTATAGGCGAGACCAACCCAAAAGGGCGGGAATCATCGGCACAGATTCCACCGTTTTTTATATTAGAGTCACTTAGATTTGCGAACAACACGTGTTGTTCTTAGATTCAGGATGGGAATTAGGGATGGTGTAATTGCCCTGGATGGATTCAGACGTATTCAGGACAAAGTGTTGCTTTGAGGAATTACTGGCGTTCGCCAAATATATCCCGAAAAGAATTTTCACTTCAGATATGCTAATAACTTCAATTAAAGTCTGGATTGTATATTTTCCAGCAATCGGCTCTTTTCAGAGCTACCAAATACAATAGCTGTTACATCCGAATTAAGGAACATATATTTTAAAATCAAATAAAACTACATTCAAATCTGAGTATTTTACTGCGTTGGAGAGATCTCTATGTCTTTTAGTTTCGGAGATATTGAATTTTTAAATTTTTCTGAATTTTGAAGGACCGAATGGAATACATAGCAGTTATCAAAATTAAGGTTCATGTATTTTAATACCAAATAAAACTACATTAAAATCTGAGTATTTCACTGCGTCGGAGAGCTCTCCATGTCTTTTAGTTTCGGAGATATTGAATTTTGAAAATTTTCTGAATTTTGTAGGACCAAATTGAATGCATAGCAGTTATTCAAATTAAGGTTGATATATTTTAATACCAAATTAAGCTACATTAAAATCTGAGTATTTTACTGCGTTGGAGAGATCTCTACGTCTTTTAGTTTCGGAGATATTGAATTTTTAAATTTTTCTGAATTTTGAAGGACCAAATGGAATACATAGCAATTATTCAAATTAAGGTTCATATATTTTAATACCAAATAAAACTACATTAAAATCTAAGTATTTTACTGCGTTGGAGAGATCTCTACGTCTTTTAGTTTCGGAGATATTGAATTTTTAAATTTTTCTGAATTTTGAAGGACCAATTGGAATACATAGCAATTATTCAAATTAAGGTTCATATATTTTAATACCAAATAAAACTACATTAAAATCTGAGTATTTTACTGCGTTGGAGAGATCTCTACGTCTTTTAGTTTCGGAGATATTGCATTTTTAAATTTTTCTGAATTTTGAAGAACCAAATGGAATACATAGCAATTATTCAAATTAAGGTTCATATATTTTATTACCAAATAAAACTACATTAAAATCTGAGTATTTTACTGCGTTGGAGAGGTCTCTATGTCTTTTAGTTTCGGAGATATTGAATTTTAAAATTTTTCTGAATTTTAAGGACCAAATGGAATACATAGCAATTATTCAAATTAAGGTTCATATATTTTAATACCAAATAAAACTACATTAAAATCTAAGTATTTTACTGCGTTGGAGAGATCTCTATGTCTTTTAGTTTCTTAGATATTGAATTTTGAAAAGTTTATGAGTTTTCAAGCATAGTGCAGAGTACACGGAATATACGCATAAGATATTATTATTAATTTTGTACATATAAAAAAATATTAAACAAACAAAACATATCCTATCTTATGGAGAATTTTACGAGGAATTCAATTCTGGAGTGTTTAAATTAATATCTTTCATAGTTTTTGAAAAATTAAATAAAAATTATCAATTAATAGTTGCTAAGGAGTGGGGGAAGCCAGCAGCCAATCAGCGTCAAGCAGAAATTTGTCAATTTAGATATGGTATATAAGCGGGGTAAAAATCAAAAATAGGTCATTGAACGTAGTGATTTCAATACAAGTGATCCTTTGTTCCTGTTACGTCTGAATTCATCTTGTGCAGTTATGCTGTGGGTTATTGGATATTGTTTATTACTTAGCATGTCCTTTGCATTGGGGCCAACGTTGGAACACGGTGCACAGCCATAGGCCTCCATGGGCACCCCCCCTCGTCCTCGTACTTGGCAGACGGAACCCATGTGCCTATGCCGGTGTTGTCGGGAATGCTGGAGTTCGTTTGGGGACGTAGGCTTTCAGTCGACGTCGTGATATCACCATATACCTATTACCTAGGTGATAAGTATATAGTGAGTATCACGGCGCCTCGTCTAGGCGTGAAATCTCTGACTCCTGCTCGTGTATAGGCGAGACCAACCCAAAAGGGCGGGAATCATCGGCACAGATTCCACCGTTTTTTATATTAGAGTCACTTAGATTTGCGAACAACACGTGTTGTTCTTAGATTCAGGATGGGAATTAGGGATGGTGTAATTGCCCTGGATGGATTCAGACGTATTCAGGACAAAGTGTTGCTTTGAGGAATTACTGGCGTTCGCCAAATATATCCCGAAAAGAATTTTCACTTCAGATATGCTAATAACTTCAATTAAAGTCTGGATTGTATATTTTCCAGCAATCGGCTCTTTTCAGAGCTACCAAATACAATAGCTGTTACATCCGAATTAAGGAACATATATTTTAAAATCAAATAAAACTACATTCAAATCTGAGTATTTTACTGCGTTGGAGAGATCTCTATGTCTTTTAGTTTCGGAGATATTGAATTTTTAAATTTTTCTGAATTTTGAAGGACCGAATGGAATACATAGCAGTTATCAAAATTAAGGTTCATATATTTTAATACCAAATAAAACTACATTAAAATCTGAGTATTTCACTGCGTCGGAGAGCTCTCCATGTCTTTTAGTTTCGGAGATATTGAATTTTGAAAATTTTCTGAATTTTGTAGGACCAAATTGAATGCATAGCAGTTATTCAAATTATAGTTGTTATATTTTAATACCAAATAAAACTACATCAAAATCTGACTATTTTGCTGCGTTGGAGAGGTGTCTACGTCTTTTAGTTTCGGAGATATTAAATTTTTAAATTTTTCTGAATTTTGAAGGACCGAATGGAATACATAACAATTATTCAAATTAAGGTTCATATATTTAATTACCAAATAAAACTACATTTAAATTTGTGTATTTTATAGCGTTGGAGAGATCTCTACGTCTTTTAGTTCCGGAGATATTGAATTTTTAAATTTTTCTGAATTTTGAAGGACCAAATTGAATACATAGCAGTTATTCAAATTAAGGTTGATATATTTTAATACCAAATTAAGCTACATTAAAATCTGAGTATTTTACTGCGTTGGAGAGATCTCTACGTCTTTTAGTTTCGGAGGTATTGAATTTTTAAATTTTTCTGAATTTTGAAGGACCAAATGGAATACATAGCAATTATTCAAATTAAGGTTCATATATTTTATTACAAAATAAAACTACATTATAATCTGAGTATTTTACTGCGTTGGAGAGATCTCTACGTCTGTTAGTTCCGGAGATATTGAATTTTTAAATTTTTCTGAATTTTGAAGGACCGAATGGAATACATAGCAATTATTCAAATTAAGGTTCATATATTTTATTACCAAATAAAACTACATTAAAATCTGAGTATTTTACTGCGTTGGAGAGATCTCTACGTCGTTTAGTTTCGGAGATATTGAATTTTTAAATTTTTCTGAATTTTGAAGGACCGAATGGAATACATAGCAATTATTCAAATTAAGGTTCATATATTTTATTACCAAATAAAACTACATTAAAATCTGAGTATTTTACTGCGTTGGAGAGATCTCTACGTCGTTTAGTTTCGGAGATATTGAATTTTTAAATTTTTCTGAATTTTGAAGGACCGAATGGAATACATAGCAATTATTCAAATTAAGGTTCATATATTTTAATACCAAATTAAGCTACATTAAAATCTGAGTATTTTGCTGCGTTGGAGAGGTCTCCATGTCTTTTAGTTTCGGAGATATTGAATTTTTAAATTTTTCTGAATTTTGAAGGACCAAATGGAATACTTAGCAATTATTCAAATTAAGGTTCATATATTTTATTACCAAATAAAACTACATTAAAATCTGAGTATTTTACTGCGTTGGAGAGATCTCTACGTCTGTTAGTTCCGGAGATATTGAATTTTTAAATTTTTCTGAATTTTGAAGGACCGAATGGAATACATAGCAGTTATTCAAATTAAGGTTGATATATTTTAATACCAAATTAAGCTACATTAAAATCTGAGTATTTTACTGCGTTGGAGAGATCTCTACGTCTTTTAGTTTCGGAGATATTGAGTTTTTAAATTTTTCTGAATTTTGAAGGACCAAATGGAATACATAGCAATTATTCAAATTAAGGTTCATATATTTTAATACCAAATTAAGCTACATTAAAATCTGAGTGTTTTACTGCGTTGGAGAGATCTCTACGTCTGTTAGTTCCGGAGATATTGAATTTTTAAATTTTTCTGAATTTTGAAGGACCGAATGGAATACATAGCAGTTATTCAAATTAAGGTTGATATATTTTAATACCAAATTAAGCTACATTAAAATCTGAGTATTTTACTGCGTTGGAGAGATCTCTACGTCTTTTAGTTTCGGAGATATTGAGTTTTTAAATTTTTCTGTATTTTGAAGGACAAAATGGAATACATAGCAATTATTCAAATTAAGGTTCATATATTTTAATACCAAATAAAACTACATTAAAATCTGAGTATTTTACTGCGTTGGAGAGGTCTCCATGTCTTTTAGTTTCGGAGATATTGAATTTTTAAATTTTTCTGAATTTTGAAGGACCAAATAGAATACGAGCAGTTATTCAAATTAAGGTTGATATATTTTAATACCAATTAACACTACATTAAATTCTAAGTATTTTATTGCGTCGGAGACGTCTCTATGTCTTTTAATATCTGAGATATTGAATTTTGAAAATTTTATGGGTTTTCGAATACATGGGATATACGCATAACGTACAATTATTAATTTTGTACATATAAAAAAATATTAATCAAACAAAACAAGTCTTATCTTATGGAGAATTTTCTGAACTTTGAAGGACCAAATGGAATACATAGCAGTTGTTCAAAGTAAGATTGATATATTTTAATACCAAATAAAACTACATTAAAATCTGAGTATTTCACTGCGTCGGAGATGTCTCCATGTCTTTTAGTTTCGGAGATATTGAATTTTGCAAATTTTCTGACTTTTGAAGGACCTAATGATATACATAGCAGTTAATCAAATTAAGGTTGATATATTTTAATACCAATTAACACTACATTAAATTCTAAGTATTTTACTGCGTCGGAGACGTCTTTATGTCTTTTAATATCTGAGATATTGAATTTTGAAAATTTTATGGGTTTTCGAATACATGGGATATACACATAACATACAATTATTAATTTTGTACATATAAAAAAATATTAATCAAACAAAACAAGTCTTATCTTATGGAGAATTTTACGGGGAATTCAATGCCGCAAAGTAGACATCGATATCTCTTTTAGTTTACGAAATATTACATTTTTTAAAAAATATTGTTACTTATAGTCGTTTAGCTAATCGAACGGCTAAGAAATATCCTCCAATTTTTAAAAATGAATATTTGGGCACATAGTAAATACTTAATAAATGAAATATTTTTTCTCTTATGGAAATTAAGACTGATATAATTTAATACTAAATTAAACTACATTAAAATCTGAGTATTTCACTGCGTCGGAGAGGTCTCCATGTCTTTTAGTTTGTGAGATATTGAATTTTGAAAATTTTCTTAGTTTTGAAAGAAGTCAAATGAAATACATAGCAGTTATTCAAATTAAGGTTCATATATTTTAATACCAAATAAAACTACATTAAAATCTGCGTTGGAGACTTCTCTATGTCTTTTAGTTTCGGAGATATTGAATTTTGAAAATTTTCTGAATTTTGAAGGACCAAATGACACATAGCAATTATTCAAATTAAGGTTCATATATTTTAATACCAATTAAAACTACATTAAATTCTGAGTATTTTACTGCGTTGGAGACGTCCCTATGTCTTTTAGTTTCAGAGATATTGAATTTTGAAAATTTTATGAGTTTTCAAGCATAGTGCAAAATACATGGGATATATACATAATTATTAATTTTGAATATTTAAAAAAATACAAAACAAACAAAACGTATCCTATCTTATGGAGAATTTTACGAGGAATCTTAGCAAAGTACAAGTTGATATCTTTTTTAGTTTTTGAGATATTTACATTTATTTTAAATTCTTTTAATCGCTATGAATTTTACTTAAAAAAAAAAATATTTTGTAATAAAATTATAGTCTTAGTTTTTGAAAGACGAAATAAGATATTTTAAATATATTTAAAGAAAAGTTATAGGTTTTGGGTAGATTTCTACTGTCATTAATGCAAAAATTATGGATTTTTAGTAAGAATTAAATAATTTTTGAATGGAATATTTTATTGTATACAATATTTCTGTAAATAAATAAATATTGCAACACGTAATATCTTTCAATGCCCAACATAATCTAGGCATAAGAAAATGGAAAAAATTTTGAGTTTCCTAGTCACTCAAAAAGAGATTGTTTTGTTATTGATCATGGCCTACTGTTTTGTGTTATGTTAAATAAAATTTATCTAATTATCATTTAATTTTCAAATGAATTTTTCTCAATATTTTTGTTATGTAAGCACATAAAATATTTATATGGTTGAATTCAGAAAAAAATACTCTAAATGCATAATATCCCATTAAAAAAAATATATAACTTTGGTTTATAACTTGAGAACCACTGCTTTCAATTTTTTTCTTCAATAAGTGAATGCCCCCCTTGATCTACTGCAACTATTATTTGAATGATTTTCTTCTATTTCTAATAATTAAGAAAATAATTGGAGTGTCCCATATAAATGAAACACCTTGTATGGTGCATGCATATATCTTACCTAGGGAAGTAGGTACATAAAAAGGTTCATTACCTAACCCTGTTAATAAACACTAAATTTTCTTACACATAAACATAAAAATTAAAAGGTATGTTTGTTTTTTATTAATGTTACACACTAGATACCTTATAAATATAAATACATAAATAAATATATATCATTCTGGCGAAATTACAATGACTATATCATATTGCATAAATAAAAAGTGATGTCTAACACATCTATTTCCTCATTGCTATAAGCTGACTTTGATCGTTAACTAAAAAATGATAAACAAATCCTGCTTTGCCCCTATTGGCTTGCGGTTTGGAATTCCTAATAGGATCTCTGAGAAGAACATCGCCGAAGACTGTTGCCAAAGTCTTTGGGTCTGTACCATTCTCCGAACTGTAAACTAGAAGCTCTTGAAGAAATAAACAAAGATACAAAAATATGTTGCGTTCCAGTTCTGGAAGTTTCGTCATTATAATCTAGAAAAAAATACATATATGATGGATTGTACCTATGGGCGAGTTTCTTTATTCAACAATTATTCATGTGCTGAATTCCATCAGAAATTGAAAATGACGTCACGATGAATAGTTGATGGATCCGATGGATAGCCGTTGCGACCGAATAAAGAAACGGGTTGCTGAAAAGTGCGATGAAGCTCTTAACCTTATATATCAACTGACAGTTAACCACCATTTAACCATATACCTATTAACTAATATATTGCTAATGTTAGTATCTTTCCCCTAAGAGTAGGTGAAGGAAACACTGTGAAATGGAAATATAATTTCTGCATAAGTCTATCTCACACAAACACCCAACCGCGAATTATGCGCATGCTCGGAAATCTTGACTACTATTGGCTAACGCTGACAGCGTCGCTGGCTGGGCTGTGTTCCAAAATCCTACTCTTAGAGTACGAAATTATTCAAAGTCGTTTCAAAACTAATAACCTTACTCTCAGAGTTTACTCAACCTGCTCCAAAACAGCCAGAGTTTATTCCAAAGTGATGTTCTCTACTACTCTACTAACAAGGAGGATATAGAAATTACTCCACAATATTTTCAAACGTAGATGCTCACGATTCTCAACATATGAAAGTAATTTGCCTTCTTGAGGAAGAAAACATGCTTTTGGTTGAAAATAAACATAAGTAAATACGTTGGCGTGTATTACGAGCATACTTTTATAATAAAAGCGCTTTTACGGAGCGTACTTTCACATTATATTGAGGAGAGTGCCCCATAAAAGCGCTTTTATTACGGGCTTGATATTAATGTTGTAATTATAAATAGTTTTGTTAGTTTTATAAAAAAATTAATTTAGCTTAAATTTTTTACTTCAACAAAACTCTCATTCGTTCCAAAACACAACACATCATACTCTACGCCAAAACTTGGTATTCTGGGTTTTGGAACGCTGCCCTGGTGATGCAGCGAGCACATGGTTTGACTTTGACGTTGATTTCATTTCTGTTTGTAGTTGCACTTCGAAAGCTTTGTGTTTCATACAGTAATTTATTGTTATCTAAATAAATTAATCCTGGCCAGATTGTATTCCTATTATTTTTACAGTACAACAAAGTAAATTATTTAATTCAAATTTAGCACTAGAATATGCCAATGTTTTTTATTATTACTAATATTTATATTCAAGAATTTACATACAAAATAAATAGTAGGTACATTGTTCAATTTCTCAAATTTAAATTTAAAATTTCTCGCGCTAGTCGTTAATAAACAGAACTCTGTGATTCGCAAAAAGTGATTATGATTTTCCAAGCTTGCGCATAATTCGCGGTTGGGTGTTTGTGTGAGATAGACTTATGCAGAAATGATATTTCCATTTCACAGTGTTTCCTTCAAGAAAAGCAAAGGATCCGCAATATATTAGTTAATAGGTATATGCATTTAACCGATATGGAAAGTTTTATAGTTAAAAGAACCGTCGCTCTATTGTAATCATCAGATTCTTCACCAAACAACGAAGAATCTGATATGGAAGTCATAATGATAATAAAAATCATCTACATCTATAACCATCTCATTTCCGTTGTGAACGAGATGTAATGTTTTCTTATTTGAATCATGCATTTGGTTTTCTTACACCCGCAAGTATGAAACAAACACAAATGTCAAAAATATAACCTAAAAACATTTCGTTAGACCCCCCACTACCGATCCATCGAAAATCGTAAAATCTATTGATAGTCAAAGCCGATGCATGCTATGAATTTAGGATGGATAGTGCACGGTAATTAGAAACGGTATGATGAATTTCATCTGCAATTCAGCAATGAATAAAGAAACTCGCCCTATTTTGGTTAGCCTTATTTGATAATAAGTAAGCAAGTCCATCAGTAATATGTCTGTCAGCTTTGGCAAATATGTCACCAGAAATTAATTGCATAGTTTTGTCAGTTTTTAAGTCCTTCAAAATTATTTTGAAAGCTTTCCAAAATGCTAATAAAAAATCTAATCTAATATTTTGTAGGGTTACCTATTACTTTTGTAACAGCAACTAAGGTACGCGTCACTGAATCTACCAAAGTTTTGGTCACCGATGGCACTATTTTCTACCATTTTTCTTGTAATTTAATTTAAATTATTTGGTTTTAATTTCATATTTTTGTTTCTTTCAAGAATTTCATGTACTTGTTCAATCGGATTTAAGGTTGTATCCAATGTCGCATTTTGGTATTTAGATTTTAGGATGTAGGTCTTCTTCACATAAATACAACTCCGAATGGCACACATGATATTTATTGGTTTGTATGGCAACACTTTAGAACAACAAAAATTAATTATACAATTTGATTTAATTGGAGGCGTCAGATTAAATCTTAATATTATATTTCATAAAATAGAAGCTCAGAATTTAGATTTAGGGTGATAAAAGTGCAACATCGAACACAGAGTAAATAACGTCATTACTTAGGATTTTAGGAATTAATGTTGCCATACAAACCAACGAATGTCATTAGTGTGCCATTCGTAGTTGTACTTAAGTGAAGACGACCTAAATACAAATTGCAAAAATGCAACATCGGACACGGCCTAAAACATATTTTTGTTGCTATAAATTATTCATAAAAAAATCTGTTGTGGGCAGCACAAGACCTCTCGCCATTTACATATTAGGCTATATAAGTATTGAATATGTTATTATGTATGAATACGTTTATGAATGTGGCTGTGGTGAAAGAAGTATGCATGGATAGGAATGTGTTGCGAAGGATGATTGTTTCGTAATTATTGTGGTGTAAAGATAAATGGTTAGTAAGAATGTTTTGTGAGAATGAAGAGACAGCTGAACTTTTATGTGGACGAGAAGAATGAAGTATGTTTGTACAGGAGTGTGTAGCGAAAGATGATTGTTGCGTAGCTATTATTGTGGTCCGGATGCGGTTATTCGCTACCGAAAATCGGTCACAATAATATGTTCTTGAATGAATGTTATGATGATTTTGGGCAAGGCGGAAGAAGAATGTTTTTAAAGAGTTAAGTGATTCTGTGGAGCTCTGGCTTTCATCCCTTTTCTTATTATTTTCGGGTTTTTGCTAACCCACTAAGTGGGAAATGCGTGATTTTATGTATGTATGTATGTATGTATAAGTATTGAATTGCACTTCCCTTTCGAACCGTCGTTTTATAAAAAAAAAAAAAAAAAATACAGAACTTTACCCAAATACTGTTTTTTATTGTATTTAACATGTCTTCTGTACACATATAATTCTAATTATATCTATTTTTCATTTTATGAGGAAGTTTTTAAATGTCAGAGATTCTTCCAATTCATTAACCAGATTGGCGGTATTTCTGATGGATATATGCATTTTACCTATAATTTCAAATATTTAATTAATAAAACAATAAGAAAGATTAAATATACTCCCCAGAAAATACTATCAGAATGTCATTAAAACTGTTGATTTTTGACACTGACATGTGTCATTTAAAAACTATGTTATAAACATTGGAATTTGTCAACTTGTTTCCTTAGTGCTTTAGCCTCTGCGATTAAATTACTCTATATATTATAGTGTCTTTACCTCTAAACCTATACAAGATATAATAAAAATTTTAAGTGTATTAGATGGAGAATTTTATGTTCTTCAATATTTAATAACAAAAATTTCCAAAAAATTATATTTAGAAGAATTTTTCTCAGAAACTACTACTTTCGGTCAGATTGAAGAATCCATAGTTAAACAATTCTTAAGTCTTATGATTAAATCGTACTTATTCACTGAAATCTGGATATGCGAATTTTAGCATGAATCCAATACCTCTCTTAGCGAGGGGTAAAAAATTGACGAATAACATAGATATTTTATTTATTTTACCGGGAAAATAATGAATGTATTCATGTCATTGATGAAGAAATATCTAACATTTTGTAGGGTTCCCTTCGGCTCTTGTAACAGTAACTAAGATACGAGCCATTGAATCTACCAAATTTTTGGTCACCGACGCTATTTTTCTTGTCATTTATTTGTTAATTATTTGGTTTTAATGGCATATTTTTGTTTCTTTCAAGAATTTCACGCATTTGTTCAATCGGATTTAAGTCCAGTGATTCTGGGGGATGATTGAGCTTATTTTTATTAAAACCCAACTCTTATTAGACGCAAATTATTTATAAGCCATATATTTCGACATTTTGGTTTTAAAATACTGTTCTTATTGTTACAATAATGCTAATTTTATAACTCGTCGTAGTTTTGGGCCTAATACGAACCTAGGTTTGTAAATGTACTAAACTATAAAATAAATGCTGCTATTGTAATCTCTTTTGTTGTATAAAAAATCAGAAAGATCAGAAAACAACAATGTAATACGTTTAACTTAGTATTAATTCAAATAAAAGTGCCATTATCTTAAAAACTAGTACAGATATCTTAATTTCCAATTAAAATTGTAAATATATTTTTAAATAAAATAAAATAAGGAATAATTTTTATTGGGTCACTGACCTATTTACGTTGATAAACAGCGGGCTGGACATTTGAAGTCTTCAAAACAGATCCACAGCAATTTGTCCACGAAAATAATTAGTTTTACATATGTAATATTGTTTACACATAAATTACAAGTATTTTACACTATTATTACACATATTTTGCACGAGATTTGCAATTATTTTCACTGAGAAACACTCAAAACATCATACGCGTTTGCTATTTCGTCGACTACTGAGAAATTACGTATGAACAAGTTTAAACATTATAATACCAATAATTATTAAAATTTTAATTTGTTGTTTATTACGTCAGATGTCTCTATGTGTACGCCTCGCTTGTGGATATCATGTCTAATAGAATTAAAGCTGTTATTACTTATAAAAATGATGTAACCCTATATTAAATGGCTTGAAAAAAATATTCAGTTTTTGTAAATGGGGTATTTTACCAA
The DNA here is from genome assembly GCA_943142095.1 of Ophonus ardosiacus. Classification (NCBI taxonomy): domain Eukaryota; kingdom Metazoa; phylum Arthropoda; class Insecta; order Coleoptera; family Carabidae; genus Ophonus; species Ophonus ardosiacus. The sequence goes on from OW964839.1 coordinate 2,890,223, forward strand.
TACAAAAAAAAAAAATAGTAAACTTAAATATTTATAAGGTAGCATATTTTAAACTAAAAAAATTAATAATGAAAATGATCAAATATTACTTTGTTGTAACAAAAATTATTGTAAACGTGACGTCATAGGTTCTGGGGATGCCCTAAGCCTACTACGAGCCCTAATCCATATTAGTTGGCCTAGTCGCTAAAATTTTATTTTATTTAGCGTATTTATAATACAAATAATAACTAACGTAATTATCGGTATTTTTACCTTCCGTCACCTTTAGGTAAGGAAGGTATTGTCTTTGGTCAAAAAATTCGCACGTTTTAGGGTCCCTACAATACGAATATACCATTTTTAAGATGATGTCTGTATGTATGTGTGAGTGTGTGTGTGTCCGTGTGTGTGTGTGTCCGTGCGTGTCCGTGTGTCAAATTTTTCTCCGATAACTCCAATACTACAATTCTAAAAATTATAATTCTTTCGTATTGCTCTTCTATACAACCATATGAAGAGTTGATTAGATTTTGGTTATAATTACTCCACCGAAAGTACCCCTATTTGAAGTTTTTAACAATTTTTTCTAAAAAAACGCAGTTAAATATTATTTTTTGACATTTTGTTATTATACATATTAAAGAAAATACTCTTCTCTGTATGGTTTTATTATACATTTTCCTTCATAATCAATAGATGTAGATTTAAAGAGTTATAAAGAAATTAATTTTGAAAAATTAGTCAGCTTTGCTATTTATCATGGAAACAGATGATATATTCGAAAAATTCTAATTGACAGACGTCAGTTGGAAGTGCAAAACCAAATATGGAACGTATAGGATCTAAAATTGATATGTCATAGTGTTCCTCGCAAGTGACACGCAGAGAAAGGCCAAAGAGAAGATGGAAGGACTGTATCGCAAAAGACTTGAGAAAGGAAGGACTGTGTGATGCGTTGGACAGGAATGAGTGGAAGAGAAGAGGTAACAGCGACCCCTAATAAAATAGGGGAAACCTGAAGCAGAAAGTAAAATGTGTCATATACATTTTTCTTAGTGTATATTTATGTTATAATTTTATTGGATTTATAGAACCTTTTCGAATCAACTTTTGGTATAGAATTTGTAAAAAATAGTATGTGTTCGTGTTCGATTTTACATAGAATCTGTTCCAAGGACCTTTTGGTATGGGATTTGTACAAAATACATCGAATTGACGGAAGGTCTTGTGCTGGCCACAACAGATTTTTTTATTTAATCGTTATTTATTGAGTAGTACTTTAAGGATTTTTTGTTATGGTTTATGGACCAATTTTAACATGGCCAATATTCTTGGATTTTTATATATTATTAGAAAAAAAATGTAAGGACTGTACTTCTAAGTAAGTGTAATACAAAGTAGTCCAATGATATTTGTAAAAAATTGCATACGTTTCATAATTTGTTTATTGAAAATCCGGCAGAAGTTTTACAAGCCTAGGCTCGTAATCTTTAGAAACTTAATAGTCTGTAGTCTAGTCAATAGTCAAAAAGACTTGCCGAACTCAGAATAGACTATTAACAAAAAGTATGTCAACTGTCAAAATTGTTATCTGGATAAATCTTCTTGTATCTATGTTTGTTGTACCCAGACCCAGAGAAGACCAGAAGTCCAAGGGACTCGTCTTAGTAAAGCCTGTTTAAATTATATTGTATTGCTTCTGACACGAATAAATAAATAAATCTATCTTAAAAATAGAAATAAATTAGAAAACGGTGAATGGCAATATTCTCTATCCTTCTTAATTATCTTTTCTCCTTGAATTGAATGATCAGACATACGTTTCTGTGTTCATAGCCTACTCCGAATTAATTTTTTTTCTGAACACACTGTATAATGAACATGTTCACTAACCTGTTTGCACGCGTTATAACTGGATGCAGCAGCTACACACATCGGATGAAGACGAAATGGAATCACTGGATCTGCAGTATATGATAATAAAAGTAGCAATGCCTCTGCTACAGCGTGAACGTTACCAGCTATTTATATTTAAGAAAAACATATATTTTTTCAACATATACGAGGTCTGTCCGCAAAGTATCCGACCTTCCTTCATATCTTCGCGCCTGACAATTTTAGCGCCCTCTGCCGGGTACGAGTGTCAACTGTAAAGCTTCACGAATTCCCTAGATGCCGCAGTTTTGGTCGGATCGCCTTAGTTTACGTGCAGCATGCGTTTGTTTACAAAGTGTTTTTTACGTTTTTACGAATTTGCATTAAATTTTGCTTAAAACACGAAAAGAGTTGTGTGGAGACCATCGAAATGATGAAGACGGCATTTGGGGACGAGTGTATGAGCAAAACACAAATAAAAGATTGGTATAAACGGTTCAAAGATGGCCGCACATCTGTTGACAGTAACCCACGTTCTGGGCGGCCTTCGACGACAAAAATATCGAACGTGTGTAACTTGCGATCAATGAAGATCTTCGATTGACTGTGCGAGAACTAGAATATGATTTGAAAGATTTTAACTGAAAATGGGGCATATTGACTTTTGGGGCAATAATTCAAAAATGGGTCGTGATATGAACTTGGCGACTTCATTATTCGATTCTACGGACAAAAATACATAAGTATACCAATTTTCATAAGTTTTCACCAACCGGTTCATTTTTTATGATTAAAAGTTTGAAAATTGGCATAATCTGAAAAAATAGGTAAGGGGTACCCCTTACGATTTTTTCGATTTTTGGCCATTTTCAGTAATTTTGCTTTAGAGCTTGTATGCGGTGTTCAAAAATGATAAAATTTGGTGTACTTATGTAATTTTGCCCGTAGAATCGAATGGTGGTATCGCCAAATTCATATCTCTACCCATTTTTGGGTTATTACCAAAAAATGGGCAGTTCTGAGAAAAACTTTAAAATCTAAATATCTCGAGAACGAAAAGAGATATCGACCTGCGGTTTCAAAATTTGGAATCAGCGCATTGAGAAGTATCTAGACACAATGGTTCGTGTGTGTGCGAAATCATTCCGAAATTGCTAACGGTGGAGCAGAAAAACCTTCGCCTTGAAATCGCTCAGGACTCAGAAATGGTCAATAATGATCGATTTTGGCTGTTCCCAAGATTAAAAATGTCGCTCAAAGAACACCGATTCGACGACAAAGAAACAGTCGACACTAATACGACGAATGTTCTAAAGGCTTCAAAAAACGAGTTCCATGACTGCTTCCAAAAATAGAAAGGTCGTTAGAAGCTTATTCTTCAATCAAATGGAGACTACTTCGAAGGATGCCACCAGCCCGATGACGCAGAATAACAGCAGCGGGAAAATATAAAGTAAGGTCGGATACTTTTCGGACAGACCTCGTATGTCAACATTGTCAAAGGATACGTATAGGATCTGGACTTCCGTAGTCTAACCAGTCTCGAACCTGTATCACTTCATTGTGTAACGCGTGGGTGTCGAACAGGTTCTGGGTTCGAGTCCCGTGGCGGTAAAGATGGTCCACAAGAAGCCAAAGTTCTCTGGGGACTGCGTATAGGATTGGGGCGCGACCGGAGTCCTAACATAAAAAAAATCTTCGTAGTTGTGTACAGAATTATAAATTTGCGATAGGTGCATGTTTTGTGAACTATTTATTATTATTTTTACAAATTTTTAACGGCCTATTTACGATGAATTAAATTTATATTTAATTATTACAGAATGTGAATCATATGAAAACAAATGGAAGCTTAGATCACGTCGGGGTCACCAATTATGAGATGTCAATAGCTCTGTTCGATGAGAAGTGCTTGAAGTGCAGAGCAGAATAGTGCAGTGCAGTGTAGTGTACACTAGTTCAGTCTAATTCTTGTGGTTTCATAAAACACACTAGTGTATATTTGGGCAAGTTTGCTCAGTTGTGAGTAATCAAGCCAAGCGTAGCCAAAGGTGTAAAAGGTTAGGTTGTTTATAAACACAGTCATATCATAAAGCTGCAAAGAAGTAACTGCAGAAATGTCTGTTTTAAAGAGCATAATGTTTGAACTAATAAACGATTCTGACGAAGATCAATCATCACTTGATTCTTCATCAAATTCAAAGACAGATATATTAATTAATTCTTTATATAACAAAACAAAGAGAATATACTATATCTGAATCCATTATTTTATTTTCTCAATGTGTAAAATATTAGGTTAATAAACAGATGTGTAGATAGGATAGAATTAAAATGTCTACCGAACAACATTTAGTTACCCCCACTCCTAGTCTGCACTTTCTACACCACCTCGCGAGTCAGGTCAGAAACGTGAGCACTAGTTCTTAAAATTTTTGTCATCGAACAGCCTGCCAGAAGCTGCCCGTTTCTCATAAAACATGTTAGTGTAAGAAAGTTAACACTAGGGCGGCCTAGTACATGTCATCGAACAAAGCTAATATACATGAATCGAGCAACAAATTATAAAAATTGATTTAATGGCGTCAAACTTACGGCGTGAGCAAGTTGTTCTGGCGAAAGATGCAATATAGGGACTGGAGCTCTGCATAACGCTGAAAAAGTTGTTGTAAAACACGATCGTTGACAATTGCCTGTTACTGTAATAAATACGTCCTTTCCTCCCTCTAAATGTAACACGAGAATATCGTATAGTTGCTCGAGAGCGGATTCGAGCTGAACTTCTAACCGTACGTCGCATTTTTCGCCTAAGTATAACACAGAAAATATACATCAGAAGTGGGATAAGGGATGTAATTCGTCCGATATCAAATGGTAGAGTTATAGGAATGTATTTTTTATAAGGTGATCAACCGTACTAATAAAAATTATAAATTTAAATGAATGAATTAATTAATTAATAGCTCCCCATATAAAAATTCTTGCAATGGGGTCTTCCACTCTAGTTTTTTATTAGTATTTTAAATGAAAGTATGTTTAATTTTGAAGCATTTAGTAATATTAATAGATATTTACACACCAAGTGAGCTAAGGTAATGTTTATTCATGAGAAGAAAGTTTAACTCACTCGCCCTGAGTGAGTTAATTTCTTCGAGTGAATAAACATTCTTAGCTCACGTGGTTTGTACAATATTTTATTCAATTTTGACGAAATACATACATACATACATACATAAAATCACGCGTTTCCCACTTAGTGGGTTAGCAGAAACCCGAAAACAATAAGAAAAGGGATGAAAGTAAGAGCTCCACTGAATCACTTAACTCTTTAATAATATTCTTCTTTCGAAATACAGGGTGTTAAAAATAAGTGTCCCAAATTATGAGGGCATATAGTACTGACCAAAATGAGTAAAAAAAGTTTAATCAACATGGGTCCGATCTTCAACTGTTTTCGAGATAAAAGGCCCCTTGGCCAATATTTAGTTTTTAAATAACTTCGTAACTATTAGAAAGTGAAAAAAATGTTTCATATAATATGTTATTGGTTTTTTTATAGTCTATTTACTGGCATAGACAAAATTTTGTTCGACCACTATCTTAGATTGTTTTTCTTCGATTCTAATACAAAATGGCCTCTTTCTCGAAAACAGTTGAAGATCGGACCCATGTTGATTAAACTTTTTTTACTCATTTTAGTTAGTACTATATGCCCTCATAATTTGGGACACTTATTTTTTATTAATAAAAACAATTATATTTAATTTTGACAAAATAAAAAACTGATCAGTTAGTATTTAAAATGATTTATTGTCTGTCATTTGTGCCGTGAAAAATAATGAAAATGGCTGATAATGTATGATAAATACTATGGTGAGTGTTACTTTCGTACCTCATGTTATTTTAAATGCATTATTTGTTGCAGAGTTAAAATTTTGTGAGAGTGATTTAAAATTTTTTAATTCACTTGTGAATAAAGTGTTATTTATAGTTATTGCCATAGACTTAATAATGACAGTTTAAAACGTCAAAATTGAATAAAATATTATATTCACTTTTGACGAAATATTAATAAAAACAATTATAATATTTAATTTTGACAAAATAAAAAACTGATCAGTTAGTAGGCTGAGCATGACAATCGTCGCTGATAGACGTCAAGTTATCTATTTTAAATGGTTTATTGTCTCTCAACTGTTCAAGTGAAAAATAATGAAAATGGTTAATAAAGTATGATAAATACTATGGTGAGTACCTGATGTTATTTTAAATGCATTATTTGTTGCAGAGTGAGTTAAAATTTTGTGAGAGTGATTTAAATTTTTTTAATTCACTTGTGAATAAAGTGTTACTTATAGTTGTTGCTATGGAGTTAATAATGACAGTTTAAAACGTCAAAATTGAATAAAAAGTTTTGATTTTTAGTGTCATTATGACGTCACGGCGACGTTCCTATTTTTCTCTCACTCCATAGCTGACTGTATAGTGCGAGAGATAGATAGCAATAGTGTGACATCACAAATTTCAAATATCCAAATATCTCTTACAGTAACTATTAAAAAAATGTTTTTTTTTATCTGAATCGTTACTTATTGAGTTATGTTATGGTGGACGACCCCATTATTACAAAATGTTGACATACCTGGTTGAATATAAGCAGAATATGGTGTAATCCTAAGCCAGTCTTTACAATACGAAGAATCGTTGAGCTTTTTGATAAATTCAAATTGAACTGGTACCTAATACATAATAAAATTAAAAAAAAAAACATACCATAGATATTTTGCAATAATTTTATGTAATATCTGACCTGCCCAGTGTTGGCAATGATGATATCCCTACTTTGTACTTCCAAAAATTTAACAGTGTCGAATATAACTTCAGTTTGATCTACTACGACTTGAGGCAAGAATTCATTTTCTAATTTATCTAATTTTTTTAATACTTCTTCATGCACTTTCCTATACTTTTCTGGGTCTACCACCCTAATTTGGGATTTAAAGACCGCAGACACTGGTTTGTGGTCGCTGATTTTTAACTCTGGATGAGACCTGATACAAAATGAAGTATTTTTTTTCGGTTATATATGTGGTGTTATCGAAGAGTTCTAAGACTAATAATTATTGTAACTAATTCAAAGATTTACATTCCGACCAACGATGCGTGTGTGTAAATTAAAATGGGGGATTCCACCATTTTTTTTTATATATATGACTATTGATGAAAATCCGGTGAAAAAATTCATATTAATAAGAGAGTTATGGTCTCCCGAATTTTGAAAAGATTGACGTGGCGTCACGCAAATGTGTCTTTATATCAAACTGTTTTCATCATGGACCTAAATGTTCTTGAAATATATGCTATTTTAAGTTATATTTACATAAAAATAAATGAATATTATAACACTGTATAAGGCTACATACTTTATAATTACAGGTGTATTTAAATTATTAAATTTAATGCAAGAAATTTATGTTAAAATAAAAACTGTTTGGAAACTGTAGTACAGGAATGTTAGCCCCTCCTTTCGAATTAAAATTTCTTAACTTCCATTTGTAGTAACCCCCACCTCCTAACAAGCTATTTATTATTCATGTATAGGCGGTTTCTCGGTCGCCAATCAAAATATTTTCATATTAGTGTCGAAGCGCTATAACAAAAAACCCTTTATTTCCGAAATATCTCAATTATACCATTTCATTTTTTTATTAATATTCGTTATTCACCATATACGTTCGTAATTTTTTACTATTTTCCTTTAATTCGATTGAGCCGTAATCCCCCATTGGGTACCGGTTTCGGAAATAAGTTCGTCATCAGCCCTCGTCAAATTATAAGAGACAAAAAGACCTACGTCTAAATGACAAAGTAAATGAGTACATCGTTACTTAAAAAAGTTAATATAAATTTTGAATTGTAATAAACCAAATAAAATAAGTTGAAGAATTTTTATAATGAAGACATTTTTTCACCAAAAGAAGATGAACTATTGTAGTTTTTCATTTGTTTTAATAATTTTCAATTTTTTCACCCCAAAAAATTATTCATATTTTATTCATGTGTAAAACAAAAGAATGTAGACTTGTTATATATCTTTGAAAAGCTTATAAAATTATTATTAATTGGGTCCTGTCTCCTGAGGGAACCGGGTTCGATCCCGACAGACGCCAAATATTTCTAATATTAATTGGCACAAAAGTGACCCCTGTGGTGCACTCTCCACACCAGCTATGAGTGTCCGTGAGGTGACGCCTGGTAAGCACCCACACGGTAAAATATATCGTATCATTACCGATGTCTACATGTGTTGTAGATACTGGCACACCCAGAAATGGGTAATATGCCGTGATGATATATTTATTTATAAAATTAGCAAAAAGATAAGACTATTTTCAACATATTTAAAAAATCATAAGTTTGTGTCATATCTCGATAATTATGAAGTTTTCAAAAAATCTGTAAAACATTTGTTAAAATAATTTTTGTCTAACTACCATAATAAATATGTTATGAGATATTTTCGAAATGAGCGAAAAACAAGTTTTTGCTTGTAGCTCGAAACCTGTACTCTACCTAAAGTAATAATAAACACTGAAATAAAAGTCAAAAGACAAGAAAAATCAAAGAAAAACTATTGACAGCAATGATACGCTTATGGAAATTAATCAAAAGTGCTCCCTTGTCGCATGTTTCACGTTGGTGCCCAACGCCATCTCTACGCAGCGAAATATTCCAATAATCGCTCTCACGAGTCGTTAGTCAGAGTGTATATATTTTACCCGAAAAATAAATTGTAGCTCAACCCAAAAACGCCAAAATCAACAAAAACAAGTCAGTTACAATCAATAAGGTCTTAGAACATCCCGATATTGCATTTCACATCTTACCGATATATTTTTTGATTAATTCCAGACCCTTTCCATAATATTCTATCGCACCACGCCGGCGCTCTAGCTTTTTCACTGGTGTCAAAGTGATCTGTGTTGGGATCATACTTATACGTAGGCTTAAAGGTAATTTCTCCTTCTGTATAACCGACCAAGACTCTACCTTTAGTGTGCTGCTGAATCAGCTGGTCTGACAATAATATCGTGGGCAAGGCACCACGGGATAAATAATCCCTAACTTGCTTTGATGTCAGCTCTGTTACGCGATAGTTCAAATCGCCCAGCCAGTAAACTTGACTGGAATAATTGGATAGTATTAATTTTAAAGGCATTAAAAGTAATTTTGATATTTGCAAATAGCATTAATAAAATATTAAATTTGAAAACAATATTTCTTGAGCGCAAAATTTGTAAACAATTCTTTTTCCTACGGATATCGCTCAATGAGCCTGTTTCACATTTTTCAAAAACTATTTTAAATGAAAGTTATGCAATGATTTTCGTAGTAATATTTTTTATTATAGTAATTTGTTGTTATTTGTGGAAATAATTTAATAAAAAGATTGGCGTCCTGAAAAACTACCTCCCACTCCTGTGACGTAGAAGCACATACATTACATCATTAATAGCCAATAGGGAAACAGTTTTTCCATCACCTACGTTTATTCATATTATTTATATAAATAAACGTAGGCTAAAGTTTGTCACATGTTAATAAAAAAATCTTTTAATTTGACATTTGACGCTGACATTGCTCAATAATAAAATAATAATGGCAAATTTATATCAGAACGATTGTACTGCTACCGAAATAAGGGGTATTAAAGAGTTGAGGTAAAATAAAATATAAAAACTGAATTTACTATATAAATTGATAATATATTTTACTTTAAAGTTCGGTCGTGATTCTTACATTGAATCTGCTATAGGACATGTAGATCTATCATAAGTGAAGCAACAAAAATATACTGTTACCGTGAAGGTGGATGAAAGTTGAAATGAACTTCACAAACATGAAGACACGATTTTTCTGACAAATTATCAGCTCTTCAACCTACTGCTTTTAGCCACAATTTTCTTTCCTTAGCATCTTTTGTAAGATTTATAAATTCTATAGTAGGTTGTTCCTAACAGTATTTTTGTAAGAAGGCACAATACAATATCGTAAATTACTCATTTTATTTTGAACTTTTCATTACCTACATATACAACTTGAACCAATCTAAATTTGACACTTGTTTGACAACTTTGACAATACACTTGACACCTTAGAACCGCTGAAGATGTATGTACTCTGACGTCACATTCTGTTTCAGATCACGTGACTTATTCAACATTTTATCCAAATTTCAAAAATTAATTGTAAAATATCTAAAGTATATATCGTGATATTTTCAAATTTGAGGCTCTTTGAAGAACAATATCTTTTAAAATTTAATACTTAGAAGTCATATAAAAATTCTTGCAACAGCCCTATTGCAGCTCCAGACACGTGTTTCGCTCTTATTAGAGCTCATCACACAGCATGTACTGATGAGCTCTAATAAGAGCGAAACACGTGTCTACAGCTGCAATTGAGCGATATCCCTAGGAAAAAAGAATTGTAATAGATTTTTCTTTTTTAGTTATAATTTAATTTTAAGGCTCCATTATAGTTTTAAATTAATAAAAAGCTAAATTGAGACTCACTCATGGTCCTTAATATTCTGTGGTGGCTTCCTAAAATTCATTCTCGTACAAATTTCCTGATAATCTTGATTTCTTCTTTCAACTTCTTCCGTATGAGCTGCCAAATGAGAATTTACAAAACACAGAGTTGTATCGTGTAATTTTAATCGTACACCAACGCCGCCTTTATTACCCTAACAGGCAAATTAAAAATAAGGAAATGTATACAATAAATGACCGTTTTTCGCACCATTTTTCCCATGATGCCAGTTCCAACGGTGTCAACAGCTACGTATCTAACAAAGGAATACATTTCGTTTCGCACGTGGACTATTAGTAACATGCCTACTAAACGCACTAGGGCGACTTGGCGGTACTTTGCGCCCGCGTGTAAATTACTAGCCACTGCTTTGCTATAAGAAAATATTTTTTATTATTTGCAATTAAGTTGAACTAAATGAAAAGAAAATAACGAAAAATAATTTACAACAAATTTATTTGAAAAATGAGGACCCTACTATTTTTTTAATAGCTATTTATGCAATAAGTTGCAAAATGATAGTAAAAACGAGCGTAAGCGAGTGATACAACAGGTCAAGTGCCTAAAACACTCATTTCGCAATGTATTACATACCTACAAGATTTTTATGCGTTTTAAGACAGACATTTACTCTCAAATATCAACATCTTGAATTTTTCAAAATTAAAAAGCAGGCGTCAAGTTCTAGTGCTTTAAACTGTTACTTTTACGCATTAAACTAGTCTTAAAAGTATTTTATTTAGCAACGAAAATGACAATGAAAAAGTTGTTATAGAACGATATACTCTGTTCTTAAACTATAGACAGTAACTAACCTTCAAACCTAATTGAAACGTCAATCTCTCAGCAGTTGTCAAATCACTTGTTGAATTTGCACATGTTTTTTTTTTGTTTTATTTCTCTTTTTGTGATATTTCACGAATAAAAACAGTTATAATGTATAAATTTTTCATCAAGGAATTACAAAAAAATAATGCAATTACTTAATTTATAATTAAAAGTTATGTATGTATGATTTCATATGAATAAATTAAGTTATAAGTCTATAATAGTTTTCATTTTAACATTCCAATTCCCCTGCCAAATAAATCTAGTGACTTTTTTTGGTAACTTCTAGCGGTGTAAATGTGACTTCGTCTAGTGCTGTCTATAGTTTAAAAACACGGTATAGTATAAAAAAGATCTTATACTGCCATCTTTTAGAGAACATTAAGTTTAATTTTTGTTCTGTGCTGTTGGCAACACTGTTCTTAACAACCCTGTATTTTTGTGTCCTACTATTGGCAAGATTGACTGTAACAACTTTAGTTACCTAACGCTCCGATTGATGGCAGTACAAGTTATATTTTTGTGTCCTACTATTGGCAAGATTGATCGTTTCAACTTTAGGTACCTAACGCTCCGAAAGATGGCAGTAAGAGTTAAATTTTTCGTTTCTACTGTTGGCAACATTGATCTTAACGACTTGGAAAGATGTATTTACTTTGATTCTCATAGGTTAATAAATATAAAACTGTAATATAATTGGTCGTACCTACATAAAAGATTTGTTATCTAATTTTGGCAACTTTGAACATAAGTACTTGTAAATAATACTGTCTTATTTTGATTGGTCGATTAATTAATAACTTTCACATGATTGGATGATGGAAAAAATACAAACTCTAATATAATTGGTCGTACCTACATAAAAGATTTGTTATCTAATCTTGGCAACATTGAACATAAGTACTTGTAAATAATACCGTCTTATTTTGATTGGTCGATTAATTAATAACTTTCACATGATTGGATGATGGAAAAAATACAAACTCTAATATAATTGGTCGTACCTACATAAAAGATTTGTTATCCAATTTTGGCAACATTGAAAATAAGTACTTGTAAATAATACTGTCTTATTTTGATTGGTCGATTAATTAATAACTTTCACATGATTGGATGATGGAAAAAATACAAACTCTAATATAATTGGTCGTACCTACATAAAAGATTTGTTATCTAATTTTGGCAACTTTGAACATAAGTACTTGTAAATAATACTGTCTTATTTTGATTGGTCGATTAATTAACAACTTTCACATGATTGGATGATGAAAAAAATACGGAACAAATAAAAATCAAGATTTAAACTGTCGAAAAAAATAAAATATTTTCACTTACGCCCATTCTTCCTCTCTAGGCGTGTCATTAAACAAAAACGCCTCCTTACTAAGATCCAATTCCTGAAAACCTACTGCATATACATCTGGGGGATCGGGATCACCAGCCAACCATTGTTTTAAGGGAATAGTAGGGGCTTGTCCATTTACATTCCATGTACCAACAAAAATGGTAAATTCTTGGACATGGGTATAATCGGAAATTTTTAAGGCCAGTTGATATCGAAGTAGGCTTTCTCTGGCTTGGACATTTTGCCCTTGAGCGATTTTTTGCCGGGGGACCGCGATATCCGGCGAGTCCAACTGAAAAATGGCATATTATACATCAAGGTTATGAAGACTGTCATTATAGACCAAGCGAAAGATAACCGAGGGATAATAATTCGCTAGGATAATAATGCTCTTCATAACCGTGTTGTACATATTATTTTTATCATTACTACCACATATCTTATTATAAGAATTAGTTACACTGTAATTATTGACTGTGATATAATTATTACAATAAAAAATAGCACAAATTAATATTTAGGAGGATTATTAGTAATTTATTCATTTCTACATTTAACATATTTTTTAACGTGAAACATTGGGTTTGTTATATAAATGGTTACGACTTGACATTTGATTGACAGCAATGTATTTGCCCGTTCCATTTAAAATGAAACATAGGGAACGAATTTGACAGAAGTATTATATTAAATATTGTAAGAAATTTATCGGAGTCAGAAAACCACTCGAGAGCACTAAACATATTTCGGGCACAAGGTGCACACAGTATTTTTTCTACATCTAAATTTAACTAGTTTTATAAGTTATGATTTGACATTTGATTGACAGCAACGTATTTGTCTGTCTCATTTAAAATGACTCATGGGGAATGAATTTGACAGAAGTATTATATTCAAATATTGTAAGAAATTTAGCCGAGTCAGAAAACCACTCGGGCACAAAGTGCACACTATATTTTTTCTTCAACTAATTTTAATTTAGAATGCAGGTATAATTATTTAAACAAAATTAATCTCTTTGACGTCTTATCAAATGTCAAATTCGTTCCCTATGTTTCATTTTAAATGGAACGGGCAAATACATTGCTGTCAATCAAATGTCAAGTCGTAACTATGGATATGACAAATCCAATGTTTCACGTTAAAAAATACTCACGGTATACCCTTATCGGGGTGTTTAAATTCAAAGATATACAGTGTGTTCAGAAAAAAACGGAGTAAGCTATGAACACAGAAACGTATGTCTGATCATTATTCAATTCAAAAGTCAAGTTGTCAAAATAAATCGTAAAATGTAATTTTAAAAAGAAAAGATAATAAAGAATGATACAGAATATTGCCATTCACCATTTTCTAATTTATTTCTACTTCTAAAATAAGGATTCAAGAATTTTGACAATATCTCGAGTGAAATTGACATTTAATTACATACTTTCAAATTGACATACGTTTTTTTGTTCATAGCCTACGCCGATCAATTTAAACTTAGGCGGCAAATTATTAATCCATGATTAAAAGTTTTTTAAATTCGATTCAAATAATATATGGATTTGAAGACGAGTTTTTTTGAGAAGTGACGGAATGTATTATTGCCCTAGGGCGATAATAAATTATTATAGACCTATATTTCATTTCACGTAAAAAAATAGTGTTGTGTTAGGTAGAGGTATAAATTGTGCCCTTTGATTGTATTATCGACTTGTGTAACCATGGTTACCAACGTTACGGGTGTTTAACAGCTTTTGCCGCAATTCTGAACAAATCTGTGCGTGAAGCAACATTTCACGCATAGTGTGCAAAAAATCAAACTTCACACATAAAAATTGATACGTGAAGTACTCGCTTCACGCATGGGAGAAGAAAAACATATTTTTACTATTGGCAAAGTTTGGTTTCACGAATTTAAATTATTTATTTAATGCTTGTAAAAACGGTCGGATCTCAAACGTCATCTACTATTTACTTACGTGAAATGAAGTATATGTTACCATAGTTACCAAACAAACATTTACTTTCATAGTAAATTTATTCAAACTAAGAAATTCGGATCAGATTATTCATTTTATGTTATTTATTGCCAAAAGTTCGACTGTTATTTAACGGAATAAATTTTATTTACTTTCGAAATAGTAGAAAAAAAGTACAATTCAAGGACAAAAATAAATAAATAACTTACATCATCCTCACATCCAGTACGTTGCAGCGCATCATTACTGTCCCCGTTTCTCATACAAATATATTTTTGGAGCCACTGAAAATCTTTCTTTTCTCTCGCCGCCCCTGTAAGAAACTTATTAAACTCTAATAAGAAAATAAAGGATCATAGGTACCTTCTTCCGACCTGTAAACTTCAGCAACGAAAGATGAACTTTCAGTGCCTTGAGAAACTTGCAATTGGAAGCTTAATTTAGTGGAAATTATGTTTAATACAACATAGGGATCAGCGCTAACAATATTGTTACTGTCTAAATTTTAGGTTAGGTTAGTTATTGATTGGTAAAAATGTGTAAAAACGTACCTATTTCACATTTAAAATCGGAATCGATAGCTACGGCTCGCTCTATAGTTAAATCGGAAAAAGCTATGGGAGGTATTTTAGTAGACAATAAAATAAATAAAGCTATAGAATTATTATATTCGACTAAAGCTAAAATGCGGTGTTCTTGTGTCCAACCTGGATTACCTATTGCTGCATTTAAGTGTATCTAATATTTATATTAAGGATTTATAACAATACATTGTATATTTATACAAATAAACAACCTTTAATACAAATTTAATTCACGTTAGTAAACTTACAAGGATACAGCTTTAACAATCTCTCCCGACGTGAATTTGGCCTGCACAATGGAAGTAACATTTACATCTGGTTTATCCATGATAAAATATCATGTATGTACACTAAAATGCATGTTATAACACGTTTTAACTTATAAAACCAATGTAAACACTTAAAATGACATGTAAACGTCAAACACTACTCCCTACTCCCCGCCATCTTGGCAAACCCACTTTACACTAGCACGAAATAATTATTCCCACAGAAATTTTGTTGTGGAGTAAATCGGGTTTATATTGACAACCAGTGAAAACAAAACGTAACGCGGGTTGCGCGAGTGAAAAACTTTAAAAATAAGTTAATTGTTGTGATTGTTATAATAATTAGTGGTTTATTTAAATAAAGTGTTGTGATAAAGTTACCGTTTGTGTATTTAAAATAATGGCTGAGTGGTTCCATTGCAATCGGTGTTATTTAGAACTTAAAAACGCCCAAGGTGCGAAATTTTCGCTGACGAGTTGCGGGCATATTTATTGCGAAAAATGCTTAAATTCAGGTATTTAACAAACTATTATTGTTAGGAAACATATTTAATAATAATTTTAAACTAGGTAAACCAAATTATTGCCATACGTGCCGTAACGAATGTACGACAATCGCTTTATCGTCGGGTTTGAGTCCCGACATCCAAATATTTTTTTCGGAACCAAGCGACACGTTGCAAAAATTAGTAAAAGTATGATTTTAATATATTTTTAACCCCCAATTTAATACTATTGTATGTAGGTTGTAGAATTTCAAAGAAATCATTACAAAAAACTTTCTGATCATAAAACTCAAGAAAATCAATTATTACAACAAAAATATCAACACGCTAAAGAATACATTAAAAAACAAACAAAACAATTTGAATCTTTACAAAAGGACCACCAAAGACTACGAAACTTACTAAAGGTATTAATCCAAAAACTTTAAAAACTTATTTTTCAAAATTTCGGGTCTTCTAGATGTCTATAGGTTCTCCGGCCACTGGAAATTGTTCCAGAAGAACCTTAAATGATTCTGGGAGTGTGGTGGACACTCCTACTGCCCCTATACCCATTTCTGGGCATAATTCTAGCAGGGCTATAGTTAGGGGACAATCAGAATTTAACACAAATGGACCAAGCAGTCGTGTGTCAAATCAGGTAATGATTTTTATTTAATTTTTGATTGGCGGTTTGTGAAAATGCAATAGGGCAGTACCTATCACAATTTTAAAAAAAATTATATAGTAATCTACATGACAAAATGAGACACGTATTATAAATTGTTGAATTATTAAAAAATCTTTCAGAACCCATAATATACTAGGAATAATACAATCTTTTTAGTTTTCGTTTTGTAAAATTTATTATTTCCAACGTTTCGGCACCATAAACTGATGCCTTATGTCTTATTCAGGGAAAATTACTTATTACAAAGAGACAAAATCAAAAACAAGTAACCAAGGTACCATAAAAAGTATATAAATATTACCTATTTTGTAAGTACACAATTTACTAGACATTATGCATCTTCTCTGGAAAACTCTCCTTTTGCCAGAGGAAAAACAGTCCGCAAAAACTGGCAGAGAAGTGATCTGTACATATTACAACTTATTTAAAATTCCAATTTTAAATATGCATAACGTCTAGTAAATTGTATACTTACAAAATAGGTAACGGTTATTTACTTTTTATGTTACCTTGGTTACTTGTTTTTGCTTTTGTCTCTTTGTAATTTATCATTTTCCTTGAAGAAAGCACCAGTTTATGGTGCCGAAACGTTAGACATAATAAAACGAAAACGAAAACTAATAGATATTTACACACCAAGTGAGCTAAGATATTGTTTATTCATGAGAAGAAAGTTAAATTCTTCGAGTGAATAAACATTCTTAGCTCACGTGGTTTATACAATATTTTATTAAATTTTGACGAAATACTAATAAAAACCATTATAATATTTAATTTTGACAAAATGAAAAACTAATTAGTTAGTTTGTATCGTGAAAAATAATTAAAATGGCTGATAATATCTAATAAATACTGTGGTGAGTGTTATTTTCGTGCCTGATATTATTTTAGATGCATTATTTGTTGCAGTGAGTTAAAATTTTGTGAGTGATTTTAAAAAAATTTTAATTCACATGTGAAAAAAGTGTTACTTATAGTTGTTGCTATAGAGTTAATAATGACAGTTTAAAACGTCAAAAATGAATAAAAAGATTTTATTATTTCTAATATCATTTTTCATCTACGAGTAGATCTTTTAAGTAGTGTAAAGAATATTACATATTTTCAAAATATATATTATATTTCATATTTCAACATAACTTACCTCTGCAAATATATATTTGAAACACAGTAGAACTTCAAATTTATTTTTTTATCTGCATTAAACGAAAAACAAAAATTAATATTTTGATATCTCAATAAAATAAGTACAAAATAAATATTATAATCTTACATAAATAAATATATCCTTCTATAAATATAACTATCTTATTCGATATAGGCGTAAGGTAAGTTATCACGGTAAATAAATACGTGTGACAACTTGCTAATTTTTCGAACAAAAATTAAATACAAAATACAGTAATTGAGAGGTAGGTGTTAAAAACAACTTTAAGGCTGTTTTATAATCAGCCCCACTTTTATTAGTTAAAATTAATTTAAGCGATCTTATAACAGTCCTCAAAAAGTTGTAAAACTATAGTATGAATTTATAGCAACATCGAAAACATTATCACAGTTCGAATTCAGTACTGTCGATATTTGTAAAGACAACATCCAAAAATTTAAACAAAGCATCGCCTACTAGATTCAAAGCAAACAATTATTAAAACACACAAATCAACAGGTAAAATTTGTGACATGCAACAAATGATAAAGTAAACAATAGCAAATTAAATGACAACACAGATAATAGCGTACTTTGTTCACTCTATTGATTTAACGTGTATGAACAGAAAGACAAATGAATAGTATTCAATATTCACACGAGCATATAGTATGAGATTTATATAGTAATTGTTATACGAATCAACAGAAATTTTGAATTTTTTTTTAAATTGCGAACAATTTTGCAAGTAACCATATAAAGTTACGCGTTAACTTTAAGTCATGGTGTGCTCCTGCAAAACCCTAAAATCTAATTCCTAAAATCCTAAATAATCACTAGGTTTAGGGTATATAAATTTAGGATTTAGATGTTAGGGTGATAAAAGTGCAACATCGGATACAGCCTATGAATACAGAAACGTATATTTGATTGTTATTCAATTTAAAAGTCAAGTTGTAACATTTTTGATATATCTCGTGTCGAACTGACATTTAACTAAATACTTTTAAATTGACATACAGGGAATTTATTTTAACACTTCCATGGTTACTCACTTTTGTCAAAAAATGACAGCAATGTAATATTTGTCCATTTTAAAATGCAACATACAAAATTTGTAGTTTTGTATTATCAAAACTAATTTTCAATAAATTAGGATACATACGACTAACAAAAATCAAAACATGAATGTTGCACATCTTAACAAACTTTAGCTTACAAAAATTCTTAACTTTCATGTAATAAATGTTAAAAAATACCCCCATTCACACTGAGGCAATATTCTAGTCGGTCGTAATAAGAATTGACACCATTTGTGATGTGTTTTCGAGGTATCTCCTGTGCTGCAATACTATTTTTGCCCTCCTGAAGTGTAATGGGGAACTTTACAATTGTATATACAGCAAGTGTAACCTACATTTTACGGTTACTGTGTTGCAACATTTCTAACTATGCGGTAAAATAATCAAAATACACTGGACGTTTATGGGCATTTAGAAAAGAATCATCTTTACTATAATAAAGTTCATATAAAAAAGTACTACCTACATAAGTTATTTTCTTACTTTAACATTTCCTATATTTAAAATTAATTTATATAAACCAAAATCACTGCAGCGACATCTGTCATTATTGTAAAAATCAGCCATTACCGACATAGTCATCGATCGATATACCTGTCAAATACGCGAGGCGAACATTTCTGAAATGTCAAATATCGACACCTACCTATTATTTATCACGAAGAAAATATCAGCAAATAAATATATTATCAGTCATAAACAACGTCTATTATTACAGATAAATTTTCGCTAGAAGTACTCTAATGAAGGTAAGTAAAATCAAATTTGGAAATTGACTAAACCCCAGTATTTTAAAACTAACCCTTTTCAGAAGTACAACCTATCTCATTAAAAAAAAAAGATTTTCATTATCGTCGGCCAAAAAATTTGATACAATTCTCGTGCGTGAAGTATTTTACAGCGCTCCAGCTAATAAGGCACTCGCCTTAAGGGCTCGTGCCTTAAACAAAGCTGTAGCGTTGTAAAATACAACTTACACGCACTCAAATGTAAATAACTATTATAATGTTGCATTTTAAAATGGACAAATATTACATTGCTGTCATTTTTTGACAATAGTGAGTAACCATGGAAGTGATGAACCATAATGTTGCATTTTAAAATAAATTCTCTGTATGTATTTTTGTTCATAGCCTATTCTAAGTTAGGATTTTTTTGAACACACTGTATAAGTTGCGAGTAAAATTGTACAAGAGAGAGATAACTCATTTGTTAATTTTAACAATTACCATCATCGTAAGTGAAACGAACGACAAATTGGAAAGTATTCTTTAGTGTTTGCAAGCTAACAATTACATTTCTCAGTTTCAATTTTTTAAACAAATACGGAAAGTGTCATCACAGTTCGAAACGCGCCCTGCATTGCATAAGTTCAGTATCGAATACCACTTTCTCTATTTTCACTGCAGTCGTATCAAATATGCAAGCGAAGTAGATAGTAAAATACTGCAGGTTTGCGTATCTCACGTGTTATCAGAAGCTACTGATAATAGTAAATAGTAGTAACATTGTTAGTTATTTTTCATGAAAAGTTATGCATATATATTTAGAATAAATAAAACAGTTTTATTATAACAGGATTTCTGTAAATAAATATTGAAAATAGTATTTTTGACCAATTTTTACCTCCATGACAGTACATTTGGATCCAGTATGTCTGCTCTAACGCTCAATAGATGGAGCCATTGAATTGGTACTTGGGGTTCTTGAACTAAATAAGGCTGTGTCCATCGACCTTTAAACTAATAGACGCAGCGTACGAGCAAAACGCTTGTCCCGCTATAACAGTGCAGACACAGTATCTCTATCCTTCAACAGTACGGAAGTTAAGAAAACGCGGTAAAATGAAAAATTTGATTTGTCCCTAACTTGTTATTGGTGCATAATAGCTAAGACTACACATTTAATTTCTTTGTGCATAATTAGTTTTGTTATATACATATTTTTAATACAATATATTATATACATATTATATTATAGGGGACAAGTAATAATTAATAAGAACTTACATATGAAATGACAAAGCTGAACCGCGTACGTACCTACTGCACGAAAAAAACCGTTTCCTCATTATTTTGTCGTATAACCACCTCACAACACAAATACGTATGTATTGACAGAAATAATTGTAAATGTTCTCCAAAAAAGTAAATAATGCACAAACAGTCACGAAACGTCAAATGTAGATTTTGACAACTATTTAGTGATAGAGAGCGATGTATAGAGGTTTACATATGGCTGAAAAAGATGTACAATGAGTACGAACGTATGCGCAATATACTTTAACTGAGAACTTCCGTACTGTTGAAGGACAGAATATATATTTCTATCCTTTTATGTTGGAGCATTATTCTAACAATAAAAGAATAGGAGACACTTGGTCCATTAGTTTAAAGGTATGTCTGTGTCCGATGTTGCACTTTTATCATCCTAGTATCTAAATCCTAAATTTATATACCCTAAATCTAGTGATTATTTACAAATCATGTTCGTTGTTATTATTTCAACAAAAACGTCTAATTTACAGTGAAAGAATAGCTTCTTAGCTTCTATTTTATGAAATATAATATTAACATTTACTCTCAAGCATCAAATTGAATTGAACTGTATAATTCATTTTGTTATTCTAAAGTGTTGCCATATAAACCAATGGATGTTATTAGTGTGTCATTCGCATACCACGGTGTCATTTTCATTATTATAATCAAATTTTCATTGTTGTAATTAAGCATTGTTATTGTTGTAATCAAAAATTTTGATCTACAAATTAACCGTACACTTTTTGTATTTTTTTTTTAGGGACCAAGTTATGACTACTTGTAAAAGAGCTATTTTTGATAGCTGATATCATCAGTCCTTTGCAAAATTTCAAAATTTCGTTTGGAACATATTATTCATTAGTTTTAAGTTAATAACACACTAAAAATTTATCCTCAAATTCCTAGAAATAGATGCTGAAGAGTTTCGCGCGATAAAAACTATTATCCAGAATTCTTATTAATTTGTGTTCATAGTTCAGTAGTACAGTCTTCTATGCGGTACCTTCACTTCGTTACGTTTCTCTACTTCACATATACAGTACAAATAAACACATAGGTAGTTACATGTTATTTAAAATATCGAGACCAAAAAAGACAAACTAAAATATTAACCTCCAAACTATTGTTGAAACCTCAAACATCCGCCAAAACATACCGTTGCTATGGGGCAGTACCACGCTATGGTTTTACGGCCATTCATTGGTGCGGCGTAATTCTACGTCATACATGGCGGTAATTCAAATAATCAAATCAATCTTTTTTTCTGGCTAATTAATAAAAAATTTGCCAAAAGAAACAATATGAGTACATAGCAATAGTTCAAAAATATTAAATAAAAAAAGATAGGTACGCAAGTAGCCCATTGAAAATATATACGTCCAATATAAATTAAAATTTATAGTTTTTGCATGAATTATGAAACTATTTAACAATAAATTAATATGTATATCACGTAAACCTTTCAATTCGCTGAACTCCCGTCAAATCATAATTAATTTCGCTTATATTACTCAAATATCTGCAATTTAATGACAATAACCCAATAAAGTTAATTAAATGAACTAATATCAGTTATTTAGCGCGTTAAACTATTCTATTATCTCCGTAGCAAGTCCACAAATTTATAATTACATTTTAATCGTCACTTAAAAAACTCTCAAACCTTGGAGACAGAAAATAGGTTAAATAAATACAATTCGAAAACAATAAAAATAACCTGCACTTACCTAATGATGTGAAAAAATCAGGGGAATGTTAAAGTATTTATTTCGCATCAAGGTAAAGAATACACAACGTTACAAGGTCGAATAGTTTGTTGAATGCATTGTGTGAATGTGTGTATGAGAGGTTTTTTTATTATTATGTAACATAAACTGTAGTTATTACTTGAATTGCGGGATTTTCTTAGCACGAGGTACTTGGAATCTGCAACAATAGAGAAATATATTAAAAATGTGAATATTATTTTTATAGAATGTTTACACATTAAAATAGTTATGAAACCTTAAATATGTTTTATGTTAGTTAATAACACTGAACTCCATTTCTACAGACAGTGGCTCTCAAAATCATTCCTATAATTTACTTTTATCATAACTCATAGCAAACTTTATTTTACTAGTGCTGTGAAGATCCGACAAAACATGGATCCGAGTACCCGGATTTTAAAATATCCGGTTCCTCGGATATCCGATGTTCGAATATTGAAGCGGATATCCGTAAATTTATTTCGGATTTGGATCCGGATCCTGATTTAGATCCGGATCCTGGTTTGATACCATATCCCATTCGGGTCCGGATTCGATGTGTTGTTCACGGATCCGGATCCGAGTTTTAATTCTGGATCCGTTTCATCATTTTGAATGTAAAAGCAAACATTTGAATGTAGACGGTTGTAGAGACAGCGGTCTGTAATCAGCAATAAATTTTATAATACCCCTCTAAAATAGCCAGGTAGTTGGTGCAAATTTTTCTTAGAATATTGAAAATTCTCTAGTTCTAAAATTTTAACATTCAATATAACAAATACTTCAAAGAAAACGAAATTAAGATTAAATTTGAGAAATAATGGTTATAGGTTCATTTCAGGTGTCGAAATAACTATTTATTTATATCGTGCATGTGTTTCACATAAAAGGGATTGTTTTTGTTACCTACTTATAGTTCTGTGGAATCGAGGAATTTCCTCCTTAGCGGATGCTAAAAGTTTAACATCGAAAATATACCGACTATTAACTACATCAAACAAAAATGTATTGTGGATTATTTCATAATCAAATTTATTTGGTTTTGTGACTCCATGATAATATACATTCAAATATTATCATCTGGTTCAATACCGAGAATAGGTACTCGAATCCGAGAACCGATGCACTTACTGAAATTCCATATCTAAAATCCGATACTCAGATCTGGATCCAAAATCCGATACTCAGATCCGGATCCAAAATCCGATACTGAGATTTGGATCCGAGATCCGGATAGTTCAACATTCAATTATCTGGATATCCGGATATTTTTGGATCCGAAACCGAAACTATCCGGATCCGGATCCCACCACTACTTCTAATATTTATGTATGATTGAAAACATTATTTTTACAAACCTTAATTTTATTATATTCAAATACATATATTATTACTATATTCTCCTTAACACGGTTTCATTATTAATTTTAATGTAATTGCTTCCTGACAGCAAGGCCGGCTCAAGATATATAGGCGCCCTGAGCCAAAAGTCAATATACCCCACATTTAGAATAAAAACTTCAAAATTTTAAAAAATCTAATTTTTATGTATCTAGATACTTCTCAATGCGCTGATTCCGCAGGTCGATATCTCTTTTCTTTCTCGAGATATTGAGAATCAAAGTTTTGCTCAAAACTGCCCATTTTTGGGTAATATCCCAAAAATGGGTCGAGATATGAATTTGGCGACAACACCATTCGATTCTACGGGCAAAATTACATAAGTACACCCATTTTCAGAATTTTTGAACACCGCATACAATCTCTAAAGCAAAATAACTGAAAATGACCAAAAATCGAAAAAATCCTAAGGGGTACCCCTTAGGATTTTTTCAGATTTTGGCCATTTTCAAACTTTTATTCATAAAAAATGAACCGGTTGGACAAAAATTATGAAAATTGCTATACTTATGTATTTTTGTCTGTAGAATCGAATGGTGCTGTCGATAAATTCATATCTCGGCCCATTTTTGGGTTATTACCCAAAAATGGGCAGTTTTGAGGAAAATTTTAAATCTAAATATCTCGAGAACGAAACGAGATATCGACCTGCGGTTTCAAAATTTGGAATCAGCGCATTAAGAATTATCTAAATACATAAAAATTAGATTTTTGAAAATTTTGAAGTTTTTATCTAAATGTGGGGTATATTGACTTTTGGGGCAATAATTCAAAAAATGGTAGAGATATAAACTTGACAGTAACATTATTTGATTGTAGAGAGATTGTTACGTAAGTGTACGCATTTTTAGAGTATTTGAACAACAATACCTTCCTTACCTAAAGGTGACGGAAGGTAAAAATACCTATCAGAATTTAAAACTAACGAGAATGCAAGAATGATTAAATTATATACTAAATTACACAATTTATTTACACAAAACTAACTTTGAGGGGCTCCAAAATTTTATAATACAGGACAGGTATATATTCCATACATTGATTTTTTTTGTTTATTTATATATTTGTATTTAGTTTTTATATTTTTTGGACGCACTAAAAAGCCAGGCGCAAAAGTGAACCCTGTGGCGCACTCTCCACACCAGCTATGAGTGCCCGTGAGGTGACGCCTGGTAAGCCCCCACTCGGTAAAATATATCGTCATCATTATTGATATCTACATGTGTGTTGTAGATACTGGCACACCCAGAAATGGGTAATATACCGTGATGATATATTCATTTATTTATTTTATTTAATTTTTGGAAACCGTTTTTATTTCACATTTTGCTGTATATGTATAAAGTACAATTTGTGTGTGTGTGTGTGTGTGTGTGTGTGTGTGTAAATGTAAAAATATTCGCGATTTTATTTATCCTTTGGTGAATTTGGATTTAAATGCGCGCAAGATAAAAGCCACGATAAGAACTAACACTTTTTCCTACAAATCCTAAAACAAATACCTTCAAAGCCTTCCTGCACTAAAGCCATGTTTACAAAGCTCAAAAAAGCGCGAACAAAGTATTTGATCGTTGCACTCTGCCATTTGTTACCTTCTTTTTACCAAGGGAGGTTTTACGTTTTACCCTTTTTACCATTAGACATTTTTCTACAATACCCAGTATTGCAATTGCGAAGAGGGTAGCGGATTTTTTTACAGGAAACGGAACATTTATATATAATAATACACAATATAATAGTGTGTTCAGAAAAAAACTTAATTCGGAGTAGGCTATGGACACAGAAACGTATGTCTGATTATTATTCAATTCAAAAGTCAAGTTGTCAAAATTGATACAATATACTATTTTATACTAGCGTTTTATAACAACTTTTTGATTGTCATTTTCGTTGCTAAATGAAATACTTTTAAGCACTAGTGCTTCAAAACAACAGTTTAATGCGTAAAAGTGACAGTTTAATCCATAAAAGTGTCAGTTTAATGCGTATGCACTAGTGTCTATTTACTGACACAAAATTTTGTTTGGTTACTATCATTGTCAATTTTTCTTCGATTTTTCATTTAGCTGGGAAACAGTTGAAGATCTGACCTATGTTATAAATAAATAAATAAATAAATATATCATCACGGCATATTACCCATTTCTGGGTGTGCCAGTATCTACAACACATGTAGACATCGGTAATGATGACGATATATTTTACCGTGTGGGCGCTTACCAGGCGTCACCTCGCGGGCACTCATAGCTGGTGTGGAGGGGGCACCACAGGGGTCACTTTTGTGCCATTTAAAATTGGAAATATTTGGCGTCTGTCGGGATCGAACCCCCTATGTTGATTAAGCTTTTTTATACTCATTTATGTCAGTACCATATGCTATGCCCTTAATTTTTTTTACACTTTTTCTGAAACACCCTATATTTATTTAACAAAATAATCTAGATATAAACTTACATTTTGCATTTTTAAATGTTTAAACACATGATTTACGGGACACACAAAAACACATCTGATCACTACAAATCACTATAACACACTGAATAATTTTTAATTAATTTCAACGTGATTTCATAACGTACATAATTTAATTAGAAATTATTTTTATGAATTAGAAATTATTAGAAGTAGCAAGTTCGTTAAAATATTAATTTGTGTAGCTGTAGGTATTATATAATTGTCTTCTATTTACAATAAATAATTTTTATAAAGTTGATACATGAGAGGTGAACTTATGGATGGGCGACCAATAGAAAACAATATTATTATGTACTGTGAGAGTGTTAACAAATATACATATGTTTTGTAAACTCCAAGATTTTCTTTAGACTAATGTCCTTTAATGTCTCAGTGTGCAATTTCTTTGCTCCTAAAAGACTATATCTGCTTGCCATAAATGCTTCGTAGTGACATATTGTGTTCAGGGGTTTCATCCTCTTCTCCACATCCTCTGCATGTTGGTTCTTGTTTGAGGCCCAACCTATGCAAATGTTTATTTAATTGACAGTGTCCTATTACCAGTCCTGTTATTAGTCTGACATCTTGCTTGCTCATTACAAGTAAGTTGTCTGTTCTTTTCTTGGATGGCTCATTCAGGAAGAGCTTGGAATGTCTTTGGCCTGATGTGGTTGTCCAATGCCGTTTGTGCCATTGCCAAAGCAAAGTATTAAGTTCTTGCTTAACTGTTTGCGCAGTTATTCCGCAAGCAGGTTCTGGTCCTATAAAAGGTATATTTGTCCCATCTTTTGCAAGATGGTCGGCTGCCTGGTTATTTTTGGAAATACTCTTGGTATCCCATCTAAATATTGACTGCGCCCACTTAGAGGCCTATTCTACTAAAAAAATATGTATCGTTATGACTCGTTACTAGGCGATAAGTCGTTATGATAACGATTTTTGCCAAAACCCTATTCTGTTAATTTATTTATCGTTACGAATCGTTACATATCGTTGTTTCATATCGTTTAATAACGACAAGTTCACATGCATCGTTGAAGTCGTAAAGTTAGATATATTTTGTGAACAAAAGTAAAAATGGCTGAAGAAGATATTTTGTTAATTGTAGCTGAGAAAGAGATTCTGCAAAGATGAGTATTTATTCACTTCTGTACACTAATTATATATATTATACTTTTTAGTAGTAGTAGTAGTAAAAATTTAGATTTAGATAATATTTAGTAGACGAAGGACTCCAGGCTGTTCTGCATGTTGATAAGGGTAGAAAAAAGAAAAATCCAAGGTTTTTTCGTTGCAGAATGTAAATAATAAATAAATAATTTTCAAATATATTCTGCAACGAAAAAACTTTCCTTTTTTCTACCCTTAGATAATATTATTTAATATATTGATATATAATATAATATAGAATATAGATGCACTATCTATGTATTTAAAAATTATATATTTGTACAGGGATGTCAGATTATATAATCGTACACTGCGTGATACATCAGATCCTTTTACCCGGTCCCACAGAATTTAAATGACTTGTAAGTCTTCTCCATATTTCTTCCAATTATTCAGTGGACAATTTATTAATTTTTAATGAACTGTTACTTTCCAGTTCTTCAACATATATTTCATACTGTCACTGTCTTTGAGTTGTTCTCGAAGCCCTTTTCTTTTATACATTTTCAAATTCAATTAAATAAACAAACAATGAATCGATATGTCAGATTTTAATTGAAAAATATATGAAAATTTATTCTGTCAAAATATACATGAAGTTAGATATTATCGTTATAATCCTGATAACGATAATTTATAACGATATGATTAGTAGAATAGGTTTTTGGCATTTGTCGTTATTAAAGTCGTTTAACCAAATGCTTAGCGACAGTCGTTCAGTAACGATATCGTTATACATTTTTTTTAGTAGAATAGGCCTCTTATTCTTGACTCAAACCCGTTACCAATCGTCTAATTATACCCTTCGTAACAACCCAGTATCGAATCTGACTCATCCAATTCCCACCCCGTCTTGCGAACCGTACAACAAACATTGATTTGCCATTAATACACTCATACACTCATACCTTCAACAATGGCCTGTAGCCGTAGTAGTGCTAGTGACAATACTTCAATGCTTGAATGCTACGCTAGATCGTGTTACATGGCATGCCATACCATTTGGTTAGCTGCGTGCCGGCCAGCGTTATTTCCCTGGCATTCTCTGTCGCGTGACTTGAGTCATACGGCACATTACTTCGGCATTCACTCAACAGACGAGGAAGTGTACATGGGTACCTGTTGGCCACGGAGAATGGGAGAATTTATCACTGAATGCTCAATTTATTGGAAATAGTTTATACCGCGTGGCTATTAAAAAACGAATCCTGGTTGAAGCTCTGTAACTAGGGAATAAATTGAGATAGCGATTTGAAATTTTTATCTTTTGCAAATAAATAAATAAATAAAATAAATATAAATATATCATTACGTCATATTACCCATTTCTGGGTGTGCCAGTATCTACAACACATGTAGACATCGGTAATGATGACGATATATTTTACCGTGTGGGCGCTTACCAGGCGTCACCTCACAAGCACTGATAGCTGGTGTGGAGAGTGCACTACATGGGTCACTTTTGTGCTATTTAAAATTGGAAATATTTGGCGTCTGTCGGGATCGAACCCGGTTCCCCCAGGTTCGCGACCAGACACTCAGGCATGCGGCCACGGAACCCCATCTTTAAATTAATAATTGAATGGGGTCCCGTGGCCGCGTGCCTAAGTGTCTGGTCGCGAACCTGGGGGAACCGGGTTCGATCCCGACAAACGCCTAATATTTCCAATTTTAAATTTCATAAGTGACCCCTGTGGTGCACTCTTCACACCAGCTATTAGTGCCCGTGAAGTCAGGCACGCGGCCACGGGAAGCTCTTTACATACATGTAAATATAAGACAACGAACGTTTGTTTCACTCTACATCGGCTTTTATACTATTTTATAGGTAAATATGCTATATCAGCTATTCTTAAGGAAAGTTTCTATGATGTCACTGAAGGTGTTATGAATAAGAACAATATTATTGTAAGTTTACATAGAGGGCACGTATATAATTTGTACGAAAAATTGGAAAAAAGGTAGAAATTGATTCGGATTATTTTGTAAGCTCTCCCAAGAAATTGTTGCTGATTTCCCTAACAAGTAACAGAATTTGTTGTTAACATATTGCCCTTTAATGTCCGCCATTACAAAATCGGCGCTCACGAAAAAAATCTCACTGACCGCTTAGATGTAAGGACGATGCTTGGGAAACTGATCCAAAAGAGTGTCTATTGTTGGGCTATTTTTGAGTCGTCATCGTAATATTGTGCATGGATGTAGAGTGATAATTTGAGTAAAGCATTATTAGTTATATTTAGCTGATGAAGAAGGAAGAAGCATGCCCTGTCAGAGTTGCGAAAACATAAAGACGTATAATGAAACATGAAAGGTGCGCAATAATGTATTCTAGCCATTTCAATCCATTCTCCTGACAGTTTCCCGATATAATAAAGCTAGAGCTTTCGATAACGCGAGCAGGCCGCAGCACAGCACTCCGCCAAAGCTAAAGCTGACTGTAACAAATAATAACACCGTTGCATACCTGTCAGGTTTTAAGCTCGAAAGCGCCAAGGAAAGCTTTTAGGGAAATGAATCGATTCCGACCTGTGATTGGCCAAGGCAGAACCTTTTCACCTTCCCTGAGCTGGAGATACCAAAGCAAAACGACAGGGCTTATCTGATGGCTAATACTTTTACACGATTTCAGTCAAGCGATAACTTTTCCCGCTCATCATTTGCATATACATACATACGAGCCCAGGCGGGGTGGGTAAAATACTTTAATTTTGTGAATAAGCACTTTTAAGTGTGTGGATGTTGGAAGGATGGTTCCTCAAAAACTGTAAGACTTAAGACCAGTTTAACTATGAATTCCTCAATCTGTCATTCGTGGGAAGAGATGAAAAGGTATTAATAACAATTAGACAACCTGAAGTAAAAGTACACAGATTTCGGTACAAGTCACCTCACGGGCACTCATTGCTGGCGTGGAGAGTATACCACAAGAGTCACTTTTGTGCCATTTAAAATTTGAAATATTTGGCGTCGGTCAGGATCAAAACAGTTCCCCATGTTCGCAACCAGAGACTCAGACACGCGGCCACGGAACCCCATATTGAAGAACATAAAATTCTATATCTGAGACATTTAAATTTTTTATTATATCTTCTATAGATTTAGAGATAAAGACAATGGCTGGTAGCACAAGCCCTGTTTTAACTAAAACACTGTTTTAAGATATGTCAAATTCAAATTTCAATATTTAATTTCACCCTTATGTTTAAAGAACGATTTTTAAAAAAATATTTGTTTGAATACAAACTATGATCTGCTTTAAAACCATATTTTGATAAATTTGATACTATTTATTTTTATTATTAACTAATGAAATCTGATATTTCTTAAAACAGCGTTTTAGTTAAAACAGGGCTTGTGCTACCAGCCATTGTAATTATTGAATAATCGGGTGTAATAAATCGCAAAGGCTAAACTACATCAAGGAAACCAGTTGACAAATTCAAATATTTGTAACATAGTTTATAATGACAGATAAATGTCAGTGTCAAAAATCAACAGTTTTAGTGACATTCTGAAAGCTTTTTCTGGGAAATACATTTAATCTCTCTTATTGTTTTATTAATCAAATATTTAAAATTATAGGTAAAATGCATATATCCATCAGAAATACCGCCAAACTGGTTAATAAATTGGAAGAATCTCTGGCATTTGAGAATTTCCTAATACAATGAAAAGTAGATATAATTAGAATTGTATGTGTGCAGAAGACATGTTAAATACAATAAAAAATAATATTTGCGTAAAGTTCTGTAATTTTTTTGTTAGAAAACGACGGTTCGATAGCGAAGTGCAGTACAATACTTATATAACATAAAATGGAAATGGCGAGAGGCATTGTGCTGGCCAAAACAGATTTTTTTTATTATAAAACGACGTTTCGACAGTGCGAAATGCAACACAATAACATACAATGAAAATGGAGAGAGGTCACAACATATTTTTAAGGAAAGCATTGATTGCACGGTTAAAAGTAAATCCGTTAAGCACCTGGCCATATTCTCAACAGCAACAAATATTTAATTATTAATACACTGAATACAATGGCATCGATTGAACTGCTGTACGTCAACAATTAATTATTCGCATTATACTGCCTAGAATAGCATAGCATAGCACAGCATACACATATGCAGTCGTCATTATCCCAGCCAGCATTGTGTCACGGCTGCCTTACTGCTTATTTAGACTATCTTCACCTTGGCGTCATTTAAATATTCATTAACGTGCAGTTTATAATCAACATACATATGAAGAACAAATGTGTAAATATTTTGTAATAACACCAGTGTTAAATGCACATGTTTGTCTCTTGGTTCTTACGAAATATGTGCAATGCTGTAATGTCTTTTCTTCCTTCTTTAAACCTTTTGAACTGCTCGAAAACTTGAACACTCATCATAATTTTTTTCAGAAAATCGTACGTTCTGGTAGCGGATTTTTTAAGTTTCATACAGAATTTCATATTAGTGTTAACACGATTGCGAAGTAGCATCAGAAAGAGGCACATTTCAATCAAAGGCTACTCCCGAACTGTTTGTCTTATTATCTTGAAACATTAAGACGATTCTATAGCGACGAGGCAATTGCTGCGCTCAAAAATATGCAGATGATTTAACTACAGTCCAGAAGACACAGTATTGATACGTCCCCTACTGTATATCTGAGATAGAGAAGCGTAACGAATTAAAGGTAGACCACAGCTAAGACTGTACTACTGAACTATGAGCGCAAATTATTTCATCTCATCCATGAGATTGGCGCGTATCAAAACGTTTATTTTTCGCGCGCTTCCAAAATTAAACAGTACATCACTGTCTACCTAAATTCGGGTGTGCGTTTATATTGTGTTTATTTAAGATTATTTTTATAAAAGTTACACGCCCAGATATGTACAGGGCGATCTATGCACATTATGAATTTGTATACCTACCCATATGGGGTCCCGTGGCCGCGTACCGGGTTCGATCCCGACGGACGCCAACTATTTCCAATTTTAAATGGCACAAAAGTGACCCCTGTGGTGCACTCTCCACACCAGCTATGAGTGCCCGTGAGGTAAAATATATCGTCATCATTACCGATGTCTACTTGTGTTGCAGATACTGGCACACCCAGAAATGGGTAATATGCCGTGATGATATATTTATTTATTTTTATTTATAATGTACTGTTGATACGCGCCAACTTCTTGGATGAACGTTTTGTAGATTTGAACGTTATGAAACTGAACGAAGTGAGAATTGAACATGCTGATGAATGGACATTAGGACTTTGCATACCTAGCTGTGGTTTTTACAAAACTATACTGTTATTATGATATAACAGGACTAAAAACAAAAGTGAAAAGATAAAAATAATGGCCGTTGTACTTGAATACTTTTGTATCTTAAGTATATTGCCCGTATTCATAAACACTCGTAAAAATTTTAAACGGTTCGTTATAATTTTTATCCAATAAAAACAGTCGACATTGAAAGAAAAATCGAAATTTTATTTGTCAAGTTTGATTCTATTTGTCAAAAATTATAAATTTACGACAAATCACAATTTAGCTCAAGTATTTAACTGTAAAACGATCCCAAGTCCACATTTTATGTGTATCCTAATATCAGCTCCATCTTTTATTACAATATGGACTTTTGTACCAAACCGACTATTGTTTCGCACTCAGTGTTCATCTGTTCTATTTAGGGTAGTGTACTTACAAAAACTGTAAAAAGAAATTGTGGAAGATTGACTTCAATAGGAACAGACTCCGTGGCTGAGTAGGTTGCTCTAACCAACTGAACCTCACTAGATTTGAGGAGGTTCAGGGTTCAAATCCCTACAGTGTCTTTGAAATTTTCTTCGTTTATTTAAATTTTTCTTGATCCGTTAAGCCTATTTCCACATTTAAATATAATTGGATTTACGAATTGTTTTAAAAAAATGTTCACCCCTTCTCCCAAAATTGTCAAATCAATCCTTTCGTATTTCCCCTGCTCAGCTGTAGGGCATTCTTTGACACGGCGATAACTTAGCAATTACGTTATCGCCTTTGGCGCCGTTGTGCTGAGTATGCATCGCACCGTATGTGTGTCTATGTGTGTAGAGAAGTAGAGTGTGTGTATGTAGGCTTGAGAATTATTGAAAGTTTGGTTTTGTGTGAAACTGCTGCGTTAAGGGTATGCCAAGTTTAATTGGATGCGGCTCGAATTTCCAACAGTTAATAACAACTTAGTTACTCTACAGGGGGAGTAAATTGCATATTGATGGAGAAATACAAACGGTACAGCCCTGTGTATTACAATATTTACTAATGTTAAATAAATAATCTCTTTTGCATTGCTTTTTTTCTGGCAATAATTTATAAATTATTTTCTTGAAAAATACTTCAAATAGCCCTATTTTGTAAGCAACGAACATTAAATTAGTGCGCGTCAACTTCAAGGCATAGTGTGTGCTCCTGCAAAACCCTGAAATCTACATATACCTATTAACTAATACATTGCGGATCCTTTGCTTTTCTTGAAGGAAACACTGTGAAATGGAAATATCATTTCTGCATAAGTCTATCTCACACAAACGCCCAACCGCGAATTATGCGCATGCTTGGAAACCTTGACTACTATTGGCTAACGAGGAAATCATGATCACTTTTTGCGAATCACAGAGTTCTGTTTATTAACGACTAGCGCGAGAAATACAATCTGGTCAAGATTAATTTATTTAGGTGACAATAAATTACTGTATGAAACACAAAGCAAATCCTTTCGAAGTGCAACTACAAACAAAAATGAAATCAAACGTCAAAGTCAAACCATGTGCTCGCTACATCACCAGGGCAGCGTTCCAAAACCAAGAATACCGAGTTTTGGCGTATTATGTGTTGTGTTTTGGAACGAATGAGAGTTTTGTTGAAGTAAAAAATTGAAACTAAATTAAAAATAATTTTATAAAACTAACAACACTACTTACAATTATAACATTAATGTCAAGCCCGTAATAAAAGCGCTTTTATGGAGCACTCTCCTCAATATAATGTGAAAATACGCTCTATAAAAGCGCTTTTATTATAAAAGTATGCTCGTAATACACGCCAACGTATTTACTTATGTTTATTTTCAACCAAAATGTTTTCTTCCTCAAGAAGGCAAATTACTTTCATATGTTGAGAATCGTGAGCAACTACATTTGAGAATATTGTGGATTTTGGAACGCAGCCCAGCCAGCGACGCTGTCAGCGTTAGCCAATAGTAGTCAAGATTTCTGAGAATGCGCATAATTGCCGGTTGGGTGTTTGTGTGAGATAGACTTATGCAGAAATATTTCCATTTCACAGTGTTTCCTTCACCTACTCTTATGGGAAAGATACGAGCATTAGTAATATATTAGTTAATAGGTATATGGAAATCTAAGACTTTTACCACCCTAATATCTAAATCCTAATTTTATTTGCCCTAAATAATGTCATTATAGGGCGTATAAGTACCTATTTATAGCCCTATTTTCGTCTAGTGTTTAACTATGTTGAATCAGTAAATTTCAGCCTCTTCTCGTAAGAATTTCAGTTTGTCATTGGTGGTTTATAATTTGTTTTTGTTATGACAGAAAGATAACAGTAACAAGAACTCCAATAACAAGTTAATTTTCGTTTCCAAGTCAACCCTATCCCTTGTTTTTATAATTAGATTTACTGCATAACAATTATAATTCAGGCGGGTATAATCCTACGTATCAGACTTTAACAAGGCATGCAGAAACATATATTATTTTCCAGTAATTGTCTAATTTTTCTATACGGTGTTCTTTTAAAAATGATATCAACTTACGGAATAAAGCTTGCGTGTATTTCTGTATTCTGTTCAAGCATCTCGTGTTACTAATGACAAGTATTTGCAGTTGTGAAATTTTATATCTTTGTTTCGTCTGCACCTTTGTGAATCAATATTTATCGTACTTTTTCTCTGAATGACATGGGCTATCTATTTCGCAGAACGGAATATATAAAGAGTTGTGTTCTGTTATCTAGAATTCTAGATCGTATCGCGAAAGTACTAACTTTATAAATCATATATGAGGGTTACTCTAACGTAGCAATAGGAGATATAAATTATATACATAATTATTTCTTCCCATACAACTGTGTTATAGACGCAAAATTCTTTTCTATAGGTTTTATCACTTTTTTAAATGCTAAAATATATTACACACTCAAAACGCGCGGATTTATCCTGTCTTGATGACGCTCCCGAACCCGGCTCTCTTTTATTGGCCGATATTGTAAGTAGGCGTTCCCATCATCCACTGGAGTTTTTTACAATTAATAAATACTAATTAACTATAACTACAATATATTAAAATAAGAACAAAATAAAATTTTCAAATTTAATAGCCGTACAACATTAGCAAATGGTTTAGAACCTCTGATAACAGCAGCTAAGACAGCAGCTGCTAAGAGAGAAAGCACGATATAATGCCATTTCTCTTCACCACTGGGTTAGCTTACATTGTAAGGCGGGAAACGCTAGATACCAAATCTATGACATTTTCTTTTCACCATAAGAAGCCGATTTTTAAAAAAGAAAAATTAGGGAATTTCTGAATTTAAAAATACTATAACATATAAAAAAATTTGATGTGACCAACACAAAACCTCCCGCTATTTAATTTTTATTAATTTAAATACATACCTACGTATTTACTAATGCTGCAAACTATATTATGTTCCATCGCATGTAACTGTTGCTTTATTTACTATTTCCTTTTTAAAATGTCACTATTATTAATTTGAAGTGATTATTTTTTTGACAGAGATATTTACCTGTCAGTTACATTCATTTGTAATATATGCTGTGTAACAAAGGAATTGTGTTTATCTTAGGCTTCGGGACCAATAAAAAAAAATATGATTTTTAAATTTATCTGTAAAATATATAGAAGAAGTATTAAAGTATTCCTGTTGAAAATTCAATTATCTTTACTTTTCATAATGACATAAAATGCGAAAAAATGTCATTTAATGGTATTTTTGGAAGAAAAGTCATTTCCGGTTATCTGATTTACACCAAAATCTAATGGTATCTTTGCATATTAGAAGAGGGTAGAAATACAAGGTTTAAGAATTTTCTGAATGATAGTATTTGAGTTAGAGCGTTAACAAAATACACACACATACACACACACACACATATATATATATATATATATATACATCTCTGTATACCTATTTCCCTGTCTACCTACTTCTTTACCAATTCTTCTGTTTACCTAAAACCACTGTCTACCTAAACTCACTGTCTGCCTGAAATCACTGTCTACCTAAAACCACTGTTTACCTACCTCTAATTTACCTATCTATAAGCGCACATACAGACAGCATTGTGAAAATGTTAAAATTGGATTCTAGGGATCTTAAAACGTGGTCATTTACTAAAATCTCGATATGTGATTTTTAGCAAGATCCCTATACCTTCCTTACCAAGGGTAGCGGGAGGTAAAAAAGAACAATTAGGGAATTTCTGAATTTAAAAATACTATAACATATAAAAAAATAAAAAAAATCGTAGAATCCCCCGTTGAAGCAGTACCGTTAAAATTGAAACTAAAGAAATGGTGTAATAAACATTATGCTAATACTAACAATGAAGCAAACAGAAAAATAACTTTTCGTTTTTGAAAATTAGAAAGACAAACATATCATGAGCTGTTGACTAGTCTAATGCTAATGCCATGTCAAACAGTTTCCTACTCTGACCTCAAAACATAATGAAAAATTATTTAAATGTATTCACGGCATTCATATTCAGAAGCCAGGTCATCCCGCTTCCTTTCAAGGCACTGTCGGTATAATACTGCAGTGGCATTACCGACACGGGGGTTGAATTTCAAACAGAAGATCTGCACCCAAGAATTAACCCAAGATT
Organism: Ophonus ardosiacus; assembly: GCA_943142095.1. Classification (NCBI taxonomy): domain Eukaryota; kingdom Metazoa; phylum Arthropoda; class Insecta; order Coleoptera; family Carabidae; genus Ophonus; species Ophonus ardosiacus. The sequence continues at coordinate 2,927,793 of OW964839.1, forward strand.
CTAACGATGGACGAGATAACGGCGACCGGCCGGATGCAATAAAATTTATTTTAAATGCCGCTGGAAATTTTGATAATCACGACGACTTTTGTTCTGCTTAACTAACAAAATCAGATTTGCTATTCCGGATATATAAATAAAAAGCTGTTGTGGCCAGCACAAGACCTCTCGCCATTACCATATTAGGCTATATAAGTACATATTGTATTTAACATTTCTGGTACACACATGAAAATTCTAATTACGTCTATTACAATTATATTTTTAATTCATTCTATAAATAAGTTTCTTCCTACTCTTTTAAATGTTCGAGATTCTTCAAATCCATTGACGAGATTGGCGGTATTTCTGATACGTATATGTAATATATCTATCTATAATTTTATATATTTAATTAACAATAAAATAAGAAACATTAAATGTACTTTCCAGAAAAAGCCTTCGGTAATGTATCTGGATTTTTGACACTGACATTTTTCTGTCAATTACAAACATTTTAATTTTTTAATTGGTTTCCATGGAGTTGTTTGGGCTGTGAGATTCTTTTATATTATTTATAATTCTTTATCTCTAAATGTATAGAAGATATAATAAAAATGTTCAATGAATTAGATAGAGAATTTTATATTCTTTAATATTTGTAATAACATAAATTACCCAAAAGTAATATTTAAAAGATTTTTTAAAAAAACTTCCAGTTGTTCAATTGTTACCAATTGGTTTCCATGGAGTTGTTTGGCCTGTGAGATTCTTTTATATTATTTATAATTCTTTATCTCTAAATTTATAAAAGATATAATAAAAATATTCAATGTACCGGATAGAGAATTTTATATTTTGTAATATTTGTAATAACATAAATTTCCAAAAATAATATTTAGAAGATTTTTTTTAAGAAATTACAAATTCCGGTTGTTCAATTGTTACCAAAACCTTTTCGGCTCTTCCCATTAATGTCAGATTAAGGAATACGTAGTTAAATTGGTCTTTAGTCCTATAGAATTTGAGAAACCGTCCCTCCAACTCCACACACACACACACACACACACACACACACACACACACACACACACACACACACACACACACACACGCACACGTACATACACACATTCCTACACACATACATCATTGCAAAATGTGAAAATCGAATTCAAGTGAGCTTAAAACGTGCTTATTCACTAAAATCTAGATATGCAATTTTTAGCAAGGGTAAAAAGTAACCCTTGCTGATGCTCTTCCAATTCCAACGACAGCTTATCTATTGGGAAAATACTTGGTTTATATTCATACGTCGAAAAACGTACAGGTCAAAAGTTAATGCGCTCAGGAATTTATATGTAAACGTAGTCATTGTATTTTATTAAAATCTAAAATGCATTATTCATACGATGGCGATTCAGCAAAAAATAAATTTACATCAAGTGCAATAAGTAGACAAAAACATTGCTACTTGCGATGTATTCTAGAAGCCCCTGGTAACGTCCTTACGTAAGCGAAGTGATAACTTATCACTTCAAGGAAAAAACGTAGAGGTGTTATCATTTACATAATTCCAGACAAAAACGGGATAATTGTTGTTTTTAAAGTTAACAACATAGCTATTATTGTTGTTTTAAAGTCATTAAACTAAATTTAGTAAAATAAGTGCAGTTAGAAAATTATGTATTCAATAGTTTTACATAAACACCAACCTTGAGAACTGTTTTTATTATAAGTATGTTTATTATTACGTTATTAGAAGTAGTTTACATATATGCGTCAGATGACATAGTCATGGGATGATTATTTCAGTATTTATAACATGATTTGAACCTAGAACCTTCCATATGACTAGCAAAAGCTTTGAAGCACTCTTGAAATCAGTGAATTTTTCTCTATTTAATGCTAACCTTAGACAAATACAGGGTCGTTCTCATAAAAAATATATTTTCTCTTTAACACTTTAAATTTAAATTAATGTTGTTTTCGTTTTCATAATACAACTTTAGCACTTTAATGAGCACTGTAGCATTACTTTAAATTAAATATAAAGGATCAATAAGTCTTATAGTGAACCTGATTTTGAAAATGGCACTAAGTACAGTAAAATGTTTGAAAGAAGTCCGATCAAGGCCATCTACGAATTGCATCTATGAATTAAGATTTTATGCTGTCAAATTTAGTAGTGTCGTTTATACAGTTTTTATGAGATACACAAGATATTATGTACCCTCATAAAAATTAAGTAAAAGACACTACTAAATTTGACAGCACAAAGTCTTAATTCATAGATACAATTCGTAGATGGCCTTGATCGGACTTCTTTCAAAAATTTTACTGTACTATTATACCGTGAGTATTTTTTAACGTGAAACATTGGATTTGTCACATCTATGGTTGCGACTTGACATTTGATTGACAGCAATGTATTTGTCTGTCCCATTTAAATAAAACATAGGGAACGAATTAAAAATTTGACAAGACGTCATTAGAGTTAATTTTGTTTAAATAATTATACCTGCTTTCTAAATTAAATTTAGTTGTAGAAAAAATATTGTGTGCACGTTGTGCCCGAGTGATTTTCAGACTTGGCTAAATTTATTATACTCGCAATATTTAAATATAATACTTCTGTCAAATTCATTCCCTATGTTTTAAAAGAGACAGGCAAATACATTGCTGTCAATCAAATGTTAAGTAGTAACTTATAGGATAATTCAACGGTTATCTGTCATATTGACAAAATGTCATTAGAGATTATTATTATTATACCTGTTTTCCAAAAATTAAATTTAGTTGTAGAAAAAATATTGTGTGCACCTTGTGCCCGAAATATGTTTAGTGCTCTCGAGTGGTTTTCTGACTTGGTTATTTTTTTTTACAATATTTAATATAATACTTCTGTCAAATTCGTTCCCTATGTTTCATATTAAATGGGACTGGCAAATACATGCTGTCAATCAAATATCGAGTCGTAACTTTGGATATGACAAACCCAATGTTTCACGTTAAAAAATACTCACGGAATATTATTCTTACCTTCCGCCAGCTTTGGGTAAGGAAGGAATTGTCTTTGTTCAAAAAATTCGGTGGTGATTTTTTAATGAACTAGCACATTTTAGGATCTCTAGAATACGGTTTTACTAGTTTTACGATGATGTCTGAGTGTGTATGTGTGTGTGTGATATAAATTTCTCCGACGATAACTCCAATACTACAATTATAAAAATTATAATTCTTTCGTATTCCTCTTCTTTACATCCATACGAAGTGATGAATAGATTTTGGTTATAATTAGTTAGTTTTTCAAAAAACGCAGTTAAATGTTTTTTTTTTTCAAGGATCTTTCGATATGGAATTTGTAGAAAATAATAAATGTTCGTGTTCGTGTTACAATGTATAATCTTTTCCAAGGAGCTTTTGTTATGGAATTTGTACAAAATATATAGAATAAACGGAATGTAATGTGCTGGTCACATCAGATTTTGTATCCCTTTATGGGTAGAATAGGCGCTGCTTAACGGAATCCTTAGTTGGAAATGAAAAAAATATTTGTCCTAGAACCTGTCTCATCCACTTACATTTTTCCGGTCACGCCCAAGACACGGTAACACAAATATTTGCGTCGAAACAATACGGTATCGGTATGGCTTCGCCGTATACTGTATATGTATGTACGGGAATGTATATGAATTGTACAGTCATAGAAGTATACATGAACGTAGCGATAAGGATACAGTTATCATATCACAAATAGGGGCAATATGTTTTCTGGTGCCTTCGTCGCTTTTACTTTGAAGCGTGCATGCGTATGTAAAGAGCTATGCTTTAAAGAAAAGGGACACAATATAGTAATAGGTAGTGACCGATGTCGCATTTTGGCATTTAGTTTTTAGGATTTAAGTCTTCTTCTCGTAAATACAACTCTAACCACCAAATTCACCAACCGTTAATCAAGTCTTGATTCTCTGATCTGTAAATCAAGTTCTGGTTTACCTTGGAGATCAACAGTTTTAACAAAGCAACAGTGTCAAATTTTGTTGATCAGAGAATCAAATTTGATTCAGGGATGGTGAATTCGGTTGTGAATGTCACACTAATGACATCCATTGGTTTATATGGCAACACTTTAGAATAACAAAAATGAATCATACAATTCGATATAATTTGATGCTTCAGATTAAATATTAATATTATATTTCATAAAATAGAAGCTAAGAAGCTATTCTTTGACAGTAAATTTGACGTTTTGTACAAATTATAGCAACGACATAATTTGTTTAATTCGTGAGCGTCAACTTCAAGGCATAGTGTGCTCCTGCAAAACCCTAAAATCTAATTCCTAAAATCCTAAATAATCACTAGATTTAGAGCATATAAATTTAGGATTTAGATATTAGGGTGATAAAAGTGCAACATCAGACACATCCTTAGCTTCTATTTTATGAAATATAATATTAACATTTAATTTGAAGCATCAAAATGGATGACATTAGTGTGCCATTCGGAGTTGTATTTATGTGAAGAAGACCTAAATCCTAAATGTCAAAATGCGATATCGGATACAGCCTATATCACTGTTTTCTAAAACAGAATAAGATAGGTACTTATACCTCTTATATCGCTATACATTAATGGGGTATTCCGACATTTTTTAAAAATATTTTTTTACATTAGTACAGACCAGTAGGACTCTGAATATCTAACTTTGAGTAAGAAAATGTATGCATCACATGAGATATGAGTTTTAAAAAATGTCATCGCAATTCAAATTTTCTTATCATGGCGCGCTGATGACGTCAACTCGATGGTGACATCTACAACGAACTTCAGCGCCTAAATCCACATGTTCATGACAGCCATTTGCTTGTTTACATATGATTTTAGTAGCAGCGTGTATTTCGGTGTTTGTCCTATGTTTGTTTATGGTAAAAATAGGAGTAATAATTATAAAGTGGACGAAATGTCAAACAAGAAATATACCCGCGCGTGTTAACTGCTGGCACCATCTGTGTTTTTAAACAAAAATATTTACTTTGAAATGAGCAACAGATTATCAACTTGACGTCACAAATTTCAAAGACGTTTCTAGAGCTGTAAAAATTCCAATTTTGTAACATTAAATTATGAATTAAAACTTATTATATTTTTCTACTATATGAAGATGGAAACTATAGAAAAAAGTTATTCTTTTGCATTAATTCCATATCACCGGAATACCCCATTGGTGCCCAACGTGGGGCCCATACATATAAATTTATATTCAGTTTCGTCTAAAATTTAGAAGACATCTGGACACTAAGCAATGAATAAAAACGTGTTGATATTACTTTATGAAAATCACTCGCCGTGTTTCAAAAATATGAGTAGTAAAACACAGCGGTGATATATTTATATTTTATTATATATTTCTTGGAACAAATGCCGGTGATTAATTATTCATGGTTGAAGAATGACTAACGCCTCTTTAAATTACAATTGTTTATTACTTTAAAAATAGTCAGAATGTAAGTGGGGGTCCGTTAAAATAGTCAAGAATGCATTGGGCTCAGTTGAGAAATTATTGCTTGCATTGAAATTTTGCCAGAAATTAGGAAATTCGATTACAAAATTCTCAAATATGTAGAAGACTACTTCACCCATTTTGACACAGGTTGCGAATTTTTCAACCACCCTATTTTAGCGTAAAACAACTCCCTGAATTCCATCCATCTTAAGTAACTTTGAAATAAGTTATTAAAGCAAGAAGTAAAAACTGTCATAAATATGATGTAAAGCTCTTCTTTTTCCTTTGGGCTAGTACGGGCCGCCAGGGACGTATCAAGGAGTTAATTTTGTACGAGGGAAAGTTATCACTGCTTGCATGAGTCGCGTTAACAAACTTTTCAGATTTGTTACAGAAACTTTGGAGTAAATCTTTAAAATGTGATTGTTAATAAAAAAATTATTTTTTTCTGTCTTTGGGGAGTGCTTAGGAAGAAGTTTGCAGTTTTATCTGTCACTCTGAGGTCTTCTTGTCACTAACATCTTGCAGATTATTAAAATAACATCCTACATTTGAAGAATTCTTTAAATTTTAAATAATATTCCTAAAAATATAACCAGTGACAGAACTCGTTGAGAGCAACAATATTTCTTAATAACTTTTTTCGAAATCTCAATTATTTTAGTATTTTTAGACTTACGTCATCAAATAATATTACTAAACTAATGGCGTCATATACTATTACGTTTACATGGGCAGTGACAGAACTCGTCGAGAACAACAATATTTCTTAATAACTTTTTTCGAAATCTCAATTATTTTAGTTTTTTTAAAAAAGCAATGAAATTTATATGGTAGAAATAATTAGGCAGAAGACTTACGTAATCAAATAATGTTACTAAAGTTATGACGTCATATACTACTACGTTTACATGGGATACTAAATTATAAAGCGCGAGCAGTTATATGACTGTTGGTCTTTCTTGACAAGCAGATTTGGGGACTCGTGACAGAATGACATTTAATGAATGAATTTAAAATTAAATAAAAAAAAAAGACACTAAAATGTTTCTTACCTTTTCAGCAAAACTTCCGTACCCCAATCAACCCATATACGCCGACCATGACCAGCGTGACCAGCAGTGGAGGGTCACGTGCGTCCATGGTTCAAGGTCGTCCCAATGGCGTGCCAAAGTTGTACACCGGCCCATCGCCCGGATGCATTAACCTTTCAGGGATGAATTTTCGCCGTTGAGGTTGGCCACCCTGTATCAAATAACTGTTAGGGGGGAGAAATGATTGAGATAAAAGTTGGCAACACTTGTTGTGACTAAAGCACTTTTGGACACGGTAGAATATAGTTGTAGGGGTTTTTTTTCTATAATTTGAAATTGAGTATTGAAAAATTATAGATTTTTTTTGTGTCCAAAATATAGGTTGCCAATTTTATAACAGTTGGCAACACTTGTTGTGACTAAAGCACTTTTGGACACGGTGAATACAGTTGTAGGGATTTTTCTATAATTTGAAATTGAGGATTGAAAAATTATAGTTTTTTTGTGTCCAAAATATAAATTGCCAATTTTATAACAGTTGGCAACACTTGTTGTGACTAAAGCACTTTTGGACACGGTAGAATACAGTTGTTGGGATTTTTCTATAATTTGAAATTGGGTATTGAAAAATTGTAAAGTTTTTTTTTTGTGTCCAAAATATAGGTTGCTAATTTTATAAAAGTTGACAACACTTGTTGTGACTAAAGCACTTTTGGACACGGTCAATACAGTTGTAGGGGTTTTTTCTATAATTTGATATTGAGAATTGAAAAATTATAGTTTTTTTTGTGTCCAAAATATAGGTTGCCATTTTTATAACAGTTGGCAACACTTGTTGTGACTAAAGCACTTTTGAACACGGTAGAATACAGTTGTACGGATTTTTCTATAATTTGAAATTGAGTATTGAAAAATTGTAAATTTTTTTTTGTGTCCAAAATATATGTTGCCAATTTTATCTATTAAGTAAAAATGTAAATTCATTTAACACCATTTATATATCAGAAAAAATTGTTGTATTTAAAAATAAATGATTATTTAAAAAAAATGTAATCAAATAGTGTTAAACAAATGATACAGCCGATCCTAAATGTATTAACTTAATAATAAAATTGTCAAATTTTGACTTTGTAAACACCTAAAAATGTGGCCATAATTTTTTTTAAAATACTTGTTTCATTTGTCTAAAGAATTCTACTTTATATATTTGCTAATATAAGTACACTAGTTAACACATTTAAGATCGTTAAATATTGTAAATAAATATAAATTTCTATCTGTATTTAGATATAAAATTAAATAAACTATTTTTCCTTTAAAATAATTACCTTACTACTTAGTCATATGCCCAGATTATCCATTTCGGGTAAAGTGTCAGATAAATTAACTGTCATTTAAAATAGAAATATCGCATCAATATGCTAAATATATGATGCGATATTTTTCTTTTAACTGTCATTTAACAGACTGGAAAAATTAGGCCTTAATAATTTATTTAATTTCATACCATAATCTATAAGTTAAATTGTGCCATAATTTACGTTAAATTTTGTATATTTACGTGAAAAATAAAATGTAATTTTGAAATTTTGAATTTAAACATTTTTTATATACAACATAGAAAATAAATACACAAACATAAACATTATAAGCTGATAATCTGGATTTGAACCCAGACTATTGCTGTCAACTGCACATGCACTTAAGAACGTGGAGGTTTAACACACTTTTAGCCATAACAATTTTTGCATCAAGAAACACATATTTTGTAAAAGATAAGTAGGTAAGTATAATAGATAAATGAAGTAAATTATTTTTTTAATTCAGAGACAGTTTCAGTGACTTTTCAGGTAAATTTATTGGGTATATATATTAAATATTACGAGAGAAATTTCGAACGGGGTTTATTTTAAATTAAAATGTCTATAAATATGTATTATGCACGGACGTATCATAATTTGACAATTATACACGAATTTCTTTGACATAAACGTCATTTTATAGCCCGCCGAGCTATAATGAAACGTCAAACCAAATTATAACCTACAATATAAACAATTTAAACAGGCAACATGAAAAGTTTTTATTACAAATCGAAAATTTTTATATTCTTTAATGAAAAATGGAAATTAATTTTGTGATATTTATATGGAAAGCACGGAGATACACAAAATAAAACTCAAATGACATAACTAATAAACTGTTGTTCTCCGCTTTCATAGCAACACTAGATACTAGATGTACGAGGACAAATTCTTTTCGATACAATTTTTCCAACACTCATAATTTGAAAATTTTCGTCCGTGCATAAAGTTTTGTATGTACCACGAGCGTAAATTGCTTTTATGGCCTTTGTCGTGTTTTTATCCCTCGGCTTACGCCTCGGGCTAAAAATCCCGCCGCAGACCATAAAAGCCTCCTGACGCTCTTAATACATAAATAACTATTATATATGGGTCCCGTGGCCGCGTGCCTGAGTGTCTGGTCGCGAATCTGGAACACCGGGTTCGATCCCGACCGACGCCAAATAATTTTAATTTTAAATGGGACAAAAGTGACCCCTGTGGTGCTCTCTACACGCCAGCAATGAGTGCCCGTGAGGTGCCGCCTGGTAAGCGCCCACACGGTAAAATATATAGTCATCATTACCGATGTCTACACGTGTTGTAGATACTGGCACACTCAGAAATGGGTAATATGCCGTGATGATATATTTATTTATTTATTTATAACTCAGAGTAGGCTATGAACAAAAAAACGTTGACTTTATAGATCGTATACGAGTTGAAGTATTATTGGTTACAAGATAACAGGTAATTTATAATTATTTTAATGTTTAAAACATGTACACCATGTAATGTATACGTAATATTACATAGAACTAACAAGTTAATTATATATTTTAGCTTGCAGGATATAGGTAAGGTTTCAGTTAATGCAAAAATCGTTATAGACATTTATGTTTGAGACAAGCTGATTATGTGTGAGTATGTACAGATTTTTAAATTATTTTAACACGTATGTATTTACTACTATAATGTCTTATAAAGGACTTGCCATTTTTCATCAAATATATAGATAAGATAAGTAAACCATGTTTTGCAAATCTATGACAGTATAATATTCAATAAACATATAATAGCCATTACATTCGAATACTATACTTTATCCACAACTGTCAAATAATAACTCTGTTCTATAAGTGACATATTTGTGTTGAGAAATAAGCAGATTTTTTCACTGATAAATGCAATTTTTTGTTTACAAACTGCAGTCATCGTTGTTGTTATAATAAAATAGGGCTGTTGCAAGATTTTTTATATGGCTTTTAAGTATTAAATTTTAAAAAATATTGTTCTTTAAAGAGCCTCAAATTTGAAAATATCACGGAATATCCATTAGGTATTTTACAATGAAATATTCAAATTTGTGTAATATCTTAAAAAAAAGTCACGTCAGAGTCCATACAGTTTAACATATGAAACTATCGCCTACTTTTTTAAATATAAATAACGTAAACTGTTTTTCTATTGGCTATGAATGACGAGCTATACGTACTCCGACGTCACAGGAGTGGGGGATTGTTTTTCATGACTATTTCTGGCGCCAATATTTTTATTTATTTACGAAAATATCACTATGAAAAATATTGCACAAACTTTCATTTAAAATAAATTAAAATGCATTAAAAACATTATGTTCGACTTTCATAGAATTGTAAATTTAATTTTCCGACGACCACTACGAAAAGTACATAAATTCACACGCTAAACTATTACTGAAAGTTGGTCATTGCACATCACTAGCAAAGCTGTGTGATACGAAAGCTCGTTAGCCAATCAGATGCGTCTGTAACTAACCTAAAAATTTGTATTTAAAAATTTGACAGTTGCAGATAATTTGCTGAATTTACACGGATTAAGAAAGTTGGACCCTGATTTATCAGATTTTAACATAATTTTTGGTGAATCCTGATAGCAATGATGTTAACATCTGTTATAATATTTTTATGTAATTTTTTTTTTTGTGGTCGTCGGAAAAGTATCGTGCTGAAGGGTATTTCACACTCGTGTGAAATATCCAACTTTCAGCACTAGTTATACAATATACTATAAAATGTACTTTTCTCATAGTATGCAAAATATAGTAGTTATTTTCTTCGTTTTTTTAAACATAAACATCACTCAAACATTATTACAGTTTTTTTATATTGTAATGTAGATCATTAAATGATAAAATCCGATTGAATTATGGGCATATTATTTGACAGTTGTAGATAAAGTAATATAGACAATAACACAAGAACATGTTAATTTTCCCCAGAATAATATTTTTTAATATAATATCATGAGTTTATTTTTATTAATTTTCCGGGATATTAAAATTTTCATGACAGGAACATTATACTCAAATATTCTTTTGTTGGAAATTTTAACGGTTTCTAAATGAGAATTTTTAATATTTAGAGATAGTAAAATGTCACAGCAAAAATTAATGATCAGAAAAATAACTGGCCATCAAAATTTATGGTGTAATAAAAGGTATTTAGGAAAAATTATACTAGCTATTTTCGTTACAAAATTATGTACGTATCTCGTATATTATCCGTGTCGTTATTTTTTGTTATTTCATAAAAATTTTACGTTTATTTTCCGACCCCAGTACCCATATGACAAGAATAATACAAAAGTTGAATTCTATTTTATACGGGGTGTTGATAAATAGATAAAATAAAATATAATTTTTGAAATGAAATATTATGAATCTGTATACATATTCACACAAAATAAAGCTTGTACATTCAAACACATACGAGTGTGCAAAAATGATATTATTTTCAAACGCATATTCATAAATACAAATTATAGGTCCCAATACATGGAAACAAATAAACAATAACAACAATATGAGTGTAAGATAAAAAATAACGCGAAAACAATTTTCTTTTAAAACTTTTATTTCTAAAAATGCACTCAGTTGTTCAAATACTCTAAAAATTGTCTTTACAGTCAAATAATATTACTGTCAAGTTTATGTCTCTACTCATTTTTGAATTATTGCCCCAAAAGTCAATATACCCCATATTTAGATAAAAACCTCAAAATTTTCAAAAATCTAATTTTCATGCATCTAGATACTTCTCAATGTGCTGATTCCAAATTTTGAAACCGCAGGTCGATATCTCTTTTCGTTCTCGAGATATTTAGATTCAAAGTTTTACTCAAAACTGCCCATTTTTGGGTAATAACCCAAAAATGGGTCGAGATATGAATTTGGCGACAACACCATTCGATTCTACGGGAAAAATTACGTAAGTATACCAATTTTCATAATTTTTGTCCACCCGGTTCATTTTTTATGAATAAAAGTGTAAAAACCCCTGAAAATGGCTGAAATCTGAAAAAATCGTAAGGGGTACCCCTTACGATTTTTTCGATTTTTGGCCATTTTCAGTTATTTTGCTTTAGAGATCGTATGCGTTGTTCAAAAATTATGAAAATTGGTATACTTATGTATTTTTGTCCGTAGAATCGAATGGTGATGTCGCCAAATTCATATCTCGACCCATTTTTGGGTTAATACCCAAAAATGGGCAGTTTTGAGCAAAACTTTGAATGTAAATATCTCGAGAACGAAACGAGATATCGACCTGCGGTTTCAAAATTTGGAATCAGCGCATTGAGAAGTATCTAGATACATGTAAATTAGATTTTTGAAAATTTTGAAGTTTTTATCTGAAAATGGGGTTTATTGACTTTTGGGGCAATAATTCAAAATATTTAATTACAAGTGTTATAAATTTAATACTTTCAAGAAATTTCCAAAATACCGTGAGTATTTTTTAACGTGAGCAAATAAGAAATAAATAAATAACTGATCTCCATGGAAACATTTAGCTTTACCGGTCCCGGGATCGGTAAAGTACTTTCCGATTCCTTATAGACAACTTTCCGAGCTAGCTCAGCAAAGAAGGACTTTCCGGTCTAAATAGTGATCAGGAAGAGATCATTTTCAGGGCGATCGCGAAAAAAAAATTAGGGGCCTATATTTAGCCAATCAGAAAACAACGTTCCATAGTAGATTAATCGAGTAGCCAATCAACTAACAATCCACGTTGTATTAGGACCAACTAATGCTTGGGATTTAGGAATATGCATTTGAAAACAATACCACTTTATAGAAAGTCATTCCCATCGTGAAACAAAATAGTCGTTAGAAGGCACAATTAGTTACATCAAAATGAAAGGACTTACATATGTTGTCAGATGTTGTACACTAACATTAGTAAGACACACAGAAGCGACACACTAAAGTCCACCGTACACTTAGCACCACCACGGTCGATAATCGATAATCGATCGATCGATTTCTAAATAAAATATATATTTTCCTGCAACACTGGTACATAGTGCACTGCTCAAGGGAGAAAATAAACTAAATTTAATAAACACTAATTATTAGAAAATATAGAAAATATTCATACACTGTTTGCAAATATAAACCATATCTTATTTCGTTTAACTAAACAACATATTAACATAGTCACCCCAAGTAACACTTGGTAACAATTGTAGGGGATTTGTACCCAATATCTCAGTATTGGACAATGCTATTGGACGATTTGATACTTCGTAGCCAATCACAAAATCTGCTAGAAAGTTGGGACCAATCAAATGGTTTTGTACGTTTTAGTAGTCCAAATATTTTGGGCAATTTTTAGCGAATCACAATGTTAAATTCTTGTTTTTGGCCAAGAAGGTTTGGTTTTAGTAGCCAATCTCAAGATCTGGTACAAAAAGGGCCAATAAACTCCACGAATTTTATACATGCCAAATACTTGATATAGGCTAAAAATAGTTTTGTACCAATATTTTTTTTGCCTTAACAAGTCTAATTTTTGTTATGAACCTATAGGAATGTCTGATTTGTTACAAGCCAATTACAATATTATGATCTGGGGATTAAAAGATTAACAAATCATAAAGGTTTCGTTTGATTATTGGCCAATCAAAATGTTTTTTACTAGTTTTTAGCCTATATACTTATTTTTATATAAACATATGATTAGAGTCAAGTATTAACCATTCCCTAAAGTTTGGTTTGACTATTGGCGAATCCAACCATTTTGGCCTAATTTTTAACCAATCACAAATGTCTCGTTGGAATAATTAACCAATCATAATAATTTGCTGTAAGTATAAACCAATTACAAAAGTATGGTTTGACTGTTGGCCAATTCTAACTGTTTCGTCCAATCATAATAGCCTAATTTTTGTTACAAGCCAATAAGAACAACTGGTTCCATTGTGACTGGGCAATAGGGAATTATTGATCAATTACATATAATAAATGATTTCAAGTATTAACCAATCAATAAGATTGGTTGAATTAATCAGTCAATTACAAATATTTGGTTGCAGTTATAAAAATATGAACCAATTAGAAACTTTGGTTCTACTTGCAAGCATTGCATTAAATATTTGTTTGTATTTTTCAGCAAATCCCAAATAAATGGTACAAATTTTTGGCATATAAAATGCTGGTATGTAATAATTTTGAGCCAATTTGGAATTTTTAGCTTCAGAAATTTTGAAGTACTACAATAAAGTTATGTACCCTACGTATGGTACAAAGATAGTACCATTAACAATCAAACATGCCTCCTTGGAATAATTAACCAATCATAATAATTTGCTTTAAGTATAAACCAATTACAAAAGTATGGTTTGAGTGTTGGCCAAACCAAACTATTTCGTCCAATTTTTAGCCAATCATAATAGCCTAATTTTTGTTACAAGCCAATAAGAAAAACTGGTTCCATTTGAGATTGGGCAATTGATTGGTTGAATTAATAAGTCAAATATTTGGTTGCCGTTATAAAAATATGAACCAATTAGAAACTTTGGTTCTACTTGCAAGCTAATTAAATATTTGTTTGTATTTTTCAGCAAATCCCAAATAAATGGTACAAATTTATGGCATATAAAATGCTGGTATGTAATAATTTTGAGCCAATTTGGAATTTTTAGCTTCAGAAATTTTGAAGTACTAGAATAAAGTTGTGTACCCTAAGTATGGTACAAAGATAGTACCATTAACAATCAAACATTGTACTAAAAGTAAGTATAATACAAATTTTGACGAAACACTCAATAAATTTCCATCTTACATCCGCTGAGATATTGAGTACCATCCATAATGTCACATATAGAGACCTTAGACACATAGGTACATCACGTAAGATAATCTTTGGTCGACTTGATGTTTGGTAGTGTACAAGTGAGCGGTGGGCTATCTACTGTGTGTAGTTGTTTATCTTGGACAGTCTGGTATGTGTATGAGCCAAAAAATTGTCAATCAACTGGTACTTTAGTATGACTCAAGACTCAGCGTCAGAGCCGGTTGCACAATTATTACTAATGTAAGGTGATATGTTAGTGGATACATCCAAATTTAAATCAGTCAAACAGGGACGCACTGGCCCAAAACGACAAAAGAATCAATTCCCAACTTATGGTACAGCTCTTAATATAGTCATTGTTTTGTGTTTGTTCACCTGTTTGTTTAGACTAATTTGCAAAATTATATAACAATTTTAAAATACCTATTATAGAATATTATATTTGTCGTTAAATAAATATGAACTGAAATTTCTACACTGATGGCAATTCCAATGGTTACAACGCAACGACGTGATCTCTAACTTGAAAAAAATAACTTCTTAGCTTCTATTTTATGAAATACGAGGATCACTCCAAAATTATTGAGATGCTGGGAAACAGTTGGCTTTGGAAAATTTTTAGTGCACAAATGTCAAACTACAATTTATTTAAAATATCTGTCCAATAATAATATCTGGTTGAAGTGATTTATTGTGGTGGAATTCGAAGTGAAAATAAACTGCAACATGAAGTTGGGAAGAGAGCATTATCGCGCTATGATTTATTACGACTTTAAAATTGGATTACGTGAAGAACAGTGCGAGGAACGTCTACGATTGGCATTTGGAGATGAAGCTCCATCTCGAGCAACTATATTTCGCTGGTTTTCAGAATTCAAAAGGCCGTAATTTCTTGCGTGATGAGAAACACTCAGGGAGAACTTGTACAGCGGTAGTGCCAGAAAATGTAGCTGCCATCAGAGAAATGATAAAGGATGACAATCGTGTCACCTATCAAACGATGGAAGATGCCCTTGGCATTGGATCCGCAGCAATAGCAAAAATTTTGCATGAAGAACTTCGTGTTAGAAAAATTGTTTCTCGTTGGGTGCCACACAACTTAAGGGAAGAACAAAAAGCCAAGCGTGTTACAATTAGTCACGCCACTTTAAAATTGTTAAATAATGGCAGTCATCGTATTCTCTCTAAAATTGTAACTGGCGATGAAACTTACATACCCTTTTATGATGTTCCAACGTGCACTTAAAAAAGTTATGTACGCTGTATTTTTCAAAAGTACAGGTCTTGTGAAAGCAATTATGTTAGAGGAACAGAAGATTGTTACTGCCAAATAGTACACACAAAAATGTCTACCTGAAGTTCTTCGCAGTGTGAAAATTAAGGGTTTAATTCTTCACCATGATAATGCGTCCTCCCATACCGCTGCGACAACTGTTAATTTTTTGAAAGAAAATGGTATTGAAGTCATTGAGCATCCACCGTATTCTCCTGATCTTGCAATGTGTGACTTCTGGCTATTTTTTAATTTGAAAAAACATTTACGTGGTCGTCTTTTTACGTCAGAAGAGGAGATTAACAACACCATAATGGAGTGTTTTAATACGATTCCAGAAAATGAATGGCTCAAAGCTTTCCATCTCTGGAAAATTCGGTTACAAAAGTGTATTGAATCAGGAGGCGATTATTTTGAACACCAGTATAACTACATGCTTCTCCTTCAAATAATATTTCTGTATCTCAATAATTTTGGCGTGACCCTCGTATACTATTAAAATTTAATCTGAAGCATCAAATTAAATCAAATTGAATAATTCATTTTTGTTGTTCGGAGTTGTATATATGTGAAGAAGACCTAAATCCTAAATTCTAAATGCCAAAAACTGCCTAAAACTGTATAGTTTGGAATGGTCTGACGTTATTACGTATGGCGTATTTCTCAAAGTTATGACAAACGACAAAAATATGACTATTAAGAGCTATGTATCAGACTCAAGTATTTTTTGGTAGCGTTAAAGAATTATGTTCTGAATTAAAAGTCCAAGTGCAAAATGAGCCAATGCGGTCCTGGCAAATAATAAAACTAAAAGGACTACACATAATATTTAATAAGTACATGAATACACTTTGGTGATTTTCAGTTCGGGTACCAGATAAAACAAAAATTTAATAAATAACATCAATACATAAACAATTTCAAAAACTTAATTTCGAACATATTATCAAAATTTAAAGTACCATTCAACGCTCTACAAATACATTTTTGTAGCACTGCGCATTTCTTTGTACACATTTTCTTAGAAAATGTACTTATAGGCTACAAAATCCAATAGTAACAAATTAAAAATAATTCTTTAGCAAGACTCAATATATTTGGCTCATAGTCTGACAAATAGACAAAATAATAAACAAATTCTACAATAATTTGACAATAGAAAATAATTCATAACATGACGAATAATTGAAAAAAGTATTTTCATAATACAAATACATAACTTATCACGTATAATAAACAAAAAATAAATGACCATATTCTATAATAAACAATTGAACAATTTAACGATATACTTTGGAACAAAAATTCTTTCGTGATTATCGACCCATAATCGAATTGTACCATTTTAGACATTTATTGACTAAAATAGTAACCAATAGTTTTAGATGCCTATTGTTGACGAATTTTGTAACATAATCTAAATTCTAGAACATATAGAAAGACCAGGACACTATTTAAAATTCTAAAACTTTTAGAATATAGTCGCAGTACGAACAAATTACACTAGAAAATGATTAGCAATTTTAGCAAGATTTCTAGAATGTACCCATTGGATGACGAAATATGATTGGATTTTAAGCCAAAAATACAATGATGTAGCGATGGTTATACTGTCTGATCTAGTTTTCTAGAACTGTATGGACTTCTAGAATAAATTTTCCAAATATTATGAGCTCTTTGAACTGGACGATCTAGAGTTCTAGAACTTCTAGAACGAATCTGTAACATGACGAAAACTTGTCTGAAATATTGACACTTTTTAGGCCAAATATAAATGGTGCGGAAATTAAAATCATAATGGTATAGATTGTCATTTTTTGCCCAAATGTCTGTCTAGATCTCTGGCTCTTTATTCCAATTTGAGTTATATAAATTTTAGAACGAATCTTCCTTTTAAATTATTTAGAATCTTCAAAATTGGTAGGGTACGCATTTTGAGTCAAAAATAAGTTTCACGTTCTTTCCAAGAGTTTTATAATGTTTATACAAATTTGCAACATGACCAAAAATGATATTTTGTTTTCAAATGGTTGTCTAAACCATTTGGTCTTGTTTCTAAATGATATAGAATGTTCTAGAATTCATAGCATTCCTCAAAATAGAGTCTAGATCTTTGGTTATTTCTTCTATATGTTGGCAGAATTGCTACTTATTGGGCCGAATATAAATAACTGAAACTGTAATCACAACAAACCCGACTTCTATTTTTGGCTCTATAATTCATTAAATAAATCTGTATCGTAACGAAAACTGATATTGTTGTGTCCAAATAAATATAAAGACTATTGGTTCTTCTTTTTTAAATTATTTAGAATCTTCAAAATTGATGGGGTATGCATTTTGAATCAAAATAAGTCAGAGACTCTTTCTACTACATGACCAAAACTGCCATTTAGTTTCCAAAGGTTGTCTAGATCAATTGGTCTTCATTCTAAATGATTTAGAATGTTCTAGAATTCTTTTTTCGTCTATATGTTCTAGAATGTAGACCATTCCTTAAGAATTCGCAACATGACGATTAGGGTCGAACATAAACGCAAAAAACAACGTGGGTAAAGTCTTCGCGCTTTTTGGCTCACGTGTGTGTACTGTTAAGTGTGTGTGTGTGTGTGGGTGTGTAGTGTGTCCACGTGTTTTCACGTGTCCCATACACTGCTCACAGCTTAGACGTTGCGTGCACCACAATTGCCTACACATCATTTCAAAAACAGAGCATTTATTTCTGATATGTGCCACGAAAAAAACACAACTAAACTATAACCAAAAAAAGAAACAATAACATTATCAAACATAACACTTATTACTTATTTACGAATCATCCGGAAATTTATTTATATCTCTCTTATAACCAACAATGTTCTTGGTTGTAATAAACTAGTAAAAATATCTCACTGATCGTGTATAAATAGCTACTTTTTCCTGAGTAGAGTCTCTATCTTCTCTTTGAGGTGTTAGTATGGCCTTGAAGCGTCCTTGGAACGCTTGAGTTGGACTTTGAGTCGCTTGGTGCCGATTTGGAAACCGTTCATGGCTGCTATGGCCGCCTGAGCCGAGGAGGGGTTGTCGAACGACACAAAGCCGAAGCACTTGGACAGGTTGGTTTGCTTGTCGATGAAGACTTTTGCTGAAACCACGTGGCCGAACGGCAGAAAGGTGGACGCGAGGTCTGTGTCGTTGAACTCTTGGGGGAGGTGGTAGATGAACAAGTTGCAGCCTTCTGGGCCTAAGATAAATATACATTGTCATGCAGCGGGGATGAAGTTGGAAAGCGAAGCATGTTCGGTGCTTTGAATTTCCCCTGGAGATTTTCAGAGTTTCTTTGGGCCTAAGATGGATACTTTGTGTGAAGGGAGAACGATCCAGTTTCAAAGCAAAGCAAATCAGGGGGGTCTATTCTAATTCATAGCCACATGTGCTATCCGCTATCCGCTATATAAGTTCCACTACTAGCCAACAGATGGGGGGTCCCCATCCCGCTATTAAAGTCACTAGATATATAAAGTACCGCAATTGGCCGCCATATTGTGTCTAACTTAGGCGCCAAATTTAAAATGGATTATCTTGAAATGAGTGCGTTATTCAAAAGAAAAATAATCGGCAGTGAAATAAATCTATGAAGGTAATTAATTAATATTGATTTTATGTTCATAATTTTTATAATATGCATACTTATAAATACAAAACATAACTGATGAAAATTATAAAGAAAATAATAAAAAATAAGTACAATTAAGGTTAATTTTCTGCAGGTCGTTTGACGTGATGACAGCATTGACACTAAAGTCCCCAGATATAGTGACTTTTATAGGCACAGCCAACTACAACTAGACCCTGATTGGCCTGATTCCGCCATAGTGTGTCTAAAAAACGTTCTTCTCTCTCTAACACATTGGTACAATGAATTGCGGTACTTTATATATCTAGTGACTTTACGCTATCTGACTTGAATCCATCTGTTGGCTAGTAGTGGAACTTATTAATATTGCCAGATGTCAAGTTGACAAGTAGTTCGGCTTTTCAATTTTGTGATCAAATACTTGTATTCGTGGGTTATATAAATAATATTTGATTAATATCTATATATTGTAAGTACCTATTTAAATTATAATAATTATTTATAATTATAACAAATAGCACATGTGGCTATCCGACTTAAATCCATCTGTTGGCTAGTAGTGGTACTTATACAGCGGATAGCACATGTGGCTATCCGACTTGAGTCCATCTATTGGCTAGTAGTGGAACTTATGTAGCGGATAGCGGATAGCACATGTGACTATGAATTTTGAATAGACCTCCTATTTCTTCAAATTTCCCCTGGCGCTTTACTCAAGTATTTTCCCGACGAATTTTCATGATTTCGGAGTCCAATTTGGTAACTTTTAACGCAGATAATATTTTCGCAATAAAAAAGTTATAGTTCATCTAGGGATCATTTTCCGAAGACTCGTTATCGTTTTATTATGGGTGCACAATAGCTATAACCGCAATGCCAAAATATTTCGGTCCGTACAGTCGACCAGTTCAATATTTGCAATGCTGGTTTACGCGCAGTATTCGACTGTAGACCAAGACTCTACAACATCCCTGGTAATCGGTTTAGAAAATCTGGAAACTGCAGTCTTGGTCTACAGGTTATTCAAACGTTCTTGTAATAGACCGATACCGCCCCTTGGGCGACCAATCCACGTAAACAAACCCTCGGATTTCGAAAAAAAAAAAACTATGTTCATACACGACCGAGGAATTCATCTCCATAAACTTTAACAAAACTTGAGATAGACATTCATCACTATAAATTGTTTTCAATAAATCGTACCTACGTTTCTGTAGGAGATTTTTCGAGTTTCACACAAAAATTTTTATTGACATGATTTCGACGGAGTACTAGAAAATGATCCACTTCAATCAAAGGCTACTGTCGAACGATTTGCCTAATGGGCTACTTGCGTACCTTTTTTTATTTAATATTTTTTAAGAGCAGGTAAAAACTTGCTACCCATATTTTTTTTGACAAAATTTTTGTTAATTAGCCAGAAAAAAAATAATGAAATTTGATTATTTGAATTCCCGCCATGTATGACGTAGAATTACGCCGCACCAATGAATGGTCGTAAAGCCACTGCGTTTGTTTGTACAAGGTTTGTACAGGTAATGTAGATCTGCTGTTTGGCGTTTCAACAATAGTTTGGAGGTTAATATTTTAATTTATCTTTTTGGTATCGATATTTTAAATTACATGTAACTACCTATGTGTTTATTTGTGAAGTAATTAATATATTTGAGAGACCAGAGAGAGAGAAAAATGAACTAATGTCAAATTCAAATTAAAACTTTCTCGCATGCCATCTATACGTTACATTTTTAAACATGACGTCACAGAAAATTTTCTTTCTTAATTTACTAAAAAACAAATATTTTTTTTAAAATAAAATTTATATTTTTATATATGTTTTCAACATAACATTACATTTATAGTGATAGAAATCGGATTTTCAGTACCATGCAAGTAGCCCATTATCTAGTAATCTTTATTAAGATTTCTGAATGCTAGTGTAACTTATTCGATCTTTTCGGGAAAAATAGCGACAAAATCCCGACGAATAGTATCTATAAGGGCTTTAAAGTTTTGAGCCCGGTGTGTATCCACCTTTGATTTTACAAGAAAAAACCGCACCGTGTAGGTTAAGGCTTTATTTTTTTGTCAATGCTGAATTTACTAAAATACATTCTATAAAAGATTAACCAGTTGGTTTTTTGTGTAATAATTTTACTCAAATTTTTGCCAAATTTCACAATATGCCTGCCGAAGTAATACCAATGAATGTTAAGAGTACTAAATAAAACGCGGCGACGATGCTGGCACCAATAGATGGAACCCGAGCCGACCAAATCACAAGACATCTTTTCCCTGGCAATTGATAAAATACTAAATTGCAATGTTGGTATTGTATATGTTCCTAGCAACAAATAAACAAAAAAGCACCGAACAATATTCAAGACGTAGACGAAACCATTGTGCAACCCGAAGAGACGTTCTGAAAGTTCAACCGACGAAAAACCCTACGAAACCTTGCCGAAACCGCCCATAAAAATAATCCACCACCACCAAAACCCCAAAACAACAAAAATCACTCACCCTCCACTTGTTTCCCGGCTACAGCCGCCGCTGCCCCAACTCCCAACAACCCATACCCCAAATCCGTCCCTAGGGGCGTCACAGGCAAACACCCTCTCTCCTTGTTCCCGAGGAGGGAGGCGACGCAGAGGGGTGCTGCGCTAGCCGGCTGCGCCATGGCGGCCAAGGTCACAAGGTTTTGCACCCCAATAGGCGCAAGGAGGCCTTCGCTACCCGCTAGGAGCTGCTGCTGGAGAAGGGCGGAGTTTCCCATTGCTTGGAGGAGCTGCAGGCTGGAGGGAGTGAGGGATTCTGGCAGGAGGGGGAGTTGGGAGGGCATTTGGGAGGGGATGGTTGGTTGAGCTGAAAGAGAAGATAGGGTTAGATGGGGTGACGAAAACATCATGACGAAACTAAGGGGAGATGCTTAAAATTTGAGACTAGTTAAATACAAACCGGTTTAACCAAACATTTAAAGCTATCATCCTTTAAGGCGATTGCCGGTGCTACGCTAAACAGCACTTTAGTATAAATCAAACTACACTCGTAAATATTAAGTTATAACTTCAAACTTGATACCATTGTATAGTAGATAGATCAATGCATGGGGCTGACCAGTTATTTTGCATAATTATTAATTTCTATTGCATTTAAATTTAGTTCAAAAAACATCATAGAAATGGCTATTTTAAAATTTATTTTTAACACGATAACTGTACTTTATACAAAAAATGTTTGGGTCACCCCCATAGCGCTCATCTTTAATAGTAAGTCTGTGAAAAAAATCTAAATTATCTCTTTTAGTTTAGCTGTGATTTGATTTCTACTAAACCCCTTTTTGCCGCTTATTTCAGAAATCGGAACGATAGACTATGGAAGAGAAAGTGTTAGGAGAATATATTCCCCCTCTACTACACACATCTCCTCTTTCACTCCAACAATTTGCTTCACAACACGGGCTGAGTTTTCCCCTTATGCTTTAAACAAGGACAAACATATATAAAAGCAGACAGAGAGAAATAAACTTATGCCCGGTTTCTCCAGAGCAACTTAGGACTTAAGTCGTTGCTTATTCCTAAGTTCCACCTTAAACTGTTGCACCACGCAAAAATGTCAAAATGTGAGACGTAAGTAGCACTTAAATGTAAGTCGAAAAAATCGGTGACTTATGTGGTTATGTGTCATATGTCAATTGACATATCGGTAAGTCGCGGTAAATTTGTTTCGTTTTGGTCTGTTACGGCAAAAAAATTAGATGATATAAAGAAGAAACGATTAAATTATAGCAAAGAGGAAGAAAATTGGTCTGTGAGATTGTAGAAACAAAGATTTAAAGAGAATATTGCAAATTAAAAAATCATTGCGGTGTCCATGTCCAATATTCAAAAAGATAACACCTGGAAATTAATTGCCGCAGCATTGGCAATAAAATGTGTGCAAATATGGAGACTGACGTAAGGAAGACAACATCGAAGAAAAAGGCTTCAGTTTATAAGACTGGCGGTGGTCCACATAAAAATATTAAAAATAAATAAATCTATATCGAATATTGTTGAATGAATACAAATATAAACCCTGTTAAACACATTGACAGCTTTGACATTTGACAGCCGGTATTTTATTTTGAATCGCTAAATTTCAAATTGACCAATCATAGAACAACATTACGCTGTTGCCAATGTAATTTGTGACATAAGTTAAGTTCGCATTTGAATTTGCTGGTGCAACGCAATTGAGATATAAGTCCTACTTACAATTAAGTAGCACTTTAATAATCAACAACTTAAGTTGTTGTGGAGAAACCGGGCATTAGCAATCTTAAAAGTAGTGGGGGAACGTAAGAAGTTTGTCTGCAATAGTGTCATGATTTCGCTGAGCAACCGGCAATGCTCTTAAGCTCCAAAACTAAATAAAAACCCATTTCTTACCTGCTGCAGCGCCCCATAGGCTGGCCTGCATCTGCGCAAGCCTTTTCTGGTCCTTCTCCTTCTGGGTATCGGCGAACTTGACCACGAGAGGGGCGGAACACCCCTCCATGGTCTGCGAATGGTGCAGGGCCTTGATTGCAGCCACGGCCGACTGCTTGGAACCAAACGTGACGAACGCACAACCTCGGGAGTTTCCGGCCGGGTCCCGAAGAACGGTACACTCTTCTATCTGGCCGTGGGACGAAAACATCGAACGGACGTCGTTCTCGCCGAATTTCTTGCTTAGCATCCCGACGAAGAGCTTGCGTTCTGGAAGAAGAAGATAGAGAAGGATTAGGAAGAGTGGATGGTAGAGAAACTCCAAAATAATCCATAAACGAATGACAGAGATAATACAATTAACTGCTAGTTAATCACTTTTAATCAGCCAATCACTCTAATTCCGTAAGAAAGTTGTTAAGTCTTACCAACGTTGCTAAAAATTTTGTAACCAATAAAAACAAATGTAAAGCCTGTCATTTTCATGTTTATTCAGTGTTCGCAATTATTATTGGTTATTTGCTATAGCAACGTTGTTAAGACGTAACAACTTTCTTACAGAATTGGGGCGATTGTGCTTTTTTACCTCTCGCTAAGAGAGGTATTGGATTCATGCTAAAATTCGCATATCCAGATTTTATTGAATAAGCACGATTTAAGGTCCCTAGAATCCGATTATAACATTTTTAAAATGATGTGTGTGTGGATGTGTGTATGTGTGTGTGTGTGTGTGTATGTATGTATGTATGTATGTCTGGATATTGTAGTCACGATTCCTCAAAAACTATAAGACTTAAAAAATATTTAACTGCAGTTTCCTCAATCTGACATTCCTGGGAAGAGCTGAAAAGTTTTTGGTGACAATTGAACAACCGGAAGTAGTAGTTTCTTAGAAAAAATCTTCTAAATATAATTTTTGGGAGCTTTTTTTATTAAATATTGAAGAACATACAATTCTCCATCTAATACACTTAAAAATTTTATTATATCTTGTAGATTTAGAGATAAAGACTATAATATATAGAGTAAACTAATCGCAGAGGCCAAGGCACTAAGGAAACCATTTGACAAATTCCAATGTTTATAACATGACACATGCCATTGTCAAATATCAACAGTTTTTTAGTGACATTCTGATAGTTTTTTCTGGGAAGTATATTTAACTTTTCTTATTGTTTTATTAATTAAATATTTGAAATTATAGGTAAAATTATGGTAAAATGCATAAATCCATCAGAAATACCGCCAATCTGGTTAATGAATTGGAACAATCATTAACATTTAGAAACTTCCTCATACAATGAAAAATAGATATAATTAGAATTATATGTGTGCAGAAGACATGTTAAATATAATAAAAAACATTATTTGGGTAATGTTCTGTAAGATTTTGTTATAAATCGACGGTTCGAAAGCGAAGTGCAATACAATACTTATATAGCCTAATATGGAAATGGCGAGAGGTCTTGTGCTGGCCACAACAGATTTTTTAAAATAGAGTTAACCACTTTTCAAAAAGTATTTGTAAACAACAATAATAATGTGGGAAAAATTTCTCAACTGTGGTTGGGATAATAAATATTTATTCTCTTACGAAATCGACGTTTCGGTGCACACTTACACATTTTTCAGGATAGGTAAGATCTTACAAATTATTATATCTCATGTACACAAAATACATTCTTATGAGTCAATTTTACAACACCGTTCAAAAATTCATCAGTTCGCTTTCAAAAACGAACGAAAGTAAATTTATAATCGTCCAGAGACAAATGAAACAAGGTTTTAAAAACCTGCGTAGCACTGAACATGATGGTCCCCTATCAGTGTTGTAAAAGTAAATTTCTTAAGTCTTTAGTATATAGGAACAAACACTTATGTCAAAGTTTCAATAAAAAAGACCTCTCGCCATTTCCATATTATATCTTCATATTTTCTAATTCATTCTATAATTAAGTTTTCTCGAGTTTTAAATGTTCGAGATTCTTCAAATTCTTTGAGGAGATTGACGGTATTTCTGTAATTTTTAATTAATAATAAAATAAGAAATATTAAATGTACTTCCCAAAAATACCCTTCAACAATATATCTGGATTTTTGACAATTACAAACATTTTAATTTTTCAACTGGTTTCCATGGAGTTATTTGGGCTATGAGATTCATTACAACGGATTATTTTATATATTTATAATACTCTATCTCTAAATCTATAGAAGATGTAATAAAAATATTCAATGTTATTAGAAAGAGAATTTCATATTCTTTAATACAATATTTAGAAGATTTTTTTAAAAAACTGCTCCTTCCGATTGTTCAATTGTTTCCAAAACCTTTTCAACTCTTCCCATTAATGTCAGATTAAGGAATACGCAGTTAAATTGGTCTTTATTCTTATAGAATGTTTATTTTTCTCAAAACTTTTGTTTCGTGCTTTATCTGAGTAAGCCATGATTCTGCAGCTGTACGGAAAACAATTGCCTCATGTGTACCCACATCACATGCACATGTAATCTGGTGACGTCATCACTTAGCAACGTGCTTACAGATCGTCAGTTGTCAGGTGTATATTGCATTACAACTACCTTGTATTGTAGGAGTCGTTATGTTGCAAAACTTTTCATTCATTGACAATGTTTACCTCTCGCTAAGAGAGGTAATTGGATTCATGCTAAAAATAGCATATTCAGATTTTAGTGAATAAGCACGATTTAAGGTCCCTACAATCCAATTTTTACATGTGTGTGTACGTGTGGATGTTAAGACTTGTTTAACTATGAATTCCTCAACCTGACATTCCTGGAAAGAGCTGAAAAGGTTTTGGTAACAATTGGATACCTAACCGGAAGTAGTAGTTTCTTAAAAACATTTTTCCAAATATTTTTTGAAAATTTGTGTTATTTCTAATATTGACGCCAAATATTTCGAATTTTAACAAAAGTGACCCCTGTGTTGCACTCTCCACACCAGCAATGAGTGCCCGTGAGGTGACGCCTGGTAAGCGCCCGCACGGTACAAATATGTCATCATCATTACCGATATCTGCGATAAAGCAGATTGTGGCACACTCAGAGATGATATATTTAATTATTTATACATTTAAAAAAATTATTATATCTTCTATAAATTTAGAGATAACGACAATCTAATATATAGAATAATCAGATGTACTAAATCTTTTCTGGGAAGTACATTTAATCTTTCTAATTGTTTTAATAATTAAAAATTAAATATTTATAATTGGGTAAAATGCATATATCCATAAGAAATAACGCCAATCTTGTTAATGAAATGGAAATATCTCTGACGTTTAGGAACTTCCTCATACAAGAAAAAATAGATAGAATTACACAAGACGTGTTAAATACAATAAAAAACAATATTTGGGTAAAGTTCTGTAATTTTTTTTATTATAAAACGACGTTTCGACAACGAAGTGCAATAAAATATTTACAGTAAAATTTTTGAAAGAAGTCCGATCAAGGCCATCTACGAATTGCATCTATGAATTAAGATTAAATGCTGTCAAATTTAGTAGTGTCGTTTACATAGTTTTTATGAGGTACACAAGATATTATGTACCCTCATAAAAACTAAGTAAAAGACATTACTAAATTTGTCAGCACAAAATCTTAATTCATATATACAATTCGTAGATGGCCTTGATCGGACTTCTTTCAAAAATTTTACTGTATACAGTATATTCAGAAAAGAACCTAATTCGGAGTAGGCTATGAACACAGAAACGTATGTCTGATCATTATTCAATTCAAAAGTTAAGTTGTCAAAATTGATCGTGAAATGTAAATTTAAGGAGAAAAGATAATAAAGAATGATACAGAATATTGCCATTCACCGTTTTCTAATTTATTTCTATTTGTAAAATAATAATTCAAGAAGAAAAACTTTGATTTCTTTAGATAATATTTTTGAGAATATCTTGTACTTTCAAATTGACATACGTTTTTTTGTTCACAGCTAACTCCGAATTAGAATTTTTTTTGAACACATTGACAGTGTCCGATGTTTCACTTTTATCGCCCTAATATTTAAATCCTAAATTGATATGCCCTGAATCTAGTGATTATTTAGGATTTTAGGAATTAGATTTTAGTGTTTTGCAGGAGCACACTATGCCATGAAGTTGACGCGCACTAATTAAACAAGTCATGTTCGTTGCTATAATTTTTACAAAGCGCCAAATTTACTGTCAAAGAATAACTTCTTAGCTTCTATTTTATGAAATTTAATATTAACATTTACTGTCAAGCATCAAATTGAATCGAATTGTATAATTCATTTTTGTTGTTTTAAAGTGTTGCCATACAAACCAATGGATATCACTAGTGTGCCATTCGGAGTTTTTTTATGTGAAGAAGACCTAAATCCTAAATACTAAATGCCAAAATGCAACATCGGATACAGCCATTGTATATCGTCATTACCGTGGTGTTTTATTTTTGTGTTACATTGTTTTTAAATATGTCAATATTTTGATATTGGTATTATTGACTGCAGTTATCGTACAATTCTAATCTCAAGTCTTTGTTTTGTATGAACTTTGAAATATTTACTGTTTCTGACTTGTAATTTATAGGAAATTATCAGAAAATAAATAAAAGTTATCGGTTTTCCCTGTGTTTAACAATAAACTATTTATTAATCATAAAAAATTAAAGACCAATAAATGTTACTAATAATATTACCAATAATTATATGTGTAGGTACTTTTATAATATCTTACAGCCCGATTCACAAAAAAGTTTAAGCTAATCTTCATTTTTGGATTAGTGAATTAGAAAGGTAGATACTAGAATATATTAGACTATATTTAAGATATAAACTGTCAAAATTAGAGTAGAATTCGCTAATCCAAAAATGATTAGCTTAAACTTTTTTGTGAATCGGGCTGTTAAAGTCAAGCAATGGTGAGCACGGTTAATATTTGAATGGGTAACCACTTAAGAATCTCGTGATAGCATTGACATTTTTTTTGTAAAATAGTATAACACTTGTTTATATAGGAAAATACATACATATAAATAAATATGACATAATTAACATAGTTCTACTTATTAGCATAAAGTTGTCAATGAAACATACTTCAAGTATATCCGTAACATAGGCGTTTAACATGAAAAACAGTTTTTACCTCCCGCTAACCTTTGGTAAGGGTGGTATAGGGATCGAGCTAAAAATCGCTTATCGAGATTTTAGTAAATGATTATGTTTTAATGTCCCTAGAATCCAATTTTAATATTTTCACGGTGATGTTTGTGTGTGTATATGTGTGTGTTTGGATCTTCTTAAAGCTTTAACTCTAATACTAACAATCAAAAAAAATTATATTTTGAATTTCGATCCCATTCTATTCGGTTATCCGATTTACACTAAAATCTAATGGTTTCTTTTCATATTAGAATGGAGTTGAAATATAAAATTTCAGAATTTTCTGAATGATGGTATTGGAGTTAGAGCGTTAACAAAATTCGTATACACACATACACACATACACATAGACATCATCGTGAAAATGTTAAAATTGGATTCTAGGGATCTTAAAACGTGGTGATTTACTAAAATCTCAATATATATATATATATATATATATATATATATCATCACGGCATATTACCCATTTCTGGGTGTGCCAGTATCTACAACATGTAGACATCGGTAATGATGACGATATATTTTACCGTGTGGGCGCCACAGGGGTCACTTTTGTGCCATTTAAAATTGGAAATATTTGGCGTCTGTCGGGATCGAACCCGGTTCCCCCAGGTTCGCGAACAGACACTCAGGCACGCGGCCAAAAAAATACCTCCCTTACGAAGGGTAGTGGGAGGTAAAAATTAAATAGCGGGGGGTATTGTGTTTGCCACATTAGATTTTTTTGTAATACATAATTATTCAGATAATAAAATTCTGAATTCTCTGATGTTATTTTTTTTAAATTTGCGGCCATAAAATAGAAATTTGATAAGCGATAATCTGATCAAATATACGTACCTATAACACATTTATTAGAAATTTAGAAACATATGTATTTAGTTACATATCTATATCAAATCAGTAATATTTGACGTATGTAATTATTAATAATTTGTAACAAATTTCTTGTAATGTAACCACAAAACTGTATTTCGTGTGACAGGAAAATTTATGAACGCACTATTAAAGTATTAATAATTTATTACAAATTCCATATGTCACCGCATGAAATAAAATAGTATGTCAGGAATTCGAGTCTTTTCATTTCAAATTAAATTTGTAATGTGGAATTACAACATGGCGCAATAAACTCACGTGCTTCTTTACAAACTTGACTTGCATTTTACTGCAAGGTGTAGCAATACCATAATTTACATAACAGTCAAAATTTTTAAACCGCAAGTTGATATTTTTATACCTCTCGCTAAGAGAGCTATTGGATTCATGCTACAAATCACATATCCAGATTTTAGTGAATAAGCACAATTTAAGGTAACTAGAATCTGATTTTAACATTTTTACAATGATGTCTGTGTGTGTGTATGTATGTGTGTGTGTGTCTGGATGTTGGAGGGACGATATCTCAAATTCTATAAGACTAAAGACCAATTTAAAGAAGAGCTGAAAAGGTTTTGGTAACAATTGGACAACCGGAAGTAGTAGTTTCTTAAAAAATATCTTCTAAATATTATTTTTTGAAAATTTATGTTATTACAAATATCAAAGAATATGAAATTCTTTATACGATACATTGAATATTTTCTATAGATTTAGAGATAGAGAATTATAAATATTGTAAAATAATATGTTGTAATGAATTTCACAGGCCAAATAACTCCATGTAAACCAGTTCAGAGAATAAAATGTTTGTAATTAACAGTCAGTGTCAAAAATTACTAGACTTTTTCTGGAAAGTACAATTAATATTTTTTATTTTATTATTAATTAAATATTTAAAATTATAGATACCCATCAAAAATACCGCCAATCTCGTCAATGAATTTGAAGAATCTCGAACATTTAGAAGAGTAGGAGGAAAGTTATTTATAGATGAATTAATAGTTATTTATGCAACAAGAGGAAAAAGTATAGTTTTATTTCACGAATAGGAAAGTTTGACCGAATGAGCCACGGGCGAATTCGTCATATCCTATGAGTGAAATAAGACACTTTTTTCTCGAGTTGCACACAAATTTTCTTTTACGTCTGCAATAAAAGTATGAAAAAAGTGCTGTAACGCTTCATTATTTTACGCGTTTTCGTTAAAAAAAGTGCATTTTTTCACACTTTTATTGTATTAAAGAAGACATACTTTATAAATTCATTTTAATGAAAAAATGTATTTTTTGTAACAGACGTAAAGAGATATATAAAAATTAATAGATGTAAATAGAATTTTTGTGTGTGTGTACCACAAATAACTGCCTATTGTCTTAATTTATCTTTATGAATTTAACTTTTTTCAAATTGTTCTCATTTCATAAATAATTCCATTTAAATGTTCTGATTGACAAGTCAAAGAAACGTTCTTCGTCTTAAAATTTTCAAGGAGGACTTAGATATTTTGTTCTAAAAAGCCAAATTTCCACCTTTAAAAATGTTTTACACAAAAACTATGTACCGTACAGAAAAATGACCTATTACCAGGAAATCAAGTTGAGTTACTCTCTACATCCTAGAAAAATTTTCATTAAAATCACTCTTACCGTTTGGGCTGTACAGGTGAATAAAATTTCGTGATGAATATATATATAGTGAATCTAGTTGTTTAGTATTTACTTTTAAAAATTATCCAGTTCATAACCAAAAAATTGGGTAGAAATTTTCAAAAGGATAATTGATATAAGAGGAAGAGATCATATGTACTATATGTATATAAGAATTTCGCTAATAATAGAATACTTGGAGTATATAATTTGGAGTGTTTCACAACCTGTTCTATTACGCGGAAAATAAGCGAATCGCTAGTGTAAATAAATAAATTTCACATTACTTAGTAACTGTGTTACTTAACCGGTATTTACACGTGCTTTACATCCTTTTCTCTTGCAATATCTACTGTCATACTCTTTCTACTTACATACTTCATTAGGTAAGTAGGCATCTTAACGTATTTGGAAATAAATACGTTATCAAATCTACTACCCAATAATTTTTACCTTCCGTCACCTATATTTACATGCATAGTACAGTGTGTTAAAAAAATCCTAATTCAGATTAGGCTATGAACAAAAAAAAAAGTATGTCAATTTCAAAGTATTTATTTGACAGTGGCGTAAAGAAATCTTATTGAACTGTTGTTTTAGAAATAGATATAAATTAGAAAACGGTGAATGGCAATATTCCGTATCCTTCTTTATTTTCTTTTCTCCTTAAAATTACATTTCACGATCAATTTTGACAACTTGACTTTTGAATTGGATAATAATCAGACATACGTTTCTGTTTTCATAGCTTACTTCGAATTAGGTTTTTTCCTGAACACACTGTATATCACGGATATGTGACTGCCCAATTATTTTCTTTATTATTCTGAATCAAAGAAAATTATTTAAATAAAAGTTGTAGTAAACAGAAGACGATATTCACTTATTGAAGAAAAAAATTAACCAGTGGTTCTAATACTATAACAACGTTATATTTTTACCTACCGTCACCTAGGTAAAGAAGGTATTGTCTTTGGTCAAAAAATTCGGTGGTGAGTTTTTAATGAATAAGCACGTTTTAGGGTCCCTACTATACAAATTTACTAATTTTGCGATGATGTCTGTTTGTGTGTGTCTGTGTGTGACAAACATTTCTCCGACGATAACTCCAATACTACAAATCTAAAAATTATAATTCTTTCGTATTCCTCTTCTTTACATCCATATGAAGAGCTGATTAGATTTTGATTATAATTGGTCACCCGAAAGTTCTCTTATTTGAAGTTCTTAACAGTTTTTTTGAAAAAACACAGTTAAATATAATTTTTTAACATTTTATGTTATCAAAATGAAAGAATCTTATTGTCTCTGTTTGATTATACATTTTCCTATATATATATTCAATAGTTATAGAGTTAAAGAATTATAAAGAGATTAGCTTTCATAAATCAGCCAGCTTTGCTATAATCATGGAAACAGCTGATATATTCAAATAATTCTAATTGACAGATGTCAGTGTCAAGAGCAATTTACATAGTATATATTCATGTTATAATTTTTTTAGATATGTAGAATCTCTTCCAACGAACTTTTGGTATGGAATTTGTAGAAAATAGTATATGTTTGTGTTATAATTTTACTGGATATATAGAATCTGTTCCAAGGAACTTTTGGTAAGGGATTTGCACAAAATACATACAGACTTTTTTAATATTCAATATAAGTATTTTTCAATCAAATACATAAATAATATTTTTTTTTTCTAGGCGGTTACCCATTCAAACACTAACCGCCCCCATTCTTGCTTGACTCTCCTAATCACATATGAGGCTATACATACCCTCTAACAAATCAGTTTGCAAAACATACATAAAAAAATAAATTTTCCTCCAAATTTTTTTAGTCCCCCCCTGGAATTTTACCTGGCAGTAAGTACGGTCCTGGATTCGGCGGTGGCTGCCAATATGCTGCAGTAATCGACGGATAATTCGATCCATTACTTGTCGGACTTCGAGAACTGGATCGACTTTTCATTTTGAGGTTTTTCGAAAATTCGAACACTCACATTAAACACTTTTAAATCGAAAAACAATAGACACTATATAGGAATTAATTTTTGGTTCACTAAGTTTTAATAATAAGTACTTTAAGTTATTAAGTTTAAGTTTAAAGTTTGGTCTAGTAGCTGCCTTTATGACTAGAAATACTTCTAGATTCTAGATCACAATTTACTAAATGTTCTAGATATATATTAATATCACAATGTTTAGGTTATAAACTTTGGATAGAAATAAAAAAATTATGTTTACTAGCAAAATATTTGTATATAAATAACACAATTTAATTTTAAGTACAAAATAAGTACTTTATAAAATGTTTTCATATAAAAATAAGTAACGCAATTACTTGAAAATTTGTCATCAATATTTTTTACGTGGATCATACTTTAAAAAACAATTTTATTAATTCAATATTATATTACTTATATGTTTACTCAATTATTGTTTTTATATATAATCATAATTATATTTTTCTAGAACCTTCTTCCATTGTAATCACAACAATTTTTTATGAATTGTTTTAATTATTAAGTGCATTTGTTTCATATCACATTTAAAATTTATTGTATTTA
The DNA here is from genome assembly GCA_943142095.1 of Ophonus ardosiacus. NCBI lineage: Eukaryota > Metazoa > Arthropoda > Insecta > Coleoptera > Carabidae > Ophonus > Ophonus ardosiacus. Next base: position 2,962,125 of record OW964839.1, read on the forward strand.
AACTTATACGAATATTTGGCCATGTTTTGGTAACAATTATACGTATATACACATAAATAAATTATAGTTTTGTACTGTATTCTTTTACTTATATTGTTTTACTGTAATTTTACGTACTATTTGTTTAAAAATATATTATTGTCACATATTATTATTGATTATTAATGATGTCACTTTGCTTTATTGATATTCACACAAATATTTTGGACACCTTCTTCAAAAGTCCTCCAGGTCCTTTTCAATATTCACTACACTTATGCAGAAAGTAGTAGTATGTTGTTGCCGTATCAATTTTTTTTTTATATATTTAAAAACACTTATTTGTTTATTTATATTCGGGAAGCGTATCCAAAAGTTCACCAGGTCTTTATAGACCATTCACAACCTCGTATATAATTTTACGTCAGGTTTTAAAGTTTTGTTTAAATTATTATTTTTTTTTGTGGGGAACTTCTTCAAAGATTCACCAAGTCTTTCACAAAATAATTAATTTAAAACCACAATTTTTATAGCATATTCTTCAAAGATTTATCCATCAAATTATTCCTAAATAAATTTGTTTCAAACAGTAATTTTTTAAACAACACTTTATTATTTTAAATCTGGACAACTTCTCCAAGGGTTCACCAGGTCTATTGTACTTAAACAACCCTTCAGGCAAATCTTACACCTTACTACACTTTAAAAAATCATAGACAACACTCAAACCGCATTTTCTTTACTTCACTATTTTTTCTCCCTTACGACGTCGTCTTCAGCGGTTCACCAGCCCAAGTGTCTTATACCCCGCCCTGTAGTCAACAATGTAACTACGATGTGAATCATAAACTTTTACCACTTCCAAAAATCCAAGTTAAAACTCAAACCCCACTTTATTAACGTCACTATTTTTCTCTTTTCGACGTCGTCTTCAGCGGTTCACCAGCTAACCCCTAAGAGTCCTATACTCCGCCCTGTAGTCAACAATGTGACTACAACGTAAACCACTTTCAAAAATGCAAGTTACAACTCAAATCGCACTTTATTAACGCCACTATTTTTTCTCCTTTTCGACGTCGTCTTCAGCGGTTCACCAGCTCACCCCTAAGTGTCTTATACCCTGTGCTGTGGTGTCAGAGCGGCGACAATGTGACTACGACGCGAACAACGCGACTACGACGAACGCTACAGCTCATTTGAGCCGGTACACTAAGTCAGTTAAGTTGACGTAGTGCAGTCATAGTCACTCTCTCGCATCGCGTACGCCAACAGTGACGAATACAAATAGACTTGGCGAATGGCGGGGGGAGGGACAGGTAGATAGTGAGAGGACGGGCAGGTAAAGATGAGGTATGAGTGACAAAATAAAGAAGAGTGTTAGAGTGTAAATAAATGTATGAGGTCTTATTTCGCCCATCCCTCTATGGTCTACGGTACACCTTGATTAAAGATATATACCCAAATCATTCAAGCAGCCAATGCACGTCATTAATAAAAATTGAATAAAAGCAACTAGATGTGTGACGTCATGTACTGGTACGTTTGCAGGGGTTCTAGAATCTTTATGAAAATAGTTCTACAGATTGCAATCTGTATTATCGACATGGTCATGAACTGTCACATCTACAAAATAAATACTATATTTTCGTCACTGTCCATTTCTATTTAAATTATTTTATAATACTAACCTTATTTATACTTATGTATGACATATAATAAATAAAAGTGAGCCGAATTTCAAAGAAATATACCGAATTCTTCTGATTGTTTAGAAGTGGTACCTTTGACAGATTCACAGATTTTGTGTTTGCGTTGCTTTTAACATTACTTTATTATAAATAGGCCTTTGCAACGCACAAAAATGTTTCAAACACAATACGAATATTTTTCAAATAATAACTTTGACAGTATGAACATAAAAATTATCAATGTTGCCAACTATAGCAACAATTAAACGAATAATTTGACGTTGATGTACATTATTTATATGATAAGTAATGAACTCTACTATTCATCTTAATAATAATTATATAAGGCCATATACTTTTTGACGGTTAAAAATGATTAAAATTTTATTTTTTTTCATTATTAGTGATTTTAATGCATTAAGGTTTTTACACTAAGTGATGACGTGCATTGGCTGCTTGAATGATTTGGGTATAGTGCAGTTTATACCGTCAATATTTTTTAACGTGAACATTGGATTTGTCATGTCCATGGTTACGACTCGACATTTGATTGACAGCAATGTATTTGCCCGTCCCATTTAAAATGAAACACAGGGAACAAATTTAACAGAAGTATTATATTTAAACATTGTAAGAAATTTAGCCCAGTCAGAAAACCACCCGATAGCAATAAACATATTTCGGACACCAAGTGCACACAATATATTTTCTACAACTAAATTTAACTTTTAGAACACAGGTATAATTATTTAAACAAAATTAACCTCTAATGACATCTTGTCAATATGATAGATAACCGTTGAATTTTCCTATAAATTATGATTTGACATTTGATTGACAGCAATGTATTTGCCTGTCTTATTGAAAATGAAACATAGGGAATGAATTTGACAGAAGTATTATATATAAATATTGTAAGAAATTTAGCTGAGACAGAAAATCAGTCAGTCACAAGGAGTACACAATATTTTTCCTACAACTAAATTTAATTTAGAAAAAAGGTATATATAAAAAAAATAACCTCTATTGACGTCTTGTCAAATGTCAAATTCATTCCCTATGTTTGATTTTAAATGGGACAGGCAAATACATTGCTGTCAATCAAATGTCAAGTCGCAACCATGGGTATAACAAATCCAATGTTTCACGTTAAAAATACTCACGGTAGGATCTATGTCATTAAAAGAAGCTTCGTAGGCTGTATCCGATATCTAAAACCTAAATTTATATGCCCTAATTCTAGTGATTATTTAGGATTTTAGGAATTAGAATTTAGGGTTTTGCAGGAGCACATTATGCTTTGAAGTGGACGCGCACTAATTAAACAAATCATATTCGTTGCCATAATTTGTGCAAAACGTTAAATTTACTGTCAATGAATATCTTCTTAGATTCTATTTTATGAAATATAATATTAACATTTACCCTCAAGCATGAAATTGAATCGAATTGTATAATTCATTTTTGTTGTTCTAAAGTGCCATACAAACCAATGGGTATTACTAGTTTGCCATTCGGAGTTGTACTTATATGAAGAAGGCCTAAATCCCAAATACTAAATGCCATAATACGACATCGGACACAGCCTAAGAAGTTATTCTTTGACAGTAAATTTGCCGTGTTTTACAAATTATGACAACTAACATGGTTTGTTTAATTAGTGCGCGTCAACTTCAAGGCATAGTATGCTCCTGCAAAACCCTAAAATCTAATTCCTCAAATCTTAAATAATCACTATATTTAGGGCAAACAAATTTAGGATTTAACTATTAGGGTGATAAAAATGCAACATCGGACACAGCATAAACATCTAGATAATATGTACCTCTTGCAAATGAGATCAGATAATTGGGCCATGTACGAAAATAAATAAAATAAATAAATAAATAAATATATCATCACGGCATATTACCTATTTCTAGGTGTGCCAATCTGCTTTGTCGCAGATATCGGTAATGATGATGATATATTTGTACCGTGCGGGCATTTACCAGGCGTCACCTCACGGGCATTCATTGCTAGCGTGGAGAGTGCACCACAGGGGTCACTTTTGTGCCATTTCAAATTCGAAATATTTGGCGTCTGTCGGGATCGAACCCGGTTCCCCCAGGTTCGGGACCAAACACTCAGGCACGCGGCCACGCGACCCCATATACCAAAATCTTATCGATAAATATTTTCCCGCATTCGGATTTGTTTTTCCCGTAGTATATCTCCCTCAAAGTCACGGACATTGAGCGGAAATAGCCAAGTAAACACCATATACACACTCAATCACTCATGCATCAATATTACTAACTATACTCTCCACACCATACAACTGTATGACCGATTCTCCATGCGGCTTGTGTTAGGTGCATCGTACATGGACATGGCCATGTATGTATGCATGTATGCGTACATGTATTAATGCCAGTATCACTGTCGAAGCTCTCGGGCTATGATACAGTTTATGGATCGGTTTGTGGTCATTGAAAGTGAAAGAGATTATCAAGGATATGCTCTAGGTGCAGTTTTACAAAGCGATGATTGTTTTAATTGTACATACTGTTATTTATCGTATGAGTGATTTACTGGCATTGATATTTATTTAGTATTTAGTTTATGGTTTTAAGCGCTAACCATCTTTGTCACTGCAATCGGTAAGATCTATTGTAATAAGGCCCTATCTTAGGCTGATCCAATGTCGCATTTTGGCATTTAGGATTTAGGTCTTCTTCACATAAATACAACTCCGAGTGACACACTAAATTAGAGTCACTAATAACATCCATTGGTTTGTACGGTAACAAAAATGAATTATACAATTCGATTTAATTTGATGTTTCAGATTAAATGTTAATATTATATTTCATAAAATAGAAGCTAGGAAGCTACTCTTTGACAGTAAATTTGACGTTTTATACAAATTACAGTAACATAGAACATGTGAATACTAAAGCGTTATTAAACCTTTTGTTTCATACTCACAAAAATTGGTAAATGTAGTTACATATCTAATATTGTGTGTAAAATTGAATAATATTACCACCAAGTTCATAACTGTTCTCATTTTTAAGTTTTTATCCCAAAAATCATAAATACCTGCATTTGGTTAAAAATGCACTGATTCCAAATCCTGAAAACGCAGGTCGATATCTCTTTTAGTTTTGAAGATATTCAACCTCAAATATTTTCTCAAAATTACCCATTTCTGGGCTAGATCTCAACCTAGTTTTGAATTATTGCCCCAAAAGTCATATACCCCATTTTCAGATAAGAACTTTAAAATTTTCAAAAATCTAATTTTTATGTATCTACATTGTCTTTACAATCAAAATATACTTCCAAGTTTATATCTCTACCCATTTTTGAATTATTGCACCAAAAGTCAATATACCCCATAATTAGATTAAAACTTCAAAATTTTTAAAAATCTAATTTTTATGTTCTAGATACTTCTCAATGCACTGATTCCAAATTTTGAAACCGCAGGTCGATATCTCGTTTCGTTCTCGAGATATTTAGATTCAAAGTTTTGCTCAAAACTGCCCATTTTTGGGTAATAACCCAAAAATGGGTCGAGATATGAATTTGGCGACACGTCCATTTGATTCTACGGATAAAAATATATAAGTATACCAATTTTCATAAATTTTGATTAACCGGTTCATTTTTTATGAATAAAAGTTTGAAAACCCCTAAAAATGGTCAAAATCTGGAAAAATCCTAAGGGACCTTAGATTTTTGCGATTTTTGGTCATTTTCAGTTATTTTGCTTTAAAGACTGTATGCGGTGTTCAAAAATTTTGAAAATTGGTACACTTATGTAATTTTTCCCATAGAATGGAATGATGGTGTCGCCAAATTCGTATCTCGGCCCATTTTTGGGTTATTACCCAAAAATGGGCAGTTTTGTGAAAAATTTTGAATCTAAATATCTCGAGAACGAAAAGAGATATCGACCTGCGGTTTCAAAATTTGGAATCAGCGCATTGAGAAGTATGTAGATACATAAAAATTAGATTTTTTAAAATTTTGAAGTTTTTATCTAATTATGGGGTATATAGACTTTTGGGATATTAATTCAAAAATGGGTTGAGATATTAAATTGGTAGTAATATTATATGATTGTAAAGACAATGTTACGCAAGTGTACGCATTTTTAGAGTATTTGAACAACTGAGTGAATTTTTAGAAATAAAATCCTTAAAAGAAAAAATGGTTAAATGCTATAAAAAATATCTACTGGAACAAAATCTATTATTACTGTTAACTGTTATAACTGAAGTTCGTCACATCATAAAAATTTAAATGAAGACATGAATAACATTACAATGCACTATTTTGTTTATGATAAGCGGATTATCAAACCTCTGAGTCATTGTAAATATTTTCAACCCTGTCAATAATATTTACGAAAACTGAGTCATTCTTTTAAACTCATCGATAGTATAATTCAGAATCCTGTGTTTATTTTCGTCTCAAATAAAAATAAATCTTAGATACGCTCAATAGCTTTTAGATAATAAATATCTACAAGTAACTGACTGGGCGTCTTGTATATAAGCATAGGCTGCGTTCCAAAATCAAGAGTACAGTGTCTTGGAGTTAAGAGTTTGACAATTTAAGAGTTCAGTGTGTTTTGGAATGAATGAGAGTTTTGTTGGAGTAAAAAACTGGAAGTAAATTGAAAATAATATTAAAAAATCTGTTGTGGGTAACACAAGACCCCTCGCCATTTTCATTTTAGGCTATATAAGTACATATTTGTGTTTAACATTTCTGGTACATAAACAAAAATTCTAATTATTAATATATTTTTATATTTTTTTAATTCATTCTATAATAAGTTTCCTTCTACTCTTTTAAATGCTCGAAATTCTTCAAATTCATTGACGAGTTTGGCGGTATTTCTGATGTGTATATATTTACCTATAATTTTAAATATTTAATTAATAATAAAATAAGAAATATTGTATTTCCCAAAAAAAACCCTCAGTAATGTAAATGGATTTTTGACACTGACAACTCACATTTTTCTGTCAATTACAAACATTTTAATTTTTCAACTGGTTTCCATATGGAGTTATTTGGGCTACTAGATACATTACTCTAAAAATAAATAATATTACTACCAAGTTTATATATCTACACATTTTTGAATTATTGCCCCATATTTAGATAAAAGCTTCAAAATTCAAAAATTTTCTTAATGCTCTGATTCTAAATTTTGAAACCGCAGGTCGATATCTCTTCGTTCTCGAGATATTTAGATTCAAAGTTTTGCATAGAACTGTTAATTTTTGGGTAGTAACCCAAAAATGGGTAGAGATATGACGGGCGACACGACCATTCGATTCTACGGGCAAAATTACATACGTGTACCAATTTTCATAATTTTTGTCCAACCGGTTCATTTTTTATGAATAAAAGTTTGAAAACCCCCGAAAATGCGTTACTACCCAAAAATGGGCAGTTTTGAGCAAAACTTTGAATCTAAATATCTCGAGAACAAAAAGAGATATCGACCTGCGGTTTCAAAATTTGGAATAAAAAAATTAGATTTTTGAAAATTTTGAAGTTTTTATCTAATTATGGGTTATATTGACTTTTGGGGCAATAATTCAAAAGTAGGCAGATATATATACTTGGTAGTAACATTATTTGATTGCAACGGATTATTTTCCGATGTCGTATTTTGACATTTAGTATTTACGATTTAGATCTTCTTGACATAAATACAACTCCGAATGGCACACTAGTGATATCCATTGGTTTATATGGCAACACTTTAGAACAACAAAAGTAAATTATACAATTCCATTCAAATTGATGCTTGACAGTAAATATTAATATTATATTTCATAAAATAGAAGCTAGGAAGTTATTCTTTGACAGAAAATTTGACGTTTTTACAAATTATAGCAACGAACATGATTTGTTTAACAACATTGGACACAGCCTAAGAGGCGAGATAATTTAAAACCTAAACCTTTCTCATAAAAATCTCGACTGGTTGTTTCTGGCATAAAGCACGTTATTTTTTCTTAGCGAAAGAAGCCCCTCCTTAAATTTTTCGACACAGGACAAAAGATTCAAAACGCAGGCGGAATAATAAAATGATGAATTCATTAAACGGTCATTATTTCTCGACATTATCTGTGTCCCTACTACAAATTCTCGCAGCGCTTTTCACGGAATTCTGAGAATAAGCACTTCCTTTATCCTATATATTCAGGCGTAATCTTTATTCTGAGACCGACTAGAAATAATAGAGAAGAATTGTACCTCTATTCATTTTTGATTTGAAAATATAAAATAGGGTGGATCTTAACAGAGTCAAGTCGAATTTTAATCGACACCCGAAAGTGGTTCCAAATAAATAAAAAAATCTGTTGTGGCCAGCACAAGACCACTCGCCATTTCCATATTGGGTTATATATTCGGTTATATAAGTACAGTAAAATTTTTGAAAGAAGTCCGATCACGGCTATCTACGAATTGCATCTATGAATTAAGATTTTATGCTGTCAAATTTAGTAGTGTCGTTTACATAGTTTTTATGAGGTTCACAAGATATTATGTACACTCATAAAAACTAAGTAAAAGACACTACTAAATTTGACAGCACAAAATCTTAATTCTTTCAAATATTTTACTGTACATAATGGGTGGAATTCAGTGGGTTGTATTAAGGTCTGTATTAAATCTTGTATTAAGTATATGGCAACATTGTATGTAATATTTTCCACATGTATCAATGAGATTCAATTGTGATTTAGAAATTTTGCCACATGGAAAAGTAATACAGATATCCTTTAGTATAATGAAGAAGTATTATTGTAAATGGAAGGTGTAAAAGGAAACTCATTATTGCAAAATTAGGTTAGAAATATGTCAAATTTTATGTGTCAAATATTTCATACCTGAATGTTAATGAATTTTAAAATATCTCAACCCCCGTTTTGATCAGTTTTGACATTTGTCCTTTTTTTCTTACTTCTGTTAATAATATTTTTTTCTTTATTTGATCCTTTGGTCTCTTACTTTTTTCTAGCAGGTATTACAAAGTTGCCAAAATATTTTTGACAAAGGACTGTTTTAGCTTAAAACACGCTAATACAACCCACTGAATCTCACCCACTGTATTTGTAGTAACATAAATTTCCAAAAAAATAATATTTAGAAGATTTTTTAAGAAACTACTACTTCCGGTTGTCCAATTGTTACCAAAATTTTTCAGCTCTTCCTATATGTAGCTAAATTGGTTTTTAATCTTATCGAATTTGAGAAACCGCCCCTCCAACATCCGCACGCACACACACACACACACACACACACACACATACACATACATACACGCACACGTCATCGTAAAAATGTTATAATCGGATACTAATAAAATATCGGTATTAATACACATATTTTATCTACAATCAATAGAGGTAAAAATGTGTTAGGTACGTCTTACGTTACTCCAAAAATTGAATATAAACTTAGGAATAAATTTACAATAATTACTCAATGTTGCAATGCATTGTAAGACCACCATTTTAAATCAAGTTCCATGTTCCACCTACTTATTTAAATTATTTAATTGATGATTTCTCTAATTACAATTTAATTTTATTTTATCAACCTTACACCTAGGTCCAAGGCTTTCTTCGTTGGACAATTGCGCAAAACAAGTGTAACTTTAAACAAATAGCTATAAACTGCATATAAACAAATATAAGTGCATAGCTACGCGTTGTCAAGGTTACAGCTGACGTCATGGTGTAATATACTATGTACTAATAATCTAAAATTGATATGCAAACGGGGAAAACTCACCATTTCTGTTTTCGCTGTCTGCTGGTTTCATTTGGATTGGATGGTGCATCTAGAAAGAAAAAACTTACATTAGTAATTAGTATTTTATGTAACAAGTATGAAAAGTTATAATTTACTACATGAAATAGATAATTTCCAAAATTTCCGCCACTCTATATGCCGCATATAAATAACGACGTTTTAAGGTCTCTAGAATTTTAACATTTTCACGATGATGTCCATATACAGAGTGTCTCACAACTCGCACCCCAGAGCGAATTAGGAAACACGAGACTGCACTCGGATGTGTAATTTCGAAGAAAAAAAAATCTAGCTTAAAAGATATTAGAGAAAAGACGTCTTAAAATTGACCAATCAGAGACCTACACCTTTAACGTGTGTTTGCCGTAATTTTACGTCACTATGGTTTTATACAAATCAAATCTTTAAAATGTGTGGGCGACTGTAGTTTTCGAAAAATGTCAGTGTCAAATTAAATTTGATACGTTGCACTGTATGATATAAATGATGATCTCGGATGACACCTTCGCTAACCTAAATTTGTTGACAGTGAAAAGTCAACTCTAAAGTGTCAAAATTACAGTAAGTCAAACAAATTTTGTAACTCACTAATAGAATTTTTAAAACCTAGCAACCAGTTTTATTTTGTAATAATATCATCACATCTCAAGATATCCTTCCGGGATTGGTGGCAACCTATTGTCGTCGGCAAATGTCAGTTTCGTCTAGAGCGCGAGTTGTAAGACACCCTGTATGCTGTGTAAATAGAATTCAAATTAACACTGACAATTTTGGGTACATAGAACAAAATAACTAAACGCACCTATAAGTGAATATACGAAGGTAGGTATATTCGAATATACAAAGGTTCGTATATTCGTTTTCCATGGTTAGTTAATAATAACAGCTGTAATATGTGGTAACTAAGAAAAATGACGCATTCTTATTGATTTATTATTTAATGAATAATATAGTCGGGTCAATAAATTATTTCCAATACAAAATGTATTATTATTTTTACAATTTTTTAGCAGCTTATGAACTATGTGACATGTGACAGTACTTATGAGAGGACTGTGTATATTATAAGACTTTCATTTTGCAGTGTGCAGATGAGTAATGCAGGATAAAATTTCCCTGTAGTAAAATATTTCAATTTAACGAACAATTTATTTCAAACATCGTAGAATAATCACTAAAAATTAAAGTCTGTGGCATTTTGTCGTTTATTTCTGACACCTTTATGTCATTTTAAAATAGGTTTAATGCAGAACTAATTTATAGTTTTGGCAACATTTCAACTAAAGTAACGATATGAAAGAAATTTCATGAAATTCAAGGTGACTAGATTTGCATTTCTAATTAATTGTGTGCATGTTACCAATTACTTTACTAAGATGTCTTCTCTTTAATTATGAGGAAAATTGTACTGAAAATGATTAATTATTAATTAGACACATATATGGTTCAACGAATAAATTCTTAATTAGGAATTCATATGTACAAACTATAACCACAGTTAGTTCTATAAAAATAATAACACAAAATTATTCGTACTCTTTATGACATGTTTCTCTCTAAATCGAATAAAGATCGTCAATATGAAATTCAAAACACAGTGTTTCCTCATAGATAAAAATAATGAATAAAAGTGTTGTATTCAATAAAACCCTCATTACTACAATGATTGAATTGTTTATCAAAGACTCTCGGATTTATAAAAATGATTATTTTTTAAAATGGACTCCCGTGGCCGCGTGCCTGAGTGTCTGGTCGCGAACCTGGGGGAACCGGGTTCGATCCCGACAGACGCCAAATATTTCCAATTTTAAATGGCACAAAGTCTCCACACCAGCTATGAGTGCCCGTGAGGTGACGCCTGGAAAGCGCCCACACGGTAAAATATATCGTCATCATTACCGATGTCTAATGTGTTGAAGATACTGGCACACCCAGAAATGGGTAATATGTCGTGATGATATATGTATAGAACAAGTATTAATGTACACCTGTAGAAAATTCAATAACCTTTAATTTTTATAAGGACATAAAATGCGAAAAAATGGCATTTTTGAAGAAAAACCATTATGAGCTTCAAGTAAAGTGTCATTTCTAGTTATCCGATTTACACCAAAATCTAATGGTTTCTTTCAATATTAGAATAGGGTTGAAATACAAGGTTTAAAATTTTTCTGAATGATGGAAATGTATTGTAATATTATGTTATTAGTAATAGCATAACGTGTAAAATAATTGTATTTTAAAAGCAAGTAATATTTTGTAAATGGTGCATGTTGAAATAAAGATTTATTCAAAAAGAAAAAGAAAAATAGTTCATAGGGTACTAAAAATTTGCATAATAATACATTTTGTGTTCCTGTATTTACAGTTGTAAATAAAATACGTCTATCCAAAATGGCTGTCTTTGGTTTTAACGCAAGCTTCAAGCCTTAGGGCTGGTTTATGATTTGCGTAATTTTTTAGGTAATAAATGTTCTAAGATCAATCCCGTTATTTTATTGCCATGCTCGACCATCAACTATTAACAAAATCATTCACAATCACCTGCATTTAAAAAATTGTTAATCGTTTTCCACCCCATCAGCTATTTGATTTCCAAAAATGCGAAACGTATATTAATAAATAATACTAACAAAAATAAATCTAATTGCCAATACACTCAATACGCCATATTATAATATTTTTGTAGTCCCCAATTAGCGTATTCATATTAGTGTTGACTGTGTGCGTGTGTGCGTATGTGTGTGTGTGTGCGTGTGGGTAACCGGAAGTTTGTTTTAACTTGGTCAGCATCAGGTGCGCGGGAAATCACGACGCCCGGCGTCTCATCCATATTCAGGAGGCAACTGATGCCTGCTGACGCCAGCAAAGGGGTTCGAAATCTCCCTAGCCTATAACAAGCGCCAGATTCGATACCTGCACTAAAATTTATTTTTATTTAAAATAAATATATTGTTATACGAGAATTATTGTTCCATAAGTACAATAGAACAACTTAATTCAATTGTTTATATTGATTGTTTAAAAATGAGGGCTGCTGTATGATTCAAAATTGCTTTGGAGCTTCTACCGTGAGTATTTTTTAACGTGAAACTTTGGGTTTATCGTATCCATGGTTACGACTTGATATTTGATTGACAGCAATGTATTTGCCCGTTCGACAGAATTTGACAAAAGTATTATATTTAAATATTGTAAGAAATTTAGCGGAGTCAGAAAACCACTCGAGAGCATTAAACATATTTCGGGCACTAGGTGCACACACTATTTTTCTACATCTAAATTTAATTTTTAGAGAACAGGTATTATTTAAACAAAATTAACCTCTAATGACATCTTGTCAATATGAGAGAAAACCGTTGAATTTTCCTATAAGTTATGATTTGACATTTGATTGAGAGCAATATATTTGTCTGTCTCGTTTAAAATGACACATGGGAAATGAATTTGACAGAAGTATTATATTTAAATATTGTAAGAAATTTAGCCGAGTCAGAAAACCACTCGGGCACAAGGTGCACACAATATTTTTTCTACAACTAATTTTAATTTAGAATGCAGGTATAATGATTTATACCTGCATAACCTCTATTGACGTCTTATCAAATGTCAAATTCGTTCCCTATGTTTCATTTTAAATGGAACGGGCAAATACAGGGAATTTATTTTAACATGCAACATATGGTCAATCACTTCCATGGTTACTCACTATTGTCAAAAAATGACAGCAATATAATATTTGTCCATTTTAAAATGCAACATACAAAATTTGTAGTTTTGTATTAGCAAAACTAATTTCCAATAAATTAGCCTACATACGATTAACAAAAAAATAAAATATGAATGTTGCACATCTTAACAAACTTTAGCTTACAAAAAATCATCTTTCACGTAATAAATGTTAAAAAATACTCCCATTCACACTAAGGCAATATTCTAGTCGGTCGTAATAAGAATTGACACCATTTGTGATATGTTCTGGAAGTATCTCCTGTGCTGTAACCATGGAAGTGATGAACCATAATGTTGCATTTTAAAATAAATTCTCTGTATATTGTTGTCAATCACATGTCAAGTCGTAACCATGGATATGACAAACCCAATGTTTCACGTTAAAAAATACTCACGGTATAGATTATAGTTTATTTATTATTAAAAATTAAATTACTCATAAAATGACACATATATTATTACAATATATATTTATCTCTGTCTCATACAAACATACTCCCATTTCACACATGTGGATCACTTTCCGTCTACCAACTATGCGAGAAAGAGAAACAATACCCACGACTCGTTCTTTCCTTGTCTAAGAATGCTATTTCTTCCTATGTTTTCTTTCCTATGTCCACATGTGTATGAGAGAGATAGCTCTAGGTGAACAAGCAGTGTAAATTATAAATAACCTAGGTGACGATTGATGCTCGTTTGTGATTGATTCGTAGGTATTTTTTTGTTTTCGTTGGATGTATGTGGGTGCCGTGGATATTTTAAGAGGAGGATGTAATTGTGAAATAGATGCATTGTTTCGAGATGACTTATTAGTATTTTTTATGGCGAGCTACTACATTTGCTATATATCGGGTATCCAAAGCAATCCTTGACATTGGAATAGTGTATCCCTATTCCTAGCTACCCATCCAAGTACTAACCGCATTTACCCTTGTTTAGGCTGTGTCCAATGTTGCACTTTTATCACACTAATATCTAAATCCTAAATTTATATACCCTAAATCTAGTGATTATTTAGGATTTTAGGAATTAGATTTTAGAGTTTTGCAGGAGCACACTATGCCTTGAAGTTGACGCGCACTAATTAAACAAATCATGTTCGCTGCTTTAATTTGTACAAAACGTCAAATTTACTGACAAAGAATAGCTTCTTACCTTTTATTTTATGAAATATAATATTAATATTTAATATAAAGCATCAAATTGAATCGAATTGTATAATTCATTTTTGTTGTTCTAAAGTGTTGCCATACAAACCAATGGATATCACTAGTGTGCCATTCGGAGTTGTATTTATGTGATGAAGACCTAAATTCTAAAAACTAAACCCAAACCCGAACCGAAAACTCGATTTAACCCGAATTTTTGATGAACCTAAACCCGAATCAAACTTGTAAGTATTTGTAAAAGTATTCTTTGGGAACCTTTATGGGATTCGTAGTCGAGTGAATTTGGTCTTAATGTTCCATATATTTATTTCTACATTTATTACAAAAGTCTATTACCCGAAACGTACAATAGACTTTTGTCATAAATACATTTATGCACGGACGTATCATAATTTGACAATTATACAAGAATTTCTTTGACATAAACGTCATTTTATAGCCCGCGGGCCTCATTATAGCCCGCCGGGCAAAACGACAAATCAAATTATAACCTATAATGTAAACAATTTAAACACGCAGCACGAAAAGTTTTTATTATAAATCAAAATTTTTTATATTCTTTAATGATAAATTAAAATTAATTTTGTGCACGGAGATAAACAAAATAAAACTCAAATGACAGAACTAATAAACGAACAATACACTGTTGTTTTCCGCTTTCATAGCAACACTAGATACTGGATGTACGAGGACAAATTTTGTTCGGTACTAATTAGAAAATTTTCGTCCGTGCATAAAGTTTTGTATGTACCACGAGCGTAACTTGCTTTTATGTCTTTTGACGTGTTTTTATCCCTCGGCTTACGCCTCGGACTCAAAATCCCGCCGCAGGCCATAAAAGCCTCCTTACGCTCTTAATACATAAATAACTATTATGACAGTTGTATATAATAAATGCATAAATTATATAAAAATTTTCTTTGAATAGAATTGTGGCAAAATAATGACGTTACTTTGACACTTTCGCCTAGAGTCGTATGCTTGCAGGTGAATATTTAGAGACTCTCATGCTACCAAATTTTCGCTTCTAGGCGAAAAGCAAAAACAAATGCCTCATTTGATAGAATTCTAAACTGCGTGCTCCCACTACAGTAGTGGTAGCACGCAGTTAGGATTCTACCAAAAGAGGCATTTGTTTTCGCTTTTCGCCACGAAGCGAAAATTTGGTAGCATGCGTGTCTCAAAATATTCGCCTGCAAGCGTACGACTCGAGGCGAAAATGTCAAAGTAGCGTCATTATTTTGCCACAATTCTATTCAAAGCCAATTTGTACATAATTTATACATTTATTTATATACAACTATCATAATACTTTTTATGTTAATAGTATAAAATCCAATAATTTCCGAATCAAAAAGTGATTATAGAATTCTAAAGTGCGTGCTACCAAGATTCGTAAAAGTAAAATCGTATTCGCCTGCTTTCTATGATAGAATTCTAAAGTGCGTGCTACCACTACAGGTCCCTGCTCTTTAGATCCTTGAATTCTTCGGTACCTGTACTCAGAATATAACTTTGATTTGGATAT
The DNA here is from genome assembly GCA_943142095.1 of Ophonus ardosiacus. Classification (NCBI taxonomy): domain Eukaryota; kingdom Metazoa; phylum Arthropoda; class Insecta; order Coleoptera; family Carabidae; genus Ophonus; species Ophonus ardosiacus. The sequence goes on from OW964839.1 coordinate 2,978,060, forward strand.
TCTAATATCCGAAGTTCAAAAAAGGGAAGCAATTTGGAACAAATTTCACAAATGTCATTCTATAGAAAAATTATTGAAAAATTATGAGGAGATATTTCTATCAATATGAAATGTGCAAGTATGAGACATAAATATCACCAAAAAATACGATTTCTGTTATATTAATTACATAAATACATTTAACTTTTCATTTAATATTTTAAAGAAGAAAGGAAAATATTTAAGAGACCAGTTTTCGGTTTCTTATTGAACAGCCTTCCACTTTATGTAAAATATAGTCGAAAGTGTCTTTCGTCATCCTCATATACGCAAAAAAACTATCTTCGTACAATTTGAATCCTTGAAATAGGTGATGATACTATTCGTATTTTACTCTATTCTTATTAATTACGTGGATCCCTATTTTCTTTCTACGTCGTTTCAAATTATTATCACAACAGAGAATAAAATCTGCATCCGTGGAGCTTTAGTACTAAGACATTATTTTTTGTATTCATCAGTGACACTGACACTAAGTTTGACACTTAACAGTACGAGCAGTATGGCCTGTTTTCTGTGTGAACACAACCTGTGCCAGCCTGCTTCGGCTTAACCGGTTTTTCACGCGCTTGTTAAGCTGAAGCGGGAAACCTGCTTTCTCTCTGAACTTGGCCTAAGATAGAGAATTTCATGCTGAATTCAAATTTTCTAGGCCCGTTGTTCTATCTTTAACCCTGTCCGAATGACAAGTGAAAATATGCGAAATGAGCCGATTTCAAAATTGACCGTCCTGTAACCTCCTTAACTTTAAACTCCCGTAACTGTTCCCGTTTTCCTGTTTCAGTCCTCGTACGTTCAGGAGAGGGAACGCCTGTATCTGTCTGTAAGCGATGGCGTGTGTTTTTGCTTGGTGTCAGCACCAGACCAGCACTAGAGCTACGTGAGAGGAATACTAGAGACACGCAAATGTCACCCGGTGCAGATTTACAAAATGCGAAGCGCATGTGAGCACAGACATTGCAGTTTACACCAGGAATTTAAGACGAGGCAATCGCTGCGCTCAAAAATATGCAGATGATTTAACTGCAGCCCAGAAGACGCAGTATTGATACGTCCCCTAATGTATATCTGAGGTAGAGAAACGTAATGAAGTGAAGGTAGAGCGTAGCTAATTTTGAACTAGTGAACTATGAGCGCTAATTAATTAAAAATTCTAGAAAATAGTGTATCATATTGTATCATATTTTTTGGCCGACGATAATGAAACTCACTTTTTTAATGAGATAGGTTATACTTCTGAAAAGGGTTAGTTTAAAATACTGGGGTTAAGTCAATTTCCAAATTTGATTTTACTTACCTTCATTAGAGTACTTCTACTAGCAAAAAATTTATTTGTAATAATGGACGTTGTTTATGACTGATAATATATTTATTTGCTCATGTTTTCTTCGTAATAAATAATAGGTAGGTATCGAAATTTGACATTTCAGCAATTTTCGCCTCGCGTATTTGACAGGTATATCGATCGATGACTATGTCGGTAACGGCGGATTTTTACAATAATGACAGATGTCGCTGCCGTGATTTTGGTTTATATAAATTAATTTTAAATATAAGAAATGTTAAAGTAAAAAAAATAACTTATGTAGGTAGTACTTTTTTACATGAACTTTATTATAGTAAAGATGATTTCTTTTCTGTCCATAAACGTCCAGTGTATTTTGATTATTTTATTATTTTTTCATGATATTATCAATAAAGGTAAATCCTAGGAATAGGTTAGACTATATTTTAAGATATAAACTGTAAAAATTAGAGTAGAATTCGCTAATCCAAAAATGAGGATTAGCTTAAACTTTTTTGTGTATCGGGCTGTTAAATTTTAACCAGATATTGAAAAACCTGTCCTACAAGTTTTGTAATTTGTTTTCAAATCATTCCTAAATAGATGTATTAAAATTTGATACAAAATACAAATAAAATTTTAAAATGTTATTTAGTAAATATTTTCCGACTAATTATTATTTATTCGTATTCCCGAAACAAGTTATAAAATATCAACATTGAAATATCGCTCTCATATTCCCGAGTTTGTTTGAAAACATTTCCATGGCGATGACGTCAGAATGTATCACTCTAAACAGTGTGTATTATGTTTCATAAATAAGGTCCGTAATTACAATACGAATAATAAACTGTTTACGTTTGGTCAGGAACAAATACGGGTTATATTTCGTAGGGAATTTCGTTTTATTATGGCAACTGTTGTTTTATTTCCAACTGTAAACAATCTAAGAACACAGCGAAATTAAATGAAATGCTACGTTGATACTGCAGTTGCAAATGGTTGAGAAAATTATACAGGTAAAATTAGTGTAGGTATGACAAATAGACAATACGAAGAAGAGTTATTTTCGGACGTTTATCTTGGAATATTGCAGACAAAATTACAGCAAGCAAAATGCAATGGTTCTTCACTATTGTAAATTATTTTTTGGTAATTTACTTGGTTATGACAATGCAATAACTTTGGTCACAACATGTCATGTACGACCCAAACTCAAAAAAAAAAAAAAAATTAAAAAAGGAAAGTACCTTAACCTTAACAATAATTTAAAAATATATATATACGTATATCGAGAATTACGTTCTTATCATGGCTAAAGATAAAATAGATAAATAAATATATCATCACGGCATATTACCCATTTCTGGGTGTGCCAGTATCTACAACACATGTAGACATCGGTAATGATGACGATATATTTTACCGTGTGGGCGCTTACCAGGCGTCACCTCACGGGCACTCATAGTAGGTGTGGAGAGTGCACCACAGGGATCACTTTTGTGCCATTTAAAATTGGAAATATTTGGGGTCTATCGGGATCGAACCCGGTTCCCCCAGGTTCGCGACCAGACACTCCGGCACGCGGCCACGGGACCCCATTCAATTATTAAAACATAATAATAAATATTAAGAAGCACACGAGAGTTTAATATATAAATTTAAAGATGGGGTCCTGTGGCCGCGTGCCTGAGTGTCTGGTCGCCGTCTATAAAGATAAAATTCAGCGCGAAAATCTCTTTCTTTTCATGTCACGCATTATTTTTTTTTTGCCCTCCTGAAGTGTAATGGGAACTTTACAATTGTATACACAGCAAGTGTAACCTACATTTTACGCTTACTGTGTTGCAACTTGTCTAACTATGCGGTAAAATAATCAAAATGCACTGGACGTTTATGGGCATTTGGAAAAGAAATCATCTTTACTATAATAAAGTTCATGTAAAAAAGTACTACCTACTTAAATTTTTTTTTTTTAGTTTAACATTTCCTATATTTAAAATTAATTTATATAAACCAAAATCACGGCAGCGCCATCTGTCATTATTGCAAAAATCCGTCGTTACCGACATAGTCACCGATCGATATACCTGTCAAATACGCGAGGCGAAAATTGCTGACATGTCAAATATCTACACCTACCTATTATTTATTTGGCAAATAAATATATTATCAGTCATAAACAACGTCTATTATTATAAATAAATTTTCGCTAGAAGTACTCTAATGAAGGTAAGTAAAATCAAATTTGGAATTTGACAACCCCAGTATTTTAAACTAACCCTTTTCAGAAGTATAACCTATCTCATTAAAAAAAGTGATTTTCATTGTCGTAGGCCAAAAGATTTGATCCAATTCTCGTGCGTGAAGTATTTTACAGCACTCCAGCTAATAAGGCAATCGCCTTAAGGGCTCGTGTCTTAAACAAAGCTGTCGCGCTGTAAAATACAACTTACACGCACTCTAATGTAAATAAAAATAACTATTACAGATTTCGAGATAAGATTAAACTTTTTTTACAAATTTTAGTCAGCACTATATACCTTTATAATTTGTTACATTTATTTCTGAACACCCTGTATAATTATTACCATAATTTTGATAAACTACTTTATTTGTGTAGTGTTCTAACGAACGCTGTTACAGTACTCCTTTTGATCGTCTGAGTGACTTGCCGACTTGTGTACAGATAATCCAAAATAAATAATAATAAAATATAAAGTTTCGTTTGTACTACATAACATGTATTATAAAGTTTAGTAATATTAAGAAGAAAAAGACTTGTGTAAACTCACCCCGCCTAAGGTTTTGATATTGTGTAAAGCGTCCTGCGCTTGTAAAGCTGCCTTGCGGGTAAAAAACGTCACGAAACAACAACCTGCAACAAACAGAAACATTTGTCAACACATTTACTAACAACAGTAACAACCACTAACAACATCTAGATATAACATTGTAGTACACAACGATAGTTCTTGTCGTGTAGTTCACATTTCACAATACGATTTCACTAAGTACAATAATAGGTATCTAATGGGCTACTTGCGTACCTTTTTTTTATTTAATATTTTTGAAGAGAAGGTAAAAACTTGCTACCTCTATTTTTTCTTTTGATAAAATTTTTATTAATTAGCCAGAAAAAAATAATGAAATTTGATTATTTGAATTCCCGCCATGTATGACGTAGAATTACGCCGCACCAATGAATAGTCGTAAAGCCACAGCGTGGTGCCGTCCCATAGTAATGGTACGTTTGTGCGGGTAATGTAGATCACCTGTTTGACATTTCAATAATAGTTTGGATTTGGAGGTTAGTAGTTTAGTTTATCTTTTTGGTATCGATATTTTAAATTACAAGTAACTACCTATGTGTTTATTTATTAAGTAATTAATGTATTTGAGAGACCAGAGAGAGAGAAAAATGAACTAATGTCAAATTCAAATTAAAACTTTCTCGCACGCCATGCCATCTATTGATAACATTCTTAAACATGCTTCCCCTCCCCCAATTCAATATAAAGACGTCACAGAAAATTTTCTTTCTTAATTTAGTAAAAAACAAATAATTATTTTAAAATAAAATTTATATTTTTATATATGTTTTCAATATAGCATTACGTATATAGTGACAGAAATCAGATTTTCAGTACCATGCAAGTAGCCCGTTAAAAATTATATACAGGGTGTTTTTTTAAGTAAGCGTATAGCGCTTCACGAATGGTACAACTAACCCTATAGATAGCAAATCTAGCAATAATTGTTATTTTACAAGGGGCAGTATCTAAAAGCAAGGGGCCTATATCGAAAAATAAATTTTTGTTGCTATGCCGGGCCGAAGATATATTTTACCGCATACACTTGCGTAACATTGCCTTTACAATCAAATAACATTACTAGCAAGTTTATATCTCTACCCATTTTAGAATTATTGCCACAAAAGTCAATATACCCCATATTTAGATAAAAACTTCAAAATTTTTAAAAATCTAATTTATATGTATCTAGATACTTCTCAATGCGCTGATTTCAAATTTTGAAACTCCAGGTCGATATCTCTTTTCGTTCTCGAGATATTTAGATTCAAAGTTTTGTTCCAAACTGCCCATTTTTGGGTATTAACCCAAAAATGGGTCGAGATATGAATTTGGCGACACCGCCATTCGATTCTACGGATAAAAATATATAAGTATACCAATTTTTATAATTTTTGACCCACCGGCTCATTTTTTATGAATAAAAGTTTGAAAAACCCTGAAAACAGCCAAAATCTGAAAAAATCCTAAGGGGTACCCCTTACGATTTTTGCGATTTTTAGTCATTTTCAGTTATTTTGCTTTAGAGACTGTATGCGGCGTTCAAAAATTATGAAAATTGGTACACTTATGTAATTTTACCCGTAGAATCGAATGGTTGTGTCGCCAAGTTCATATCTCGACCCATTTTTGGGTTACAACCCAAAAATGGGCAGTTTTGAGCAAAACTTTGAATCTAAATATCTCGAGAACCAAAAGAGATATCGACCTGCGGTTTCAAAATTTGGAATCAGTGCACTGAGAAGTATCTAGATACATGAAAATTAGATTTTTGAAAATTTTGAAGTTTTTATCTGTATATGGGTTATATTGACTTTTGGGGCAATAATTCAAAAATGGATAGAGATATAAACTTGCTTGTAATATTATTTGATTGTAAAGAGAATGTTAAGTATGTGTACGCATTTTTAGAGTATTTGAACAACTGAGTGAATTTTTAGAAATAAAAATATTGAAATAAAAAAGAATAAATAAGGATCTGGTATAGGATCGTCTTAAGGAACACTGCATTATCTAGTTTCTGCATAACTAAAGATATTTTTAGTTTTTCTACAAATTTCAAACATATAAATATCTCGCATTGTGCTAAAAATTAGAACAAACTTTTTCTAAACAGGCGTGGAAAGATGTAACCGTAGTAAATGATATTTTGTTTTTTATATCTAGTGCTATATAATTCTAATGCATTAATTGAAGACTTTCGAAAGTAAAAATTAATTTTAAATAACTTTCCATTCTTGTACTTTTGCCGTAAAATGTACAGGAGAGTCAATTTCAGCATATTTTTAAAATACTATGTTAAACTCGTAAGTTTCGCGATTCATTGCACATCCTGTAGTACTAAGGTATGAACTACTGATTAAGAATTACATAATCAATCACATTTTGGTCAAAACTAACATTCCTTGTTAGTGTATAAACCACAGAATGACTCCAATATTTGTACATTTCTTATCAGTATTTGTTAGATAAAACAAATTTTATTTTCCTTATAACTGTTTACTGATGTGAAAATATTTCTGAGACTTATCGGAAATTAATCTTATTGCTATGGCAGTTATAAGAATGTCCAATATTTAAACTTACAGTACTGACCAAAAAATATAAGGGCTGCTGAAAAACTTATAAGAAAAAATCTGTTGTGGCCATCACAAGACCTCTCGCCATTTCCATTTTATGTTATAAAAGTATTGTATTGCACTTCGCTATCAAAAAATAATATTTAAATAATAAATAATTTAGAAACTACTACTTCCGGTTGTCCAATTGTTACCAAAACCTTTTCAGCTCTTCCCATGAATGTCAGATTGAGGAATTCATAGTTAAACTGGTCTTATATCTTATAGTTTTTGAGTAATCGTCCCTGCAACATCCACACATACATACACACATACACACACACACACACACACACACACACACACACACACACACACACAGACATCATCGTAAGTTCATTGCAATTTTAAACATCGAATTAGCGGGAGGTCATGTGCTGGCCATATCAGATTTTTTATCTCTAAATCTATAGAAGATATAATAAGAAAATTTTGTAATGAGTACTTAATGCTCTTTATTATTTTTTTTTTTTTAATTTACAAAATAAAATTTTTGAAGATTTTTTAAGAAACTACTACTTCCAGTTGTCAATTGTTACCAAAACCTTTTTAGCTTTTCCGATTAATGTCAGCTTAGCTAGAGGTAAAACCTATAATAAAATGTTGATATATTGAATTATAATATAATATTGCAAGAGTGCAAGAATGCAAGAAAATACTAAAAAATCTTGCTATTCTTGCACTTTTCTTGAAGGGCAGACTCTTCTCTTGTCTTGCAACGAACTATATAACTCTTGTCTTGTTCTTGTCTTGCATTTTATGCAAGAACAAGACAAGAACAAGAAAAATGCAAGAAACACTAATCTCTATTGACTGGACTAATAGAAGAATTACCAAAAATGTTAAAGGTAAGTATATAGCTTGCGATGTTCAAGAAAAGACATACCCACCATAATTCTCACATACTCGTTGGTCAATACAAAAGTAAGTTCTGCAACACGTGACATGTGACATACATACTAATGACGTTGAGGAAAAAACTTACTGATTTTGCAATAATATAACACCTCTTTCCTGTTAGATATGAAACAGAAGTGTAAATTTGTTACACCATTTTACATATCGTAGACGTTTACGTGTTATATAATTAGTAAAATACATAACTATCGATCTGGTGAGATCTATGATCTATATTCTATGATGTATAAATAGATTTACTACATCTAAAATTATCGCTACATTTACTTAGACAAGAAGTGTTCCATACTAATTTTTTGTTTGTCTATAAATTACAACTTGTTAATAAATAAAAGAATAAATACATTGTACATTTTTTTTACATATACTTTCGTCTATCTTTGAACGAATGCCAGGACTATATAATTTGGCTCGCTTCCATAAAGAATAAATACCGGGTGTTCAAGAAAACCTAGATATAGGATTTATTACATCAGATTATTCTTCTTTTTCTCTAATATAATTATTTTTGTATAATATTCCTATTATTTCTATTAAATATCTGATGTGGACACCATATGACTCCCTTGCACGCCTGTTACACTATACATATTTTGTTAATAATTAAAATATGTATTATAACAGACCCAATCATAAAATTGCACGTATTTTTTGTCCTAATTCATAGCAAACTTAATTACAGAAATCAAAAAGTACATCATTTTTAAATTTACATATCTCGCTTATACAAAGAGCTAATTCAATCATACTTGATGTTTTCGACGCAGAATTCAATTCTCTAAAACTTTTATTTGAAGCATTTATTATTAAAATCAAAATAAGACTATTTTTTTCAAGAAAAACTGATAACAGCTTCAAGTAAAGTATCACTTCCGGTAAGACTATTTTAACCAAAATCTAATATGTTATTCCCATTGATATAAAAGTATTATATACCAAAAAAGTTTTGGATTATATTTTAATATAGTATTTCATTAAAATCTATTACAGGCTTCAAATAAAGTACCACTTCCAGGCAGACCATTTTAACTAAAATCTACTATGTTATTCCCATTGATATAAGAGTATTATATACCAAATTTTAAAAGTTTTGGATTATATTTTAATATAGTTTTTCATTAAAATCTATTATAGGCTTCAAGTAAAGCACCACTTCCGGGCAGACCATTTTAACTAAAATCTACTATGTTATTCCCATTGATATAAAAGTCTTATATACCAAATTTGAAAAGTTTTGGATTATATTTTAATATAGTTTTGCATTAAAATCTACTATAGGCTTCAAGTAAAGTACCACTTTCAAAAGTTAGGTAATGACCAAAAAGGGAGATGCACAACTATATTTTATAGCAGTCATAAATACAAAATTTTAACTTTCTACGGCTTCCCGTTTTTCAATTATGCGAGATACGTACGTACGTACAGAAGTTTTGTACGTGCGGGCGCTTACCAGACGTCACCTCACGGGCACTCATTCCTGGCGTGGAGAGTGCACCACGGGATTTTGTGCCATTATTTTAATAAATAAAATTTCGATTTTTCTTTCAATGTCGACTCTTTTTATTGGATAAAAATTATAACGAACCGTTTAAAATTTTTATGAGCGTTTATAAATACGGGCATAAGGGTTTTCATAATTAGACATACATTAAGATTTTAATTAAACTACTAAAGTTATATTATGAAAACGAATACAACTTTTTAATTTAATTTAAAGTGTTAAAGTGAAGATATAGTTAATTATGAAACCGACCCGAAATAATTTTCAAATTTGGCGTCGATTAATTTAAAATTCACCCCATTTTATGATTGTTGTACAAAACATTTGGGGTTTTTATGAACCCATTATTATTTTCCCGCCTCTACTTACTTCAATTCATCCCTTCCCAATTCGTCCTTAGTATTTCACTTCCTCTGAATATAGTTTGTACCATGCATCACTCTAAATCACTACACACTGAAAAAAGTATAACTTTCACTAAAATTAAGTTGTTTACTATAAAGCACTGAACTTAGGTCTCTATGAAATCTAGTATACAAAATGTTCAACCATGTGTATAAGCTTTGCTAGGCTATGTTAGACTTAAATAGCGAACTATACACAACGCTACGTAAAACTAGCGAGCTAGTAACGAATAGGATTAGACAAACATGCTCCAGGGCCGGCTTGAAGAAAGAAGGAAGAATTTCGGTTAGGAAGAATGAGTTGGTTTCACACTTTTTGAAAAGTAATACCTCAAGCTGAAAAAGGTATTGGTTTCGTGCTAGATTTTAGTGAATAAGCACGATATAATGTCCCTACAATCCGATTATAACATTTTTACGATGATGTCTGTGGAGGGACATTCCCCAAAAACTATAAGACTTAAGACCAGTTTAACTATGAATTCCTCAATCTGACATACCTGGGAAAAACTGAAACGGTTTTGGTAACAATTGGACAACCGGAAGTAGTAGTTTCTAAAAAAAATCTACATCTGATACATTTAAAAAAATTATTATATCTTCTATAAGTTTAGATATAAAGACGCTATAATATATAGAATAACAGATGTAATAAGTCGAGTAGGCTAAAATACACTAAGGAAATCGGTTGACAAATTCAAATGTTTATACCGTCAGTATTTTTTGACGTGAAACATTGGGTTTGTCATATCCATGATAACGACTTGACATTTGATCGACAGCAATGTATTTGCCCGTTCCATTTAAAATGAAACATAGGGAACGAATTTGACATTTGATAAGACGTCAATAGAAGTTAATTATAATTAGTTGTAGACAAAATATAGTGTGCACTTTGTGCCTGAGTGGTTTTCTGACCCGGCTAAATTTCTTACAATATTTAAATATAATACTTCTGTCAAATTCATTCCCGATGTGTCATTTTAAATGGGACAGACAAATACATTGCTGTCAATCAAATGTCAATCATAACTTATACGAAAATTCAACGGTTATCTGTCATATTGACAAGATGTCATTAGAGGTTAATTTTGTTTAAATAATTATACCTGTTTTCTAAAAATTAAATTTAGATGTAGAAAAAATACTGTGTGCACCTTGTGCCCGAAATATGTTCTCTCGAGTGGTTTTCTGACTCCGCTAAATTTCTTACAATATTTAAATATAATATTTCTGTCAGATTCGTTCCCTATGTTTCATTTTAAATGGAACGGGCAAAAAAAAAATTACAGAACTTTGTCCAAATATTGTTTTTTATTGTATTTAACATGTTTTCTGAAGACATATAATTTTAATTATATCTATTTTTCATTGTATGAGGCAGTTTCTAAATGTCAGAGATTCTTCCAATTCTTTAACAAGTTTTGCGGTATTTCTAATGGATATATGTATGTTACCTTTAATTTTATATATTTAATTAATTAAACAATAAGACAAATTAAATGTACTTCCCAGAAAAAGGTTTCAGGATGTAACTAAAATTTTTGATTTTTGACACATATGTCATTTACAAATTATATTACCGTGAGTATTTTTTAACGTGAAACATTGGGTTTGTCATATCCATGGTTACGACATGATATTTTATTGACAGGAATTTATTTATAAAACGACGGTTTGAAGTGCAATACAATAGTTATATAACATAAAATGGAAATGGCGAGAGGTCTTGTGCTGGCCACAACAGATTTTTTCCAACTTATCGTACTTTTAAATGTCTGCTTATACACTTTTATCGCAATATATTCTTTTAAAAATTTAATACTTAGAAGGCATATAAAAATTCTTGCAACAGTCACAGTCCGTCCCCTATCGAATATTCGTTTAATACCCTCCTGTTTATTTGTATAAGGTTATCAATGCACGTATACATTGGCATTTGATAAGATAAGTCGTCGGGCACTGGTCGCATTTTGACTCCGACTCCAACAGCGACTAGGAAAACGACTCCAGCTATGACTACGAGTTCAAATACTCGACGTGCAACCGATACGCGCCCGGTTGTAAGGCCGTCTGTTTCTGATTATATTTTAGGGATATTGTGCACGTTATGTTATAGTTTGCATGTGTTATCAGCCAATGATATGGCCGTTTGATAACGTAGAAGTTGTGGTGGATACTGTTGATAGTATTGATACTGCTGATAGTATGAGGAAAGTTGGATTCAATGAAAATGGAATCAATACGTTGAATTTCCTCTGCTGTACACTGTGCAGGGTGTTCGATAAATAGACAATAGTATTTAAGAAATAGTAAATCTGTTGTGGCCAGCATTATACATCTCGCCATTTCCATTTTGTTACATAAGTATTGAATTTAATATTTCTTGTACACACAAATAATTCTAGTTATACCTATTCTTTCATTCTATAAGGAATCTTGTCCTATTCTTCTAAAATGTTCAAAATAGTTCCAATTCATTGACGGGATTAGCACTATTTCTTAGGGATATACCGAGAGTTTTTTTTATCAATGAACATGGGCGTATGTCATTACCATAGTTACATTTAAAATGATTGACAGCAATGTATTATCGCGTTTTTTTTTTTAAACTGGACATAGGGCGTGACATTTAGTATATCTGTCAATGTCATCAAATTGTCATATTTCAAAATGTATACAGTTAAAGAAAAAGTTCAAATTGTATGGTATAATTCTACACTCTGACATAAGCCTAAGGCAAGAAATAATTAATATAAATTATATTTTATCCCTATTTTTTAATTGATCAATATTTATTTTGTCACCATTGTAAATACAATTTTATAAATTGCCCCAAAGAAAAAAAAATCGTTTGGTGCAAGATCTGGTGGCATTGCAGGCCACTCCACTTCTCCACCACGTCCTATCCAGCGTTGGGGAATACCTGGTGCAGGATATAAGTGAAAATATTGACGACTCCAATACCTGCAATTTTGTGAATTTACTTCCCTATTAATATAAAATGTCGCTTCATCCGTAAATAAAATTCGATCCCGTAATATTTCCCCACTATTAATTTTGTTCATCATATCTTCGCAAAAGATATTTCTTCGTTCTATATCGTTGTGTAATAACTCTTGGTGATTTTGATATTTAAAACCTTGTATACCAGTATTCTTAATTTCAGAAAAAAAATTGTTGACATAATTTCTTGTTTCTTTCTATTAACTACAGTTCTTAGTCTGATTTTCTTCTTGTGCTGTTTATTGACGCATCCTTTAGTTCTATAGTCATTGTAAATTTTTCTTATAGTTGTTGGACTGGGTCGCTTATTAAAAGTTAATGCACATAAGTCAGAAACTTGTTGTAGACTCGTTATAATTACTCCAATTTACAATTTGAACTTTTCTTTAACTGTATACATTTTGAAGTATGACAATTTCATGACTGATGACATTGACAGAGATACTAAATGTCACGTCCTATGTCCAGTTTAAAAAAAAAATTCGATAATGCATTGCTGTCAATAATTTTAAATGTAACTATGGTAATGACATACGCCCATGTTCACTGATAAAAAAAACTCTCGGTATGTACATACATACCTACCTACAATTTAAAACATGTACAACCCGATTCACAAAAAGGTTTAAGCTAATCCTCATTTTTGGATTAACGAATTCTACTCTAATTTTGACATTTTGTAACTTAAAATATAGTCTAATCTATTCCTAGTATCTACCTTTATTGATAATATCATGAAAATTTTAAATTCACTAATCCAAAAATGAGGATTAGCTTAAACTTTTTTGTGAATCGGGCTGTTAATTAATAATTCAACAAACAACATATATTAAATGTACTTCCCAGAAAAAGCTTTCAGTAATGTCAATGAAGCTGTTGATTTTTGACACTGACATTTATCTGTCAATTAGAAACATTTTAATATGACACATGGTTTCCCTGGAGTAGTGTGAACTGTGCGATTTTTTGTACAGATTATATCTTTGTCTCTAAATCTATAGAAGATATAAGAAATTTTTGAAGCATATTAGATGGAGAATTTTAAGTCCTTCAATATTTGTAGTAACTAAAATTTTCAAAAAATAATATTTAGAAGATTTGTTTTTAAGAAACTACTACTTCTGGTTGTCCAAATGTTATAATAGGATTCTAGGGACCTCATAACGGCCTTATTCATTAAAATCTGGATATGGGATTTTTAATTCATTCTATTCACTCTTATTCTTCTAATGTTCGAGATACTTCCAATTCAATGATGAGATTGGCGGTATTTCTGAAGAGTATATGTACCTATAATTATACCCAGATGAAATTCTATCAACTTTCAACATAGGACATGTTACATAAAGTACCCTTATTTTTTGTCGTAGTACACATTTATGTAATAAAAAAAGGGGGGGGGGGGTTCCATTTAAAAAAATTGTCTTTTTTGAAGTTTGTCAACTGTAATTTTGGTGTAACATACCAGTCACACTTTTATAAATAATCGAGGATTCTTCTATGGATAATGTAGCTTAAAGTCTCCTTTATAAAAGGCTTTTTTCAGATTATAAAAATTCGATCTCGTTCCCGATATACAGAGTTTTGAAAATGTGCCGGATTTTAGACAAAAAATCAAAAAAAGTTGAATAACGCCGGAAGTAGTTAATCATGAGTAAAATGTTTTTATTGCTTCATATGTAGAATTTTCCGCTGCATTCAATGGTAAAATAAAATATAGCGTATTCCATTTAAAATAAGAAAGTTGAGGTCAATTTTCAGTCAAACCGGAAGTGCTACTGCTTTGAAAATATTTTAGTTAAAACGGGCATGTTGGATAACCCCTAGATACCAAATTTAGTTGAATTATATTAAATAGTATTTAAAATATAGATAGCGTAAGCTCGTCCTGAGACACCCTGTATATATAAAATGTCAATTTTCCCTGAAGAAGACACCAGTGTATGGTGCAGAAACGTTGGTTTTTAATAAAAAATACAGAACATAAACTAAAAAGGTAGTATTATTCCAGTTTTCTAGTTTTTGTTTTTACAAAAAAATTCAGAACAGCCCTGGTATTAGATTCAAATCTAATTGTCTGGTGTAAAATCAAGTGCCCTGTTTTGCGGACGCTCGCCCGTAATATCCAATATACGCCATCCCGTTTCCATATAATGTATTTAACATGTGAAACAGTTGTTTGTAAGTGTTTGACTGCATCCAAAGTTTCCCAACTGTTCAATATCCATTACTGTATGAAGTCTGAACTAGTCGTAGTAAGCGACGCTTTACTTCCATCAATTCTCGCTAGAATCGGCGGCGACGTCGGGCGCCCCGGCGCCCCGTACGTCTCCGTGCCGTGTCGTAATTACGCCAAGTGTAACAACTTCGGAAATGTTCGGGCGGATTCGGCTCCGACGATGTATATACATATACACGTCATAGGATAGGACGGAGGATGGAAACCTGGAGAATGGGAAGGCGAAAGGGGGGGGGGGGGGTGGTCATAAATGGAAATGGGGATGATTAAATAGGAGAAACAAAAAATAATGAATTAATAAGAAGAGTAAGTTGTCTGTTATATTAAAGCTCTGTTTTTCAATATGTGGTTAAAATTTTAACTATGAGTTAAATAACAAAATACTTAACTAGAAGTTAAAATTTTAACCAAAGATTGAAAAACCGGCCCTAATACCCAGTTTCATATCCGGTTGTTAAATCTTAACAATTTGTTAAATCATTTAGCAACTAATTAAGTAGAAACTATTGTTTCATCAACAAATGCTAGATTTAAACTATGGTTAAACGGTTTGCTATTTTAACAACAGTCTCGAGTCTTGTTAAATTTCTAACAAGTTGCTATTTATGACATCTGTCACATATGTGTAATCAGAACAAAATATTTATTTTGTCCTTTCCGTCATAAAGTAATTTGCAACAAGAAAATTAGTAAGTACAAGTCAATCAAAAAATATCCCTAAAGTAATGACGTCATATACTACTAAGTTTACATAGGATACTAATTTATAAGGCGCGAGCAGTCATGTTACTTTGTTGGTCTTTCTTGACAAGTTTAGGTTAGTGTTCTGTGTTGACAAGCAGATATGCGGACTCGTGACAGAATGACAGCTAGTAATATAAATGACAAATGTCATAATTTTTCATTCCAAATTTCATGATATTTTCCAATTTCAGGTGGTTTATCTTTTTACTAATGATTCGAGTTTGCGCAGTTACACGATTTTGGTGAGCTGTTTTGTTAAAAATTAACCTTGTAATTTGGCGTCATCTGTTATATATATGATTGACGAATTTTCATCTGAAGAGTCGTATGAATCGGGGGAATTTTCTTCTAGTGATGAAGACAATCTGGAAATGTTTGGAGAAAATCCGAGGTCAAAGAATGAATATTATTTAGAACAGTAATAGTAATCATGTACATACATAGGTGTCAAATGTTCATATTTTTCATTCCAAATTTCATGTGATTTATTTAACTCGCCATATAAAGTCCACGCACCTGGTGACAAAGAAACCACGTAAACTTACAAAATCTTGATATTTTAAATTAAAATTTATGACATTTATAAGTTATGTACATGATTACTAGCTGCCATTTTGAAACGGGTGCCCATATCTGCTTGTCAAGATTTGCTTATTTGCAGGGCATTTGCTCCTCTCTAAAAATAAATAGTTTGAAGATTGATAACTAGAGAAATATTTGAAAAAAAATATCTTTTGAACGGCTTTCAACGGAATTAATGGCCCACAATTCTCATTCGAAATAGTTCATGACAAGGTTAGTTTCTGAAATTGCTTTTTTAAGCTTTAGGCATTATTATGAATGTAAACTGACAACCAAGTGACAATAGTGACAGGACAGATATTCGATCGATATAAAATTTAATGTAAACATTGTCATGCCAACGTACCGGTATTAAAATGAACTACAATTATTTCAAATAATTTCAAATTGCGTAAAAGAAAAAGAGATTAATTCAGAAATACTTGTAAATTTCATTAATATATATGTTTCTTAATACTAGTATTTTTCTTTCTTCTGTATTTAAAAATAAATAATTTTTACAAGTTATATTTCATTTTATAAAGTTTTTTTCAGATCTATTACGTAGGTCTTCAGCCATTTCATTTCCACTATAACAACAGTTTAAAAGTGATTTGCTAATTTCATGAAACATCATAAAAATTAAACAAGTTGTTAATTTTGAAAAGTTGTTAACTAACACAAGATTTAACAATCGTATATGAAATCGGCCATAAGGATAATAAATAATGAACAACATTCGTAGCTTAAACAGCTAAATGTAATAATAAGCGAGACACCTTGCATTTTCTGAAACCTTATTGCGATTAGATGTAAACTATAAAAGCGAAGCGATATACTACAGCTCAGCTAATAACAAAATAAAATCCCTATATTCAAAATTACGAAAAAGTAATCCCTAATAATATTATGACCTTTTCCTTGGTAAAATTCCTTATTATTCAAATTCATTTAACAGCCCCAATAAGCATTAGCATCCCTGTGATGACGTCACAGTTATCAGGCCATCTAGTGGTCTTACTCTTCTTGTTGACGTGTGCGAAATTTTGGCGGATTTTCACGTTTCGCTCATTTGGCGAAGTGGGACAGAGTGAGTCGAGTCGAGAGACGACGACTTCATTTTCCTCTCGTGAATGGAGGGTAAAGGGAGGGGGTGTTGAACAGCGCATAGGCGGTCACGGGGGAGGGAGCGGGGAGATTTAGGGAGATTTGCAAGTTCAGATAGCAGTGATAGAAATGCTGACTAGCGAGAGGACTAATTTGGAAGACTAAATATAACTTTGTGAGTGGGCGGTTTAAAAGATTTGCAGGAAAAATTTGGAAGAGTTAAGTTTTCAGTGGACCGATGGTTTAATTGTATTTTAATAGGAGAAGTTGTCAGGCTACAACATCTAGATGAGCCTCTATTACTAATTGATTCTATGAGAGTTTACAGACTTCTGTTTATATTTTTAATGGGAGATACTACGGTTTATAAAAATAGAAGAAGTAAATACTTACCGTGAGTATTTTTTAACGTGAAATATTGGGTTTGTCATATCCCAGGTTACGACTTGATATTTGATTGACAGCAATGTATTTGCCCGTTCCATTTAAAATGAAACATAGGGAACGAATTTGACATTTGATAAGACGTCAATAGAGGTTAATTTTGTTGAAATAATGGGGTATTCCACCATAACAAAAAAAAAAAAAAAAAAAAAATTCAATTTAACATAAAGTATGGCTCAATAAATAATAGTTAAAACAATGAAAACATTTTTTAAATACATAATTACTTTACGAGATATTTCACATTTGCTAAAAGGGAAAATTGACGTCATACAATAATTGTTATCTTTCTCTCGCAACGTACTCGGAGCAGTGTGTGTGAGAAAGACAAGTATAGGGGAAATGTGACGTTACACTGATTTCTCGAAAATAAAATACTGTTAAACTAGGAACAATTAAGATTTTTTAATACTACGAATTGCTTCAAAACTGAATGAAGTTTTATTTAAAATAATAAAAAAATTGAGTGGAATACCCCATTATACCTGTATTTTAAATTAAAATTAGTTGTAGAGTCAGAAAACCACTCGAGAGCACTAAACATATTTCGGGCACTAGGTGCACACAGTATTTTTTCTACATCTAAATATAATTTTTAGAAAACAGGTATAATTATTTAAACAAAATTAACCTCTAATGATATCTTGTCAATAGGACAGATAACCGTTGAATTTTCCTATAAGTTATGATTTGACATTTGATTGATAGCAATGTATTTATCTGTCTCATTTAAAATGACACATGGGGAATGAATTTGACAGAAGTATTATATTTAAATATTGTAAGAGCCGAGTCAGAAAACCACTCGGGCACAAGGTACATACTATATTTTTTCTACAACTAACTTTAATTTAAAATGCAGGTATAATTTTTTCAACAAAATTAACCTCTATTGACGTCTTATCAAATGTAAAATTCGTTCCCTATGTTTCACTTTAAATGGAACGGGAAAATACATTGCTGTCAATCAAATATCAAGTCGTAACCATGGATGTGATAAACACAATGTTTCACATTAAAAAATACTGACGGTATACAAACACAATGTCAGTTTTGAAGTTTGACAGTTGGTATTTTATTTTGAATCGCTAAATTTCAAATTTACCAATCATAGAGCAGTATTACACTGTTGCCAACGTAATTTGTGACATAAGTTAAGTTCGCCTTTAAATTTACTGGTGCAACTCAATTGTGATATAAGGCCTACTTACAATTAAGTAGCACTTAATCAACAACTTAAGTTGCTTGGGAGAAAGCGAGCATAAGTGATTTTAATTTTTGCCTGAACTTTTCCAACCACTCTTCTTTTGTTTATTGACTAGCAAATGTCCAGTCATCCACTACATCAATTCCTCCCCTGTAACATTATTTTTGTTCCCTGTTTGCTCCCTCGGCGTTGTCACGTATTGTTACCTTAGCAACGTGG
Organism: Ophonus ardosiacus; assembly: GCA_943142095.1. Lineage (NCBI taxonomy): Eukaryota > Metazoa > Arthropoda > Insecta > Coleoptera > Carabidae > Ophonus > Ophonus ardosiacus. The sequence continues at coordinate 2,997,165 of OW964839.1, forward strand.
CGCCGTAATTACGGCAGATGGGTACGTCGCGGTAAAATAATTAGAGGTGCACAGATCGAATGATGACTCCCTTCTAGGCAAGAGCTTGGTTTGTGTCTCCCTACAGTCCCTTGTGCACAAGACAAGCGTCTGCGAGTAGTCAACTTCAAGGAAATGGATGCGTAGAAGAGGAAAGGGAGTCTTCTACACAATCTCTATTAATTGGAACGTGGATTGGGAGAATAGATTTGGCCCAAGAAATATGGGCATGTCTCAAGATGAAATACTCGTATCATTTTGGGATGTTATATGCTTTTAGATACTTAAATATACAGGATATACAGATGAACCAAAAAGAATCTAATAGTAAAAGCCCAAAATCATATTAGTTCGGTCGGTTAATATTTTCAACTAACAAATGGGGGATACCACCATTTTTTGATTTTTCTTATGTTATAGTGTTATAAAACTAAAATGGAGTCTTAAGGTAAAGTTATAACTAAAGAAAAAACCCCTTAACCTTAACAATAAATTTAAAAACTATATACGTATTTCGAGAACTAAGTTCTCATCATCAGTAGAAACTACAAACTAAAAACGGAGAAGTTAAGATTACTCAGCATGTAAACCATGCCAGAGGTCAAAACAGCTCTGAGGAATAAGGGAGAGAACACGGGTTATATAGGGACAGGAGTCATAGGTGAATGGATACCTAATTGGGTAAGTAAGATTAAACAGAGTAATTGTCTTATATTAACTCATATAATTTAGAATTTGGGATGGGACCTAGGTCCGCGTTCATCAATTTATCTTTAAATTTATGTATTATCAAACTCTCATGTGCGTCTAAATATCTATTATTATCAACTTGTTTCAATAATTTTATATTAGAATTGTCAATTTTATGATTATTAATAAACATATGTTGTGCTACGCTAGATTTATCAGGATTACCGCTTTTTAAATGATAGAAATGTTCTTTAAACCGAGTATCAATTTGTCTTTTAGTTTGCCCGATATAAACTTTATTACAATCTTTACAGTCAATTTTATAAACACCGGATTTTTTATTATTATCTATTTTATCTTTAGGGTTACCTAATAATGATTTAATGGTGTTATTTGATTTATAAGTTACCGTTAAAATTTGATTTTAAAAAATTTTGTTTAAACCTTTGGTGGCATTATCAAATGGCACTGTTATATATTTATTATTTTTATTATTAGTTGGCGTTAACGTTGTGAAATCTAATACGGATTGACGATTTTTAAATATATGTACTAGTTTATCTATAATTTTAACCGGGAATCCATTATATTTAGCTATTTCTTTAATATATTTCAATTCATTTTCAAAACGTGTTTTGTTTAACGGAAATTTGGCAAGTCTATTAATTAAAAAGTTAAACGCTGCTAATTTATGTTGCCAAAAATGATTCGAGTCAGCTGTTATAAATCGATTAGTATTCGTAGGTTTCCTATATATGTCAAATTCTAATTTAGTTTTGTTTCTAATAACCAGTATGTCCAAAAATGGTAATTGTTTATTGGTTTCTTTTTCAATCGTAAATTTAATTGATGGAAAAACTGAATTTAATTTGGCTAAAAAGTTATCTAAATCGCAAGTTTCGGTATTAATAATAGCAAAAATATCATCAACATATCGAATCTGTCATATTGGCAATGTAATTTTGTTTAAATAATTGTACCTGTTTTCTAAAAAATAAATTTAGTTATAGAAAAAATATTGTGTGCACCTTGTGCCCGAAATATATTTAGTACTCTCGAGTGGTTTTCTGACTCGGCTAAATTTCTTATAATATTTAAGTATAATACTTCTGTCAAATTCATTTTAAATGAGACAGGCAAATACATTGCTGTCAATCAAGTGTTGAGTCGTAACCATGGATATGACAAACCCAATGTTTCACGTTAAAAAATACTCACGGTAAACTTCAAAAAATAGGAAGTAATACTCGTATTAGAATTTATTTCTTGTCTCTTCGTTTTGTAAAATATAATTATTCTATTATTTTTATATTATATAGTTTGTGACCTCTTGTGCTCAATGTTGAAGTCAGCAAGTCTGTAACATTATCACAGTAGGCTCTGAGAATTTCCCGGTTCTCCTGTTTCGCGCTGTCATCATTAAAGAGCGATATTACAGCTGGACTTGGTCTTGGCAAGAAAATGTTCGTTTCTCTTACACATATACTCTTGCCAAATCATATCCTGGAGGAGTTAATATGATGAATGCCCTCGTAAATACTATTTTAACGGAGTGATGATACAACGAAGATATTCATTATTATTAAGGTGACCAACAATACTCTCCGTAAAGTTACACTGTAATTTTTACATAGCAACTTTAAGACGTGTTGAATATTTGTGAATTTTCAGCAAATTTCGTTTCAGTTATTCTGAAAGATACAGAAGCTTTTCAATCGGCGAAAATTTATACATTTCAACAAGATTTACATATACTTGACACAAAAATTTATATTCACTGAGTTTTAAAATTTTAAAATAATAAAGAATACTTCTACAAAATCATGACCGTATCTTTCGGTATAACCTCTAAAAATATTAAAAATAAATAATATAATATATGTGGAACAAATTAATTCTGTTATTTGTCACGGAGTTCTACTATTTTCGACAATATCGACAAAATCAACTTCCTCCAAAGTATCCACGACGTTAACGTCGTCAAAATTAGGGAAATCCGACAAATCCGTATCGAATATTGTTGAACGAATACAAATATAAACCCTGATAAATTCAATTGCAGCTTCAACATTTGATAGCTGGTATTTTATTTTGAATCGCCAAATTTCAAATTGACCAACATTACGCTGTTGTCAATTTAGTTTGTGACATAAGTTAAGTTCGCATTTAAAAAAATCTGATGTGGCCAGCACACGACCTCCCGCCAATTCCATGTTTAAAATGGCAATGAGCTTTAAGTAAAGTATCACTTCCGATTGATCTTTTGTTATTCCAATAAATAGAAAAGTTTGTAATACGAAATTTTGGATTATATTTTAATATATTTTTCCTGAAAAATCTGTAAGCAAATACCAACTTTGCGAAGTTTTGGATCATTAATATATTTTAAGGAAAAATCGTCACACACACATTATTGTCAAAATCAGCACCAACTTCCTTATGCTCTAAAACGCAATCTGTGTAAATTCTTCGCCGAAGATGATCCATTTCGTAAATGTGTAGTTGCAAACTATGATATGACACTTTGAAATCACGTTCTTATTGAGAGCTGTTTGATATATAATGTTGCGAACATCAAATTTTTAACTTGCTTAAAACGACCTAGGTGTTCCACCTCAACAAGCGGTCATTCCAAAAATTATATTTTTTCGAAAGACTATACGAGATCTGTCCGAAAAGTATTCGACCTTCCTTCATATCTTCGCGCCTGACAATTTTAGCACCCTCTGCTGGGTACGAGTGTCAACTGTAAAGCTTCACGAATTCCCTAGATGCCGCAGTCTTGGTCGGATCGCCTTAGTTTACGTGCAGCATGTGTTTGTTTACAAAGTATTATTTACGTTTGTCGCATTTTGCTATTGTAAAAAATGACGGAAAGATCGGAACGACGAATTAGCATTAAATTTTGCTTAAAACTCGAAAAGAGTTGTGTGGAGACCATCGAAATGATGAAGACGGCATTTGGGGATGAGTGTATGAGCAAAACACAAATAAAAGTCTGGTATAAACGGTTCAAAAATGGCCGCACATCTGTTGATAGTAACCCACGTTCTGGGCGGCCTTCAATGACAAAAACACTGGATAATATCGAACGTGTGCAACTAGTGATCAATGAAGATCGTCGATTGACTGTACGAGAACTAGAATGATTTGGGAATACCGAAAACTAGTGTTTGGAAGATTTTAACTGAAAATTTGCAAATGGTTCATGTGTGTGCGAAATTCATTCCGAAATTGCTAACGGTGGAGCAGAAAAACCTTCGCCTTGAAATCGCTCAGGACAATTTGGAAATGGTCAATAATGATCGACTTTTGGCTGTTCCCAAGATTAAAAATGTCGCTCAAAGGACACCGATTCAACGACAGAGAAACAGCCGAAACTAATACGACGAATGCTCTAAAGGCAATACTAAAAAACGAGTTCCAAGACTGCTTCCAAAAGTAGAAAGGCCGTTGGAAGCGTATTCTTCAATCAAATGGGGACTACTTCGAAAAATGCCACCAGCCCGATGACGCAGAATAACAGCAGCGGGGAAATATAAAGGAAGGTCGGATACTTTTCGGACAGACCTCCTACCTACGCTACTATTACAGATAAATTACTATATATTCCTACCTTTGCTAGCGCCGGTAGTCTTGTCCCGTAGTACATTAATCTGGTGCACACGTCCAAACTGTTCAAACAGCTGACGCAGCTCCTTTTCGTCCATGGATCTCGGCACCTGCCCGACGAACATTTTGATGTTGTCGGGATCGGGTTGTTCGGCAGGTTCGGGACTTCCTCCTCCTCCCCCCGAAATACCCCCGCCTCCGCCGCTGCAGACGTTGTTGTTCATCGTCAGCGACCTGGAAGAAAAAGGGCAGGGTTAGTCAACATCTTCTAGGAAGGGGACTATAGTCATATTACTGATGGACTATTATGGTACGTGGCCTAAGAAGGTTATTAATAGTCTTTTTTGCATGGTAATATCAGTGAAATAATATATAATTTCGCCATAAAATCGAATGAAAAACATGATTTAATAATACAGCATGTGATGCTAGTAATCATGCATACGGAACCACTTAATAAAGATTATTAATATTGTAGTTTTCTCATCTACCGTACTTGTTACAATTGTAAAAGCACTTTAAAGTAGACCAATAACATTTATTTGTTTAAATAAAGAATTGTTTAAAAATTTTGAGCACCGCTGTTCCATATCGGTTAATGCAAACAGGCACACAACTACCTACTCTGCAATGCATTATTGATTGAGGGTAAAAAAACTTAAGTCCGATAAAATTTTACTTCTTTCACTTAAGCTCTATTACATTCTCGGCTATATAAATACAAAGAACACGTTTTGTTAATGCATATCGTGCAGAGTTTTACTGGCGTATACAGTACAGGGTTGTTCAATATTCGTACAAAACATACACGACAAACATGCAACGAAAAGGGATAAAGAAAATATTTAGAAAAACGGGAAAACTTTTAAAATATATGGCAGCAAAAAGAAAGTCAATGAAGTGTAGTTCATTTTACATATTTTTATTCACCAGTCGTCGTTTATGTTTCAAATACATAAATTGTAACTTGGTTCCATAACTGTGTATCTGAATGTCTGGTTGCGTCCGGAAATCTGGGTTCAATTCCGATCGACGCCAAAAATTATTTTAAATTGTAATTGGCATAAAAGAGAGCTCTCTGGTCCACCAATGTAAATCGAAATTTTAGATGAAAAAAAATCTGTTGTGGCCAGCACAATACCTCTCGCCATTTGCGTTTTGTTACCTAGGTATCGAATTTCTTGTACACACAAATAATTCCAATCGTATCTATTCGTTCATTCTATAAGGAATCATGTCCTACTCTTCTAAAATGTTCAATATGGTTCCAATTCATTAACGGGATTAGCGGTATTTCATATGTACTATTACTATTAATACATATACCTACCTACCTACAATTTTAAATATTTAATTAATAATTCATAAAGAAATATTAAATATACTTCCCAGAAAAAGCTTTCAGTAATGTCAGTAAAACTGTTGAGTTTTGACACTGACATTTATGTCAGTTACATTTAAATTTGACGACTGGTTTCCTTAGTATAGTCTGGACTGTGCCATTTATTGCAACAGATTATTCTATATATTATATTTTCTTTATCTCTAAATCTACAGAAGATATCCCTGATAAGTTTTTGAAATGTATTAGTTGGAGAAATTTATGTTTATCAACAAAAATTTTCAAAAAATTATACTTAGAAGATTTTTTTAAGAAACTACTACTTCCGGTTGTCCAATTGTTGTCAAAACCTTATCAGCTCTTATTATTAATGCCAGATTAAGGAATACGTAGTTAAATTGGTCTTTAGTTTTATAGATTTGAGAAACCGTCTCTCCACCATCCACATACACACACACATACACACACACACACACACATACATATAACACATACATAAAAACATCATTGTAAAATGTAACAATCGAATTCTAGTGACCTAAAAACGTGTTTATTCACTAAAATATGGATATGCGATTTTTAGCATGAATCCAATACCTCTCTTAGCGAGAGGTAAACATGAGAAATAAGCTGATTTGCAGATGTTTACAATTTTAAAGAAAAATAAAATATAAATATATCATCACGGCATATTACCCATTTTTGGGTGTGCCAATCTGTTTATCACAGACATCGGTAATGATAACATATTTTTTTTCGCGATCGCCCAAAAAATCTGATCACTATTTAGACCGGAAAGTCCTTCTTTGCTGAGCTAGCTCGGAAAGTTGTCTATAAGGGATCGGAAAGTACTTTACCGATCCCGGGACCAGTAAAGCCAAATGTTTCCATGGAGATCAGTTGTTTATTTATTTCTTATTTGCTCGCAGTAAAAAATAAAAAAAAATTATTCTTTTTTCAGGATCGCAAAAAAATATTGTACCCAACATGACCTGAAAGTGTCTATACTGGGCTCACAAGCTTCCAAAGCTAGTCTACGGCTCGCTCTGGAATATGCTTGCTCGCCCAGTAAAGTGTCACTTTCAGGTCTTGTTACGTAAATTACTATTACCGTGCGGGTGCTTATCAGACGTCACCTCACGAGCACTTATTGCTGGCGTGAAGATTCCACCACAGGGGTCACTTTTGTGCCATTCAAAATTCGAATATCTTTTAAAGGAATTTCATGTAAGTTTATATTGGTGTTATACGTAACATGAAGGAAAAATTCATGCTGATTTAAAATATCCACTCCTATATATTATTGTATCTTTAACCGTGTCCAAGTGGCAGTTAAAAACATGCGAAACGAGCCAATTTGAAAATTAATAATAAATATTAACAATGCTTCTCTGGACATTCCCACATTTGATAGTGCACAAACACTGTGTTCTATCCTTCATCCCGAATATTACTTTGCAGCAGACACAATCATCCCGCTTCACCCCAGTGTACATGTTCTAACATCGTACAGGTTAAATCTAGCTTAGGTTGTAATATTGGACGGGTTAATCCGTGGTTAATATTTCCTTATCCCTTTACCCGACCTGGTAATGTGGCTAGGGATGAGAAACAGCCCTCTAGATTGAGGAATGACGCGAAGGGATATTGGGTGAAAATAGACGGGATGATATTGTGAAATATCACAAAACCGGGAAGATTAGTGTTGTTGACTGGGATATAGGGTTTTACATTTCTTAAAAATTATTGAAAGTATATGCAATATTTTTCATAGTAATAAAAATAATAATATGTTGTTATTTTTATAAATAATTAAGTATGCCACTACAGCTGTGTGTGTATTAAGCACTATTTAAAATATACTGGTTGTGCCACTCTTCACAAAGCGATACGTGTTTCCTCGTTTTTTCCGCTAGAGGCGCAACGTGAGAACGACCCAACTGACACCTGTCATTTGCATGTCATTTTGAAAATATTACATGTTATATCTTATACCGTGAGTATATTTTAACGTGAAACATTGGCTTTGCCATATCCATGATTACTTGACATTTGATTGACAGCAATATACTTGCCCGTTCCATTTAAAATGAAACATAGGGAACGAATTTGACATTTGATAAGACGTCAATAGAGGTTAATGTTGTTTAAATAATTATACCTTCTTTCTAAATTAAAATTAGTTGTAGAAAAAATATTGTGTGCACCTTGTGCCCGAGTGGTTTTCTGACTCGGCTAAATTTCTTACAATATTTTAAAATAACACTTCTGTCAAATTCATTCCCCATGTGTCATTCAACGATTAACTGTCATATTGACAAGATGTCATTAGAGGTTAATTTTGTTTAAATAATTATACCTGTTTTCTAAAAATTTAATTCAGATGTAGAAAAAATACTGTGTGCACCTTGTGCCCGAAATATGTTTAGTGCACTCGAGTGGTTTTCTGACTCCGCTAAATTTCTTACAATATTTAAATATAATACTTCTGTCAGATTCGTTCCCTATGTTTCATTTTAAATGGAACGGGCAAGTACACTGTTGTCAATCAAGTCGTAACCATGGATATGACAAACTCAATGTTTCACGTTAAAAAATACTCACGGTAGAAAGGTAAATAAAACAGGTTTTGAAGTACATATTCGTATTATATGTAATGTAATAAAATATTTTGTTGAAAGATATTGCAATTAATGCAAAATGAATAAATAAACATAAATAAATATATCATCACGGCATATTACCCATTTCTGAGTGTGCCACAATCTGCTTTATCGCAGATATCGGTAATGATGATGACATATTTGTACCATGCGGGCGCTTACCAGGCATCACCTCACGGGCACTCATTGCTGGCGTAGAGAGTGCACCACAGGGGTCACTTTTGTGCCATTGAAAATTCGAAATATTTGGCGTCGGTCGGGATCGAACCTGGTTCCCCTAGGTTCGCGACCAGACACTCAGGCACGCGGCCACGGAACCCCATGAAAAATGAAAAGAAAATTAAATAGAAAATGTTTCATTCCTGGATGTGAAACCGGTTACAAGAAATCCACTGATAAAGAATCTCTGTTTGCTGCTCCACTCGATATATCACTTTTTAAAAAATGTCAATGTGCAATTAGTGGAGATGATCGCGAATTACGATTGAATGATGTTTGCCGAAAACATTTTTTGGAAGAAGATATTATTACCGAATGGAAATCTGGAAGCGTACGGTTCTATCAATATATTTAGTTTTTCCAATTATAAATTCTAACAATGTATTGATTCAGGTTTCCATTAAATATATAAATTTATATTAAAAATAAATTCATTATGCATTTCATTTTTTATATTTTATGTAAAAATAGTTTGCTGTGGTAGGGTCGTTCTCACGTAGCGCACCTAGCGGATTATTCAAGGAAACACGTATTAAGCGGACCATCAGAAAGAAACAATGAAAAACATGACAAGTGGCATAACCAGTATATTTTAAATCGTGGTATTAAAAAGTTAAAAAATTTAAAAGTACGCTTTGTACTTACAGTACTAAATAAATAACGATTATATTTTTAAATTTTAATTTATCCTTATTTTCCATTCTTCTTGAGCTATTCCTTTACACAGCGGTACGGCATTTTGTTTGGTTATGTAATATACCAACAGAGCAGTCATTATGTCAGATTGACTTGTGGAGATGGTAAATGTGTAAGTAACTACAGCGCCATTAGTTCCTGACTAAACGTTTCCATTAAGAATGTAAACAAGTGAAATTTCTCAACATTTAGTTAGAAATTTGGACAGCTAGCATTTTTTCTACTTTGTGCCATTATGCGTTGACAAACGCGAGCGCAAATGAATACTTCGTATGTAGACTGTAGAAAAAAATTATTTTGGGTACCTTTTGAAAAATCATTCACCTTAATTGTTACAGTAAATAAAGTACAAGAAATTGACCAAAAAATTGCATCATTCTATTGTTTACACAATTTTTCTTTATAAATATAAAGGCGGAACAATTTAAAAGTAACAGGAAAACATTTTTAAAGTGGTTTACTGTAGTGTAAGAATGTTTATAATTCTTGTGCCAAACTTACAAATTTTCAATTTAGTGTAAAAGAAATGGTAAACAAAACTAAATCTTGGCAGTAGCTGTTAAATAAGCAGTATTTAATTTTCTACACCTACGGTACAGTTACTACGTTTTCTATATATACCGTGAGTATTTTTTAACGTGAAACATTGGATTTGACATATCCATGGTTACGACTTGACATTTGATTGACAGCAATGTATTTGCCCGTTCCATTTAAAATGAAACATAGGGAACGAATTTGACATTTTCTAAGACGTCAATAGAGGTTAATTTTGTTTAAATAATTATACCTGCATTCTAAATTAAAATTAGTTGTAGAAAAAATATAGTGTGCACCTTGTGCCCGAGTGGTTTTCTGACTCGGCTAAATTTCTTACAATGTTTAAATATAATACTTCCGTCAGATTCGTTCCCTATGTTTCATTTTAAATGGAATGCTGTCAATCAAATATCAAGTCGTAACCATGGATATGGCAAACCCAATGTTTCACGTTAAAAAATCTGTTGTGGCCAGCACAAGACCTCTCGCCATTTCCATATTAGGCTATATAAGTATTGTATTGCACTTCGCTTTCGAACCGTCGTTTTATAACAAAATATTACAGAACTTTACCCAAATAGTTTTTTATTGTATGTAACATGTCTTCTGCACACATATAATTCTAATTATATCTATTTTTCATTGAATGAGGATATTCCTAAATTTCAGAGATTCTCTTAATTCATTAACCAGATTGGCGGTATTTCTGATGGATATATGCATTTTACCACAATTTTACCTATAATTTCAAATATTTAATTAATAAAACAATAAGAAAGGTTAAATATACTTCCCAGTAAAAGCTATCAGAATGTCACTAAAACTGTTGATTTTTGACACTGACATGTGTCATAAACATTGGAATTTGTCAACTGGTTTCCTTAGTGACTTGGCCTCTACGATTAGTTTACTCTATAAATTATAAAATCTGGATATGCGAATTTTAGCAGGAATCCAATACCTCTCTAAGCGAAAGGTAAAAATAGTCACGGTATATGGACTCCGTGGCTCAGTTGGTTAGAGCTACTCACTATTATAAGGTCCAGGGTTCAAATATCTGCAGTGTTATTGAATTTTTCATAATATCTTTTCTCCCTGATCTTTTGTATAAAATTTAGGTAGAATCACAATTAATAATTATCAAAATTTAAGTACCACTTAAAATTTAAGTGTGAGCGGTGTAACAAGTCTTTAATCAACAAGTAACAAAAATTCTTACTGTGGATAAATCAAATCAGTAGACAAAAGATAACTGAACATTTCTATCTATATGGTAAAGTCACATACCTATAGAATTATATATTCCTATCACATTCTCTAGTGACAATTCTATCTATTCTGTTTAATATCTTAAAAAATCCCGGGATTTCCGAGACCTATCTCTCATGCATGTCAAGCAGTGTTGCCAGACCACCCACCTGCCGTTCTCTCGCAGCAGGAATCCTGCAACGCACTCCTGCTAATCTACGCAACACTGGCAACACGGAATAGATTCGCGTCATTTATTTTCCCCAGGGAATGTGGCTTACGACTAAATGAACAACAAAACAAGAAGATATACTGAGTTGAAATGTACATGTATATTTCTATGGCATTATTTATACTACAGTATATTTATTTTCATATATTATACAACCAGAGGATTGAAAATTTTCGATAATACAAAACGTGTTGCTTGGAAACACCACGAGATAGAAGGTGGAGTGGTATTTCCTTTTTTTTTCCAAAATTTTTTTTATTATCAATCTTTAATAAATTATTTATTTTTAGAAAGAAAAATAATATTTGATATCTACGTCCATAATTACTAGCTGTCATTCTGTCACGGGACCCCATATCTGCCAACAAAGTCACATGACTGCTCGCGCCTTTTAAATTAGTATCCCATGTAAACGTCGTGATGTATGACGTCATTGCTTTAGTAATATATTTGATGACCTAATGCCCGGTGTCTCCACAGCAACTTAAGTTGTTGATTAAGTGCTACTTAATTGCTAAAGGGACTCAATAGGAGATAAATCTGGACTAGAAGATGTCCATTTTTAAACTGATATTTCTTGCTCCTTGAACCATGTTTGAACATTTTTTGCCATATGACATGGTGCGCCGTCCTGCTGGAAGATGAACTCACCTTCGGTCGTTTCGCAATTAGCAATTGAAGGTAAAAAACTTTCTTCCACAATGTCTCGGTATTTCTGTGAGTTCACTGTTCCATTAATAAAGTGTATTTACCCAAATCCCAGACTATAACAGACGCTGAGAACTTGACTTTTTTCACTAAACAGTCGTTTTGGTAAGTCTCCGCAGATGTACGCAACACTAGTTTCCGCGAGTTTTCTACGCAAACGTCTAATTTGGCTTCGTCACTCCAAATTACGCTGTACCATTGTCTTTGAGTCCAGATTCGGTGTTCTCGAACCCATTTCTGTCTAATACTATTTTGTAATTTTGTTAATAATGGTTTTTCTTTTGTACAAAAAAAAAAGGTAGTAGAATATTACTTTATGCAACTTATATCCTATATTTCGAATAGTTCTCTTCGTTGTAGACATCAAAACTTCCTTTGCTATACTCTCCCTCTATAGCACAGTTATTTCTTTAGTATTTGACCGCGGATTTTTTTTTTTTACTATTCTACGTAAAGCTAGCTTGTTTACTTTTGTAATAGATGGTCGGCACTGTCGAAATAGGAACAGAATGCGAAACAGATATTTGATGTGCCAAAATTCCCTTTTATGGGCGTTAATGATGGATAAGCGCAAGTCTTTACTTTGAGAGTTACCACGAGGCATTGTGCTTGAAAACCATTAATTACTAACCGATAACTAATACTGAGAGGTGTTTTGTCTATTTGTGTAATATTTGTTCTGTATTAACAAGAGCGCATTATTTTTATGACTAGTATGATAAGTGGCCGAACTTATGACCCATCAGTTGGACCATACTTTTTGTTATATAAATTTAGTTAATTTGGCGATTTTAATAAAGTATTTAGTTTTTGTAAGTTTAGAGTCTATATTTTAAAATAGACGAAAAAGATTTGTAGAAATTATTGA